>OX463788.1:7747823-8206802 GCA_949825025.1 Siphlonurus alternatus | reverse complement strand
GAGGTGGAGCATTAGGCAGGCAAGGGCAAGTAGACGATAGGAGGCTTGAGTACGGGGACCGAGCGAACGGTGTTGGATAATGGTCTTTACCAACGAAAGCTACGAGAGAAAGAAAAGCTTTTTCCTCCTCCTCCTCCTCCTCCTCCTCTTCCTTCTCCATCCCAGCTCACTCTCACCACCAAGCAGAACAAAATTTGTGAGTCAAACATGACGAGGGTGAGAGGAAAGCAAGTAAGAGAAGCAAAACCTCACACAGCCACCCACCACCACCGCATCAAATTCAGGAGAGATTGATGAAAGAAACAGAAGTGATTCTTTGATTCTATCTCTCGATATAATGTGTATGTGAGTGTGTCTGTGTGCATGCAGGCCTCGAGAGAATCATGCAAGAAAAGAAACCGAATCAAATTCCTTCATCTTTTCCAGTAATCTCTCATCTGTTCTCGCATTTATTTTCTAACATTAAATGTATTTTTTATTTTTTTTACTACTACTGCTCTCTTTTTCTATCTCCTCGTAATCTCTTTAGTCTAATTTTTTTTTTTTTTACGTACTACACGGTTGAATATAAACTTGCAAAAAGAAACACTGTGAGTATATAACATAAACACAAAAACTAGAGCGGCAAAGCGATGACGAAAGTATGCACACCGAGTTTACAAGCTCTCTCTCTCTCTCTCTCTCTCTCTCTCTCTCTCTCTCTCTCTCTCTCTCTCTCTCTCTCTCTCTCTCTCTCTCTCTCTCTCTCTCTCTCTCTCTCTCTCTCTCTCTGCTTGCTTTTGTAGTTGCCAAGCTGAAGCTGTGGTGGTTTTATTCGGGAGATTCCTTTTCCCTTCTCTCCCTAAAGTCTCATCTTTTTACACAGAAAATTTAATGTATAAGGTACTTTTTGTTAGAAAACCACAATGTTAAAAAAAATACAAAAAAATATAGTTTGTTATCTAATTTCTTAAAAGGTTTAATTAATAACAATATTATACTAGATTTAAACCTCGTAATTATATGAGTAGTTTATCCATCACGTTAATATTGCAAAGGCAGCCTCTTGAATACGTTCATTAAACTGGCATGCACAAACACCAGGGTAGCAATCCCTCTACTTTTCGACCACAATGCCGCAGCGAATTAATATTTCGCTTGTAAATATATGTACACTCCTCGTCAAAAAAAAGGGACATAGTCTTACTATTTCTTCTGTTCATTTCTTAAAAAAGGCGGATTCAGATGGTGACAACGGCGATGCGACGCGATTTTGTCACACAAGCTGTGAAATCCTATGCGGAAGCGAATTCGCCATTGCGGCGGCGAATATCGCGTTAAATTACGATGCTCTTTTTTTTAATCGCCAAATATGGCCGCCAATGGATGTTACAGCAAGTGCGCATTAGTCGCTTCTCGTCGCAGGCTGGAAATCGCCATGTGAATCCGCCTTTATTGACTCCAAATTGCTTATTTTAAAATTTTACAGTAATGGATATTTCAATTAATAATTAAACTTTACATGCCCGATCATTGAAGTTGACTGACTTGCGCTTTGAGCCTGCCAGATTGAAATTTAGGCTAATTTGTGTGCAGCAACCTTTTTCTGAAGTATGTGGCCTTATATTCGGGGTAGGAAACAAAATGGTGGGTGCTTGTTCAACTTTTATTAATTTGGCACGTGCACAGTTGTTCATAAAGCGTGATTGGTGCAGCTTCTCTCTTATTTGGAATAAAACTGTATCAGAAAGAAAGCACGCCACAATGGATCTATTAAACTCTCAACTACACGACGAAGCTTTTTTACCCTTTAAATTATGTGAAATATAAATTTACCCACACACAATAAAGCACAATGTAATGTTTTGATGAATGGGTTGATTATAATTTAATCCCGTTGAACAATATATAATGCAATAGCTTTATCAAAACCTCTTCAATATTACACAATTTCAGTGCACTATTTGAAATTATTCTTTCTTATTAAGTTTCATTTTTAAACACTTAAATAAACTGAATTTGATTTATATTTTTATTACAATTATATATTTATAATTTGATTATTGACATAATGTTGGCTGTTGTAAAAAAAAAAAAAATGTAGATTTTTCCTTGAAAAAATATTTATAATGGAAACGAATTTATATACTATAAATTTTATGTTATATAATACATAATTATGTTATAATTATTTTGTGTTTTGGTGTTTTGGTATTTATTTTCACGTTTAGCTTATAATTGCTATATATTATATTATAATTGCTAAAATTTAATTTGAATTTCTATTTTGTTTGTTTTTTGTTTTTTTCAAATTACCTAATACAATACAAAATAGTATTATATATTATTTTAGTGCCAAAATAAATAATTAATGTAATTATTAAACATCAGATCTACAAGTTTGAATACACTTTATTTTATAGTTCGAATTTTAAAGTACACACAAATATTTTTAAAAGGCAATTTCAAATTATTTAAATCACATAATGTTCTCTTTACATGCAGAAAGGATGAAGTTTTTTTATGACGATTTGTTGTATTCGAATAGCTGCAATTTGTGCATGCAAGAGAAGACGCCCCCAGGACTCCATTACATTTAATACTTGTTTACTGTACGTACGTAACTCTACTTTATTTGTATTTACAGTTGGTAGCTTACATTTATGTAAATTGCAGCAACGACGAGCAACGCATATAACACATAATTAAATGTTAGCATTGAGATCCCCTGGATGCATTCTGTGCATCACTTTAAAAGCTCCATTTTACTTTATAAGTATATGCATGGATAAGTAAGTAATTAAAATTGCTGTAGATTAGCTGTACTTGTAAATGGTATATGAACTCTCTTGTTCTATTAGATATGAAACTTTCACGGGTGTACATTGTATCATTGCATTTAATACATAATGGGTGGTATTCACGAAGAGTTAAGGAGCATTTTAGGGAGAGATATTTTAAAAAGCGTTTTTCTTACCTGTTACCTGGTATAAAAAACGCTTCTTAAAATATCTCTCCCTAAAACGCTCCTTAATTCTTCGTGAGTACCACCCAATGTTTATAAGTCATAGCTAGAAACATATCAATTGAAATCAATTTTTGGTGTTATCTTCTTAAATTAAAGAAACGTGAATAGTTTAAATGTGCTTGTAAAATACTTACTGTTGTATAGTGTGGGATATATGCGTAATATATATTCTGAGCTGTAAAAGATCTTACATAAGGCCTTATTTGCATGTGACACATATAAGAGAGTAGGCTAGCGGCAAAGCTCTTACTCCTCCAACTACTGCCATCCTAAGCAGATGGCACTCATATATCCTTTTGACGAGATGACGTCATTTTGAGTGTATTTCATGTCAACGATAAATTTCAAGTTTTTACTCTCTTCTTAACACATGAAATAGTATAAAATAAATTTATTTCTCTTTTTTTCTCTCATCTCAATTTCGTTGTAAATCACGTATAAAACGTCATACAATTAAATAATTTAGTGTCGACTGAAAAATGGTTCAATTTCTCATTATCGATGGGATGCTATATATAAGACATTTGTTTCAACAGAATATTATCTTCATTGTCAATAAAATTGGACAGATTTACTGTGATGTTTAATTTTACTAGATTTAACTTTTGTTCATTCAAAGCTAATAAGAATGTCACTTTTATATTATTGATTTTTTATAATTCTAAAGTTGCATTGCTTGCTATCTCGTCCTTTCAAATATATCCGTAATAATGGAAAGTTTTAATTAGAACTTTTGTGTATATCAAATAAAATTTTAAATAAAATTCATTATTTTACTCAATATATAATCACTTTTCTCTCTCGTATTGTAAATACTAAATTAAAAATATCGCATTACTTTTAGTAACTTAAAATTTCAAAATTTACATATGTGTGGTTTAATACTATATATAATAACTTAAAATTTCAAAATATACATATGTGCGGTTTAATATAACATAATTAAAAATATTCATAAATGCAAAATATTATGTATTGTTTCTGACAGTTGTGGGTACAAAATATGAACTCTTATTGCAAGCAAATGAGCCTCGAACTAGCGCTTGCCTAAATGAGCTAAACGTTCTATCATTAAAGCTATATGATGCAGCAGCAGCAGCGACGGTGCTTACTGACTGCTGCGCTTATTCGCTTGCTCGCAGCTGGGATGCTCCTTCCTATAGCTGCTAGCTTATTCCTTGCTATTCTTCTGAGCTCGTTATATATATATAACCATTTTAACACTTTGATGCACAACGCCGCATTGTATAATTATGCTTAGTATACAGACAAGGAGGGAGGTCAAATCTGTTGGGATTGTGACCCAATTTAATGAATTAATTTCAATATTTCTTAAATTAAATTTTCTAATTTATTTTCAAATAATGCATAAAATAAAAACAAAAGAATTGTTTTAACTTTATTTTTGTCTCTTTACTAGAAATCGATTCAGAAGAAATGTAAACTAAAACTTTTTTTTGTGTTTTATATTTATTTATTATACAGATTCTTATTTCTATACATCTGCTTCCAAAATAGAAAAGCCGATAACTAGAATACACATACATGTATTATTCAACGTGTAAATTTCATATGGAACACGTTGATAAATGCAGTTTAAATTTAAGTTATGTGTATCATTATTATTTTTCGAGTGAAACTATTTCACTCGTCAGCTACCATTATATATATTTTTTTACAACGTAAAACTTGACGCTCACCTGCAGTTTATATACAGTATAGAAAGAGAATTGAAATTATAATATATCTGTATTAATTTAAAATAATTTGACATGGATACTCAGAATATAAAATAATACTGTATCACAGAGTCTATTAATATGAAATATATTCAATACATTTACATTTCTTAATAGCTTCAAAGACGGACGAAGAAAAAGAATTTGCATTAGCTGATAAGTTACTCACTTCTCGTCCTATATTGAAATAAATATTAAAATACATACATCATTTTCAATAAATGTTTCATACACAGTAAAAAATATTTCTAAGTCAATATAATCTAAATCAGAAGTAATTCAAATTGGGGACTCTTAAGATGATTATTTTAAAGTTGGGAGAATTATTTGCCGTAGTAAATCTTGCTTATTGATGGTGGTTGTTTTAAAATAACTAATCTTCTCTTGACCTGCATGACCATTTAAGACATTAAATATAGACGAAATGCAACTTATATATTATACCACCCCAAAACACATAAATTTGCACCATAAGCAAGTATTACTTTTTGTTAGTTCTTGTAAAGTATAAATGATTTATCTCTTTATCCAGAAACAGTCTTAATAACTATCCAGAAATATATAGGATTAAACTTACCTATATAATATATTATATGGGATTAAGTTGTACAATTTGGTTGTCTAATTTTGGTTCATGTACTTTTAAACGTACCTTCTCAAATGGATTGATTTTTTAAAAATATGTTTCAGTGCACTTTTGTGCAATAAAACAAACACACAATGTATCTCTGATGACTTTAAGTTTGTTTATATTGGTAAACTTTAAGAGTTCCATACTAGAAAAGCTTTTTCCACTCAATAAGCTTTTTGTTGGTTACTTTTTGTGTGTGTAAGTTTATAATAGCGTGAGACACGCTCCTCCCTGGAGATAGTACAGTGGAGTGGTGTTGCTGGGATTGATTTGCTCGGACACAGCTCCTCTAGATGCTACCAGCATGCACTAGCTGTGCCGTTCAAAGTAATAACTAGTTACATTTTTTATTTTTTTACAAGGATACAACCCTAAGAGCTTATAATACAGCTCGCGGCGGGGTAATGGGTAGGGAAAGGATGGCGGCCACGGCCTGTTACGCGTCCCAGCATTTGCTGAGGTGAGACTGAGGGAACCGTGGAAAACTTCAGTCAGGACGGACACCTCAGCTACTTTTTATCAATGGCCCAAAGTGATGTCCAAAGCCTGGAGAACCACACACAAGTGCATCACTGCACTGGGTGGAAGGCTAGACGAATTTACCCCAGGGAGGGAGCAGCGTAATTTTTACTTGAAACGGTCACCCATCCAAGTTCAAACCACGTGCGACGTAGCCTGACTTCGGTGATCTAACGAGAATCGGTCAATACACTGCGCCACGCTCGACCTCCATTTTTATGTGCAGCCACAATTTGATCAAAGGACATCCTGAAGCAAATCAAATTCTAATAGAAAAATTTTAAACTAAAAGTAGCGACAATTATTTCATTATACTTGTACGTACTATTCAGAATTACTAGTTTTTTACTTTACCGTTTTATTCAAAGTAATTGGAACAGGAAGCGAGTATAATATACACGCTGTATTACATCTATAATAAATTGAAGGACGAAAGGTAATTATATATGTAGTAGAGAGATTTAATTCTGAATATACAACACAGATCTGTCTGGCGGTAAAAATATACAAAATTAGATTATAATTAATTATTTGATTTTCCTTATGTTGCCTGTTCAGATGGTTTATCTAATTATTGATTCATGAATCGATTAAGCATTTACTATAGCAAACCATAATTAAATTAAATTTCATAATTATTATTCTAAATAAACTAAATAATTTTATTTTTAAATTTTAATGAATTTAAATATATGTCATTACAACAACACGCTTTGTTTAATATTTATATGCGATAATCAACATAATGATAGGTTGTGAATAATAATTATATATTCGAAGGTGTGATGGTTCATATGCCATCCTCCCATCAATTGCCCGCAAACGTTTCACTGAGTGTGTCTGTCTCGTTGTTGAAAGTGATTTCATAAACCTTTGATTCCACAAACTCGAGGCAAGCTATAATCATACTAATTAATTGTCTTCACAGTGGTTTAACTCGATGTATTGTTTTAGTATATTACAACTCACTATAAATTTGCATGCCATATGTCTAGAACAGAACAGTCTAATGATAATAAGTTTAAACGTCGTGAAATGAGCTGTCGTAAACTTACAATTGTTAGTTACATGTACTATTACATCATGTGATCGGTTGGAATTGACTATATTGGTGAATACGTAGGAGATAAAGGAAAATGTTGGTTTTGGACAATAGACAATAATGGTTGTATTTTTTAATTTCATAATTGAAAAATATACATCAAATTATGCTTTTCTGAATTTTTTCAGATTTTTTTGGAGTGCGGGAACTAATTTTATAAAAATATTTAAAATATCTGAATTATAGATGGTACTACCTGTGATGGGACAAGCGTGACGTCATTTTTCTCGCACTGTGATTAGCTAGTGATGACGTAATGGTTGTCCGATCAGGTAGTACCACCCTATAATTCAGATATCTTAAATATTTTTTTAAAATTAGTTCCCGCACTCCAAAAAATCTGAAAAAAAATCAGAAAAGCATAATTTTATTTATATTTTCTAATTATGAAATAAAAAAATGCAACTATTATTGTCTATTACAGTATTGTTACAGTTTTTGTGCCCATGAAGGAGCTAGATACACAAATCTACGAACTCGACTGCAACGTGGACGTTATATCGTGCTCCATCGTTATAGCCTTGTGCCTGCCAGATTAAAATGTAGGCTAATTTCTGTGCAGCAAGGTGTGTGGCCTAATACTCAGGGTAAGAGATAAAATGGTGGCTGCATTTTCAACCTAAACGATCTACCAATCTACTGTTCTATTTAGAAATAGACGAAAGATTCCCCCCGAAAGTCACCTGAATTACCCATTGAAGGTGGATTTCCAATCACCCTAGAGGAAGCACTCACCCTCATTGTAAATTAATTTACAAATCAATCTCGAAATCTTATCAGAAAACAGAATATGCGCGAATTTGATGTTATTCTACTTGCAACAGCTGAAACAGAGGAAATCTACAAAATTTTGACCATTTGTGGTAGCAATTTTAAATTTGCATATAGTTATATAGCGTTTGAAATTTGAATGTTATGCAGTATTATTAAATTCATTTGATACTAAAGTAAAAAGCGGTATCATATTTGAATTTATTTATTATAAAGATAGAGAGCAAAAATATAAGGAGCAATAAGGGGGGGGGAATTTTATTACGGCCACTGAATTAGGAATTTACTGGCCAAAGCTTTTGAAAACTTTTCAAATTTTGTAATGCACATTCCTGTATCTATATTCTTTTTATTCACAATTTTATGAAAAATAAATAAAGCTTTAAATAAGTATTTGCTTTTTATAAGGAATTTTATGAACCATAGTATCAGAGTGGTTACTAATTGCTGATGGTATTTTAGGGTAAAAAAATATTAAAACATGAAAGATAATATTAATGCTATAAAATAAAATTTAGGAAGTTAACGTGTATATTTGCTATATTATTTTGTATTGATTTATTTTATTTACTTTGTTTTTATTTATTCACATTAAATATCAGTTTAGTATGTCATTGTGACTACATACTAAAGATTTAACAAGTTGAATTTAGCTGTAAAAATAAAACAAAAGAAAAAGATTAGTGATACAAAATAAATGTAGACATAATATATATAAATATATATTCAAATTATTACAAAATAAATAAAAATAAAAATATTCAAGTATATCCAAAGTCTTCTGCATGCTCAATACAACAATACTTAATTTAAAATCAATTTTATAAACAAAGTATTGTTGGTAAACAATGATAAACAAGACTTTGGTTATATGATACTTGTATAACTTATATACATTTATTGTATCATGGTAACATTTATATTATGTGCTGAGTCCATTGGCAATTAATTGATTTAATTCTAAAAATGACAAAAGACTGAGTTTTTCCATCGATTTGTGATGTTTGTCACATCTTTTCCTTTTTCTCAATTTATCTTGATATATTTTTTTAATATCTCAGCACAAAATACTAAAATCCATCAACAAGCATTGACTCTGTCACCTGTGTGGCATAATTTACATAAAAAATATCACCCTTAAGCTCATTGCAATTAAAATAATTAATATAAAAATACATGACATTTTTTTACAGGGATACACACACACATACACACACACTTTTATGAGCTTAGGGTAGGGTAAGAGGTAGAGAGAAGGGAGGGAAAGGATACTGTATTTTATATTTGTAATATCATAAAAGCATTAAATTGGAATATACATTTTTTGTATAATTATTACATTTAAAAAAAATTCATTCATTTTTGCAAACTATTTCTATAAAGGTGAACTAGTTATACGGTATAACAATAGGAAAAAAAAAATTAAAAACTACAACTAGACATAAATGGTGCTAATATGAATAAGGGTAAAAAAAGAATTGTTCATATTTATAAGTGGTAAAAAAACAAAAAAGCGGGATGATGAAGTGAAACTAGGGACTGGCCAGTTGTAGTTGGGGATACATGCTAATGTTACACGACAAAAAGATAAACCGTCAACAAAAGACACTCGTGGGACATTTCTTTTGTTCTGACGGCATAGCTACAGAAAGAGATGCATGCTTATACTTGTACTGCTGTATTATTCGTAGCACGCTTTTCTATCTACCTGTCTGGGTTAGCTTGCTCCATACTCAAGCCACTAGCGGACAAGACAAAAAAAATCGGACTAAAGCTGAAGTATATAACAAGTCCAGTACTACTTTGGTAAAAAACGATGATCACCCGCGTTGTCGGTTAAAAAAAGTTTCTCGTGGGTGCGCTTGCTGCAGGTCTTGGTGTGCATGCCCTTATGGTATGTATCCCCTGATGCTTATGCTCGTCCAGTAGAATAAAAGGCTCCCACGAGTCCCATAACCACCTCCACCATGCAACACACCAGCGTAAAGTCGTTACATATTTTAAAACAAATTTATTCAATAGTTATTAAAATAGATTCCTTCCTCGTTTTTTTTTTATATACGTAAAATGGAAGGTCGTTTATATCTGTTATGGAACATAAATATATGACTTTCTTCTACATTTTTTATATATTCATATATGGAGAGAAGAAAGAAAAAAAAGTGAAGGGTGATTTCTTTTTCACAAGAAATAAATCAAATTATTGTGTATTGTGTTGCGTACACTATGCATTCCAATTAGTATGCTTGTATGTTTTGCTGTATTATATACGTACACATATTTTTTTTTTTAAATATTTCAAAACAAAGCATTTATTGAAGCTGAAATTTTTCACATGTTGTTGCTTACAAATGAAATTTATAGGATGTACAATATAATGAAATGTGAGTAGGAGTTTAATTGAGTTATTTTGATGAAGAAAGCATACAAATAGATCTTTCATTCGTTATATGTTTATTAATTTATTATAATCAATCACAGTGCATACACATTTACTTTAAATTATTGAAAATAATAAAATAAGCATTATATCCCTCTCTTTAATTAAAAATATTATTCATTAAAATAACCATGTATATACTTCTATTATTATTTTCATTAAAATTTGGTTTTATGAAAGTCATATTTGCTCAATATGAAACGTATACAAGTTCTTCAATTTCATTTTACTTTTTTTTTTTTTTTGTGGTGATATAGAATGGTATGAAAATAATCTAGAGCAATAATTTGCATCATCCGGCGAGATGAGAGGGTGGGTGGGTGGGGGGGAAGGGGTTCTGAGAGAACGTTGCTTGAGGAAGCGCCCTGTCAGGGGTTGGAGGATCATTTTAATCTTGGACCATCCGATAGCTTTTCCACCCTCCGTAATGCCTCCTCCCTGCCGCCATTATGTATATCCCAGTTTATATATATGTATGCAATTGAGAAATATAAATGAAGAAAAAGAAATAGTATAGAAATGAGTATTTCACTCATCGTGTGGGTGAAACGTTTCAGTATATAACAACAACTTGAAAAACGCAACCAACATAACTGAGAAATTATTTAACTCATTTTTTTATTGGAGCTTCAAAAGTGTATTTTATTTGTGTTATAAAGCTTAATAGTTGTCACCTTTTGTCCGTGGAAACGAAACTAAAACCCCTATACTGGATAGTAGGTTGGTAATACTTTTCACACTACTTAACAAATGCCTATTTTTTTTTATTTATTTATTTTTTTTTTTATGTAGATGGATCATTTTAGTGGGAAAAAAAGAAAAAACAGATCCACAGCAGCACAGCTAGCTTGGGTAATTTCGCAACGTTATACGTATGGTCGTTATATATAAAGGCATTAAAACACCTCTATCCCTGCTCGCTCGCAACTTTTGGATTAAAAAAAAAAAAAAAAGTAAATAAATCAACCAAGTCATAATATTTAAAATATAACAAGAGTTTGCGTATTATTTTAGGGCAATTAAGGTGTTTTTATTGTGTATGATCTATTGAATATATTAATATTATTATATTAAACTTTTGACTATGCTTTCTTTTCTTCTTATAAAAAGAGCAATTATTACTAAATTACAATGTCTCACAGCATTATATTGAACAAATCAATTTTAATTAATTTTAGTATTAATGAACTGAACACATAAAAAAAAGTAGAAAAATATGTTGGGTAAATTTAATTGAAAATATATCTCATATTATCACCTTTGCACTTTGGGATTAAGATTTGATTTTACAAATCCTTTGACAATAAAATTGAAATAAAAAATACATTAAAAAAAACTTTTATATTTTTTAAAGTTAACATCATGTGCTTAATTAGCTGTATCACTTTTATTTTGTATTTCTAAAGTAAATAATTACTGAAAACTGCATCGTTAATTACTAGATAGTGATAACATCATTACTTTAAAACAGCTTTTGTCTTACACGCTGCACAAGTATACACTTGTTTGAATGTTAGCTAACTTTTAGACAGCTATTGATCATAATCAGACATCGTGACTTCGACTCTTGTAACCCTGCCCCGTGAAATCCATGTACATGGGCAGAACCACGTAGCACTACACATTTACTTTAAGTGCTGCCGCTTCACAATCTTTATAATTACTAAATTATGCAAATTAAATCTTCCTACCCTTTTTAAAAAAAAAAGAACATGAAAAAGGGATGTTAAAATATTACGGAAAAAATTTTAGCTATAAAGGTGTAATTTCAATTAAATTTCCTTCTTTAAAAAAATTTTTAAGTTAAAAAATATAAATTTCTCATTGTAGGAAATAATGGGTATCATATAATTTTAAGAAAGATGTCCATCCATCTGTAAAGGTTGAAAAGGACAAAAAAAAAAAAAAAAAAAAAAAAAGTAGTCGAAGCGAGTAGCGATCAAGGGGGAGTTGACTGGGTGAGACAAATGATTCGTCCTGTAGTGGCGGAAGGGGTTGTGGCCGGCTACAGCACGAGTGATAAGGGAGGGCCGGTGTGTGTCAGCACCAGACTCTGCAGCGAGAAATTTGCTGCGAGACTACTTTCGTACCCCCCACACCACAGAAGCTTTCTTTTTTAACACCCAGCAAAAACCCTTCAAAAAAACCCTCTACAAAACTTGTCTTCTATATTTTTTACCTCCTTCTTCAAAAGACACGAAAATTTCTCAATATTTATTATATATTCCATTGAACTGACATATACTTTTCTGACCTTAGTATCAATTTTTTTCTTCACTGAAAGATAATATATATATATATATATATATATATATATATATATATATATATATATATATATATATATATAAATAAATTTATTGATTATATTTACATAAAATATTCTTCGTAACACAAATTAGGAAAATTTACATACAATATAATTATATTATTCATTCTTTTTTTTTAAATCTAGATAATTTGCAAATCAAATTAATGATGATTAAAATAATATCAAATGTGAGTATAATATTGATAAATTGTAAATAATTTAACAATAATTTATAGTTAACTTGTTCTGAATTCAATTCTCTTAGTTGTTCAAGTGTTGGTGAGAGGATCAATTCCCATTCGAATAGTAACCATCTTAAATAGATTACCATTTTCTTTTAATTTAATGCTTTAATCGACACAAAGAATAAAGTAAAATAAAAATAAATAGGAAGAAAATTGCTTTAAAAAAAAAGTCGTTCAATTTGAATATCGAAAGAAGAGGGAAAAATGTTGAAGGTGGGGCATCCAATTTGAATTTTTGGCTTTATTGACAGACAGTTATCGATCGTATACAGTAATCATTGTTATACACCTGTGTTGGAAGCTGCAAATACTGTACACAATATACCATTTTCATGAATTTAAAACGTTATTGGAAAGTTTGAGAAGCAGAAATGTGTTTTAAATTATTTAATATTTTTGTGCTAAATTTGATAATCATCATCTTATTTTCACATCCGGTTTTTTGAAATGTCATCAACTTTTTGTTCACCTTTAATTTAATTTGCTTGCAACAGCTGGCAATATATATATATATATATATATATATATATATATATATATATATATATATATATATATATTCCGTCAGTCTTTTAAATTATTTCTGAAGAATATTTGGTCCATAGAGTTGCCAAGTCATTCGATATTGTGAGCGCTGTTTCTTAAATAACACTGCATTCAATCAAGATGTATGAAAGACGTCACAAATTACAGTTATATGTAGAAAAAATTGATGTGTGTCCTTCACTATACGTACTGTAAATTTAATAACAAATACCACGAATATTAACATCTAGGTCTTGATGCTTAAAAAAAGTTACACGTTAAAATATGTATTTGGTATTATGGTAAAATTACACGGTAAAAAATAGTTAGAATGTAGTCTTCAAAGTATCACCCTCCTTTTCTCAAATAAAAAATTGAACATAAATATAATTATAATATATTGCTAATTATTTACACTGACAACCATATAATTATTTAATTAATTATTTCTTGTCTTTATGTATACATGGCAAATTTTAACTTTCTAGCTGAAAGTCCTCCCACCGAAAATTTAGCGTACGATCGGAACACCATTTCTGTCTTAGTCTGTATATATCAGTAATAAACTTAGCCCCCGACCAGTTTGCTTAGCTTGGACCTTTCTTTGTTCCTTGTGAACCAGTGATTCTATCAGGTCTGTGATTCATTAGTAATAATTGCAGTAAACAGCAATGATTGCCTCAGTTTAGTACATAATTCTGTTCATATTATTATTGATGGCGTAATGTGACGAAAATTGATAACAATGATATGCAATTTATACAAACAAGTATAATATTGTGATTATTTCAAAATATTTGTACTTATATTTGTATCATGATGGAATACGCAGAAAAGAAAGCTCGTGTTTTATGGTCAAATAGCGCTCAAATAGCGAAGCAAAAATGTGGAGAAGTTTGCATAACTGCCAGGCAACAATGGCGGCATTAGCCCTGATTTGTATCACTTTAAAATATCAAGTTAACTGAATTTGTTTGACACATTTCTGCAACCAAAGTCGATCGCTAACCAGATGTCGAGACACATGTGTTAGTTTTTCTGCGAGCAGATTAATCGCCACATTTTTAAAGTTCACGCGTTTACTTGGAAAATAATAATAATAATAATAATAATAATTACGAAATAGAGTCGATAGGGTGTTCAAATGTTTCCCGGAGGGATAATTTTCTCTATAAGCCACCATGCTAGAAAATTTGAATCTTTTCTCTGTTATAACTATTAAAGCTATTAATTTGAAACCATTTCCTACCTAATACTCATTTACGGGTCTTCTGATAATGAATCAAGAACTTATTTTCCTTTAAAAAAATTCCTTTAATACCAAAAAAGCAATTTCGAGTTTTTTTTTACATAGGTTTAGATAGGACGGTGGGAACCCGCAAAATCAGATGACTTGAAGCCTCCATACGAGATTATCCATTGCTAAGTGTACTCTATCTATGCAATGTAATTCAATGTCGTATACATAAAATAGCAAAATCTTCAATGTAAATTATTATAATTTTTTTATTATATATGTTAAATTATTTGAAAGCACTTGATTATAAATGTAAAACATTAATTGATTCACAAATAAATTTGTAAAATCTGCAAATAAATTATTGCCTTAAATATCAAACAGATTTTTTATGTTTTGAACGGAAAAATTTCATTAAATTTTTTGAAGTGTTTTTAATCAAATATCTTCTAGTCGTTTTTTTGCCCTTATATTCCCATTTATGTCCTCTCCCAACACTAAATAAAGAGGGGACGCCAGACAGTAATGTGCCGTGTGTCCTTCCTTCCTCCTTGTGCAATCCGACAGTAGAATAGAATGAAACTCTCTTCTCGCTCCTTCTCCTACTAACACTGACGCTGCTATATTGCAAGCTAAACCACATATATACAAGTCGACATTTGGTAGCCGCATTATATTTTTTTTTTCCTCTTTAAATGATGAATAAAATACAGAATTCTTGAGTTTAATATGAATGCTTAGCATCATGGCATAGTGTAGATAATTATGTGTTTATACATAGTTGCAGATTTAGATATAATATTTATGCCATGGCGTTTATTGCCAAAAGAGGTGGGGGACTGCTTTAAAGTTTATTTTATGAAGACAAGAAGTTAAGTTCAAGTATTGAAAGTACTTTTTATTTATGATAATGGAAGGACTATAATTTTTTCTCTTTATTTCATAATTTAAAAAATAATAATAATGTTATTTATTTATTTATTTATTTATTTATTTATTTATTTATTTATTTATTTATTTATTTATTTATTTATTTATTTATTTATTTATTTATTTATTTATTTATTTATTTATTTATTTATTTATGAAATAAGTTATTCATAAAGTGTACTCCATACAGTATTACTAACCGCATATATATATATATATATATATATATATATATATATATATATATATATATATATATATATATATATAATTATATATACATATATATCGAATGCAATCATGTTATATGGATTTTATTGCATTTCTGTATGAACAGGTGCAATAGACGCATGTCACGTAGGGTGAATAATTTACTAGCGTAGTGACATTTCTGTTCGTTTGCAATGCATAATATGTCACTTGCATGATGATGTTATTGCATAAAATAGACAAAAAAAATAAACAAATAATATTTATTTATTCTTCAAAAGTTACAACAAATATTGAGATGTAACAAATTTGCATGTAAACAACATGAGTAAAACGGTAGAAGATTGCATTTTTTATTTTTTTTTTGTGAAAGTATGAGCCTTTACCTGTGTAGTACGTCATTTAGGAGTAGCTGCCATAGCAAGCGCTGTACGTCTATCAAGCCAGCCATGTAGTGCCTATATACACACACGACTAGTCGGATGACCGCGCAGCCGTTACCGCCTTCAATAGTGACCCAACGGTCAAGAGAGACAGTGGAAAAGCATTGCCATCCATTAAATTTAGATCGTCTGCTCTTGAAATGTTCATTTCTCTCTTTGTTCCTTTCTTCTCTTGTTCTTTCTTTCTATTTTTCTTTTCTTTCTTTCATTTTTTATTCCTATAGGTCGAAGAGCATCGAGCTGTGTCTTTACTACGCTCTCAGTTTTTTTTTCCCTTTTTTTTTTCTTCAAAAAGAAATAAGTTTTAAACTGTTGTAATTTTTTTATTTATCTCACATTATGTTTTATTAATTTATTTATTTCATTTAAGAATAAGGTGCATTTTGATATTACTTTAAAGTAGTTCCGTTTTTTTTTTTTTTTTAACTGACGTGTGTATGAAAACTTCGGATGTGTTCATCTGTCACTTCCTTCTTTACTTTAGATCGATGATGTCTTTCTTACATACAACTTCTTCCTCCTTCCAAAGCTACCCCCTATCTTTTGCACAAGGTAGTACAAGGAGTGGTGGTGACGGCAAGCAACCCCCTTAGCTGATTTGTTGCTCTCACCCCACCTGTTGCGAACAAAATCTAGCTGCTGCTGCTATTTCTCTTACAGACAGACAACGAAAGTCCCCCCGTTTCACCTGCATTCATCTAGAGATGATGAGAAATCTATCAGTTCTCCCGAGCTTATATATAGGACTGCAGCTGACATCTTGTTATATAAAGCTTCTTCATCTTTAGTGATCATAAAATTTGATCTCGCATTTTATCATCCAACATCAGAATTTTAAAATTATTGAAAATCATTATATAATGACCAATATTGGAAGGCGAAATAGAGAAAAAAAAAACTAGCTTATTATAATGATATTTAAAGCACTTTCGTAAGTCTTTTACAAGTATAAGAGCAAAACTGAGCTTGAGGGAGAAAATTCTAGGTGCTCTTTACCTTCTGTTAGTAATAAGAACGTTTGAAATCTACACACAAAGGAAATGGAATCTAAAGAAGAAATTAATTAACAAAATTAATTAATTAGTAAATTAATTAAATAAAATTAATTCATTTACACAAAATAACCGTCGTTCATGAATGACAAATATTTGAGTGTGTAGAAACTGAAACCAAACAAACTTTTTTTTTTTTTTTCATCAACTAAAAACAATACGTGTCATGTCATCATGCATATTATGTTGAAAAATAAATATTCATTTAATGTTTATAATTATACTTTGAACAACTGCATGAGCTCTCGTAAATATTATAAAAGAACGTTTATCTGAAGACCGATTTTATTTACCTGAACAATAATATTACTGTAGAAAATTTAGCAAGAAGAAACGTTCTTTGTTTTGAAAGCGGAAATTTGTTTTTATGTATCAAAATATTTATCAAATTTGTGTTATGAGAGCATGCATGATGTTTATTCCATAAACTTAGGAAGTTTATGGTTTATTCACTTCTTGTGTACGTAAATATGTTCGAGACAAGCAGCGGATGAGAAAATTTCAACTAATTATTAATTGTTGGAAGCATGACTAATTTTAGTACTTTTATGATTAAATTTAATTATATATATTATATATTAATTTGTCACTTTTTTATTATTATTTTACTTTTACGTGATCGTGATATAATGTTTAGTTTAAGACTTTTAAATAATTATTTTTTTTAACACTAAAAATAGTTTACAGTGAACATTATATTACATTATATACATAAATTAATATATTACATAATATTTCATTGTGATGCAATGTCATTGATTTTATCATTAGATCATTACTGGTATTGCATTATGTACATTCAATTAAGAACTTGGCACATATTATATTTTATAGTATTAAATTTTTAGTGTTATAATTTGATTTCAAAATCGAGTACTAAATTTTGTTCTAAAAATTGTAGCATCTATGCCAACTTTTTTTGTGAATATTACGATTAGATTACGAATTTAATCAAATTATCAATATTTATAATCGTAGTCATCATATATCTTTAAGCATTGTTATATGCTGTACAATAATTTATTAAATTTATTTATTTAATTTATGCTATAAATATTATGCTATACTACGCGCAGGAAAATTATAACGTAAATATAAATTAATATTATAAATAATTAACAAAATTTTCAAACACATTTCTTGTTAAGAAATTTTCATATAAAAAACAACATATAATTATTATTAATCATTTAGGTATTATTTTATATAAAAAAATGGTGATGATTTATTTTTTTCTTTCGCAATATTGCAACAAAAAATTAAAAGCTGTTCATCTTGTGGGTACACACAAACGTTTGATACAAAGTGACGGGCGTTTCCCGTTCTCTCTCCTCTAAACGAGCAAGCGACGCCGGCTAACACGCATGCATATAACGCCAACTTCATCGCAATACCAGCAGTATCAACAGTGTTTTTCAATAAGCTAGATTGATGAGCATGGCTATTAAATCTTTTCATTTAAACAGCAACTTTAGCATCACACGTTTGTGTAAAGCCAAATGGCTTGCTTGCTTGCCAGCAGTTATCCATGTATCATGCTAGCTGTGGTTTACTTTATTAAAAAAAGATAAGAAGAAAAGAATGTTGCGAATAAAAAAAAAGAGAACACCTTCCTCTTCCTTTTTGCCACACCTTTTTTTCTCGTTCATCCTTCACACATTATAAAGTGTATCGTCATCATCTTTTCCCTCCAAGCATACATTTATATATATATATATATATACATTGGTTCAGGCATTAGATATAAAGCGACGAGAGGAGGAGGAGAGGGAGAGAGAAACAGGTAGCAGTCAGGTAAATGTAAAACTTCTTTAAAATAAATCTTTCCTAGCAGGCAGCAAGCAGCTAAGAGATAGAACAAGAGAAGCGAGTCTAGAAAGGGCTTGAAGAATAATTGTCGTCAACGGATTTATATATATAAGTATAGGGCAGGTATTAAATTTTCCTTGCGCGAATACATACATTTCTACTGTATTATACATGAATATAGTTAATGATGGATCTAATGCTTCTCTCTCTCTCTCTCTCTCTCTCTCTCTCTTTAGACTTATATTATAATGGTTGGTTGGTAAGGAAGGTAGAATGCAAAAGATAATTATGTATAGCGCGGTCGCTGTGCCGCGCGCTGACATGCAGAATAGCATAGCGTGTGCTCCTTTACGTTATACGTACAGCAGCATTTCTGGTACGATGTAAGTAATGGCAAGCATCCGGCGTCTACACTGTATAAGGAAGGAAGGCAAGCCACCGAGCCAGTCATTTCTCGCTGTTGTACTTGTCCATTGTTAACTTGGAGCTAACAAACACTATCTATAAGATACACTGCAATCCATATTATTATACTAAGTACCATAAACAAAAAATAACAATGTTAATTTTATTATTTAATAAATTTCATAAATATTCATTTGGGCACTTGATGTAGTGGTATGCGCCTCTGATTCGTAATTGGATGGTCGTGAGTTCGGTCCCAGCCATACACCGCCAAACTTTTCACAAGTGGCGGTTGCTAAAGAACACCCACTCGTGCATCTGGGAGGTGATTGATGACATCCTCCATCAATTGTCGACCATCCTGACTGAGGTTTCCATGGTTTCCTCAGTCATAGCCAGGCAAATGCTGGGATGGATTGCTTAGCCCATGGCCGCCCCGGTTTGGAAGGGACCCACAAAAGTAGAGTCTACGAAGAGCCGTTAGGTTCAATTCAATTCAGTCACTTAATTGTGGCCAGTACCCTATATACAACAGGGTTCAGTTAAAAAGCTAAAAAAAAATATTGAAATATAAAAAATATTTAATAATAAAAATATTAAAATTAATTTATTGGTGATGTCATAATATTTTGGGTTGAACTCAAGTATATGTACGTTATAGTAGCTAGCTATAATTATAGTCACATGCGTAGAGCTTACCTTACGTGGGCTGTCTTGACTTTACGTCCGCTTTGTGATGTCATGCATCATCTAAGAGGAAGCCTGCTCGCTGCCTCCTCTATATCTCAGTTGTCTCTAGGGTTGGGGGAGCATCAGGAGGGTTGGTGCCAAGTTGGCACCCTCTTACTCGTAGCCTCCAACCTGCCAGAATGCAGCATGCAGACAGGTATATACAAGAAGATCTCCAATATATTGGATGAATGGATTACTTGCAAATAAGAGCTTTTGAAACGCCATATAAACGTCACCACAATTTAATGTATATCCATTGGTATCTAGCACATTCGTCGCTAAAGAATATCCAAAAAAATAAAAGGTTTATTTTATACTTTTATTTTTTAAGATTAACATAAGGCGTTAATATAAAAAATAATATTTTATAGTGTAAATATTATAATACTCTCTCTCTTATAATAATATGCTATCGTTCTATAATATCATACAACCATAAACGTGTCCCTATCTTTATTAAAATTTCTTTTTTTTTTATGTTTAACTTAAGTATTAGAAGACGAAATTACTTACTTGTTCATGCTATAAGTTATATATAAATATACTTTATAGATAGCTAGATAATAATACAAGGGTTCAGGAAGGTAAGCAGATAAGCAAAGTAAAAAAAAAAAAAAAAAAAAAAAAAAAAAAAAAAAATGTGAAGCAATAGACAGAAAGAAAAGAAAGTGAGGGAAGGTTCATCTTTTGCTCCTTTGTTCCGTCACACAAGACGTTTCCATGTGACCGAATTTTCTCTCTCCATCCCATTACTGAGTCTCTCTCCCTTGTCTCCCATTGAGCTCTGTCTACTCTGTAACCCTCCCGGCCGCAGCCAGAACCAAAACCCTGTAGCAGCCTTATGGAACAAGAAAGTATATAAGCATCAGACGCAAGTAGTGGCAAGCAAGCAGCAGCAGCAAAAGTCTTGATGCGAGCGCGCACACCAATGAGTCGTTTGTCTTGGGTCACGCAAGGTCGAGTTCAATTTTTCGGATTGGAAAGAGATTGGTCGTGGAAGAGAGAGAGAGAGAGAGAGAGTCTGAGATTGGTAGGTCCAGGGGGATGCTGTAGTCTTAGATATTTCTGCCTGAAGGGATTTCCTTCTTGTCTTCGCATGTCTATCGTCTTCTGTTTCATCGTTGCCTCATACCACATACAAGTAAGCAAGCAAGCTCAACTTTATACGGTCCCCCCGTGATAGCGGTGCGTCGCGCAAACACAATAATATTTTAGCCCTAGGCTACCACCATATACTGGACAGCATTGGCACGTTCAGAAAAATCTTACATCGTTCTTCCCCCTCCATTAATTTTTGTGACTCTTGTTATTCCATCTTAAATCTTCTTCTTTTTTTTATTCCAGTATACAAGATATAAAGAAAAAAAAAACTACATTCTCATAGCTTCTTCTGTAAAACAGAAGAATAATGTGTAATATGTGTAGTAGGAGGCATCTATTTTATAGCATTTTTAATAAAAAGATTTATATACAACCTTAATATTTTTTTCTCCTCTCTTTAGCAAACATATAAACTATATTTAAAGCAGTATAAAAAATGTGTTTTTGAAGTTTAATCTGACATGTAATTGGTTTACAAGTAAAATATTCATTGATGTATATTATTGCACGTCTCATCAATCGCATCAGGGAGGTACATTCATTGCTCGGCTCGTATGATATTGGTTATGGTATGGTATCAGACGCTGTATACGTATATGTACATTGATGTATGGTTAGTGTTAGCAAGAGGAGGAGCTCAGCATGAAAATATTTATGGCTCATCTGCAAGTTGGATGAAACTAACAAAGGATGCAGCCTGGATTATCAATGTCCCACATGGAAAATAAAACGTTATGAAGTACAGTATTACAGCTATAGTATGTACGTACATACCATACAATTACAGTATAATAAATTTAACAATAATTTCAAACGTTTTAACTACCTTTACTTCCGAGCTATATTTCAGGTAATGTCACGCAAATTTACGCTTGTTATACGTAAGTGGTTAGCAGGAACTTTTAAAAAAATATTTACTTCCGGTAGCTTCCGAGAAGCATTTTTAGCCTACTTACATTATATTTTTTGCTTATATATACTTTTATGGCTTTTTTTTTTTTAACCGTCAACTTGAAGATCGGGAAAATTTCTTATAATAGCATAGTTTTTTTTTTTATAACATTATTATTTTTATATATTATATTTATATATATAATATAATTTTTTTTAAACTTAAGTTTAGCTTTTGCAGCTGTGGCTCACTAAGAGTACTGTTTTAGTTCTTCTTTCTATATTCTCAACTTTTGTATTGCCCCACTTTCGTATAAGATAGAACATAAGTGTAAACAGTTGAGTTAAAAAAAAGGGCTTTTTTCCTTGCAAGAATATACGTGCAGTTAAGTATAGTAATCTTGGTACCTTGTAGCTTCGTACTTGATGGGGCAATGAAATGTCTATTATGACATCACTTAAAAAGCTAACGAACTCTAAATGTCATTAATTATGTTGTACTTCATTAAATACAGCGTGCATAATAAAGTCACTGAACTGTCATCAACATACTCTCATAATTTTTCATAAATACATTCCATTACCAACATTATTGCCTCTTCTCTATATATAATAAAATTATTTTTATAGAGCAGAGCAAATCATGCAGGACATAATGTATATAATAACTGCTTATAATTTGCTGCATTTTACCATAACTAGAGGTGCATTGCTAGTTTAGTACAGTAAAAATTATGCATTTTAAGTGCAATGCTCGAGACAAGAGATCGATTATGATTATTCAATTATGCTGTAACAAATTTTCAACGGTGAAAAATTCACGATAAGCTAACGTAAATGATGGCCATTGACTAATTTTGTATTTCTGCATAACAAAACTTTTTTTCCCTTTTTGCCCGTTTAAATACGGAAAATTCTTATAATTCAATTCAATTAAAATTGTTTATTTAAATTTAAAAATATTTTCTCTTTAAACAAAACTTTTTAATGAATTTGAGACTGAAAAACAGAATAATTTGGTAGCTATAAAAGCTTATATAACTATATATGTGATCTATTAGCGTTCTTTGCAAAAGCTGATATGACTCACTAATTGAATTAATTGTTGTTTTAACAATATAGTATGATGAATATAACAGTACAGAGAATGAATATGAATTATTTTTCTTGTGTTAGTTTTACGTGAAACCTTATTGATCGGCTGTTACGTAAAATCAAAAAAGTGCTCGGCATCAGTCGATGTAAAATAACACCGTCGTCGCCACAAGGAGCTATATAGGCTCGTCATATCAGACGAGTCTCAAACACCGCCTACTCGTGTGACGATTCTCATGACGAAGAACTTTTATGTTGGTTAAATCGAAGCTACAGTAAACTCACATACCAGTATGTTGTATTTTTTTTTTTTTTTTTTTTATTATTGGTCATATTTTAATTTACAAGATCAGCCAAGGTTATTAAATATAACCTTATTGGCCGATACAAAATACATAAATATTTTTCTTCAAGACCCTTAATAGAGTTATTGTTGAAATTACACACATTCTTTCCCCTTACAAAATAAATTAAAAAAAAATATATATATAAATGAATTGAAACTTGAATTGAATGACATTTTTTTTTCTATGTCAGAGTACAATAATATAATATATATTTTTTTTTTCTTAAGAAATAACAAAACTCAAAATTACATATTTTATATACGTTATATATACGTTAAGAGATTCAGTGTCAAAAGACACTTTATTCTCTATATATTATGCCTATATTTATTCACATTTAACATATGGTCTAATTAATTGGGGATGTAGCGCGAGTCAATTAAATAGAGTATTTATTTTACAAAAGCGTGCCCTTAGAACCATGTTAAGATTCAAAAAATGTGATACCTGTGTATCATATTTCAAAGATAATAAAATGTTAACTCTCCCTTGTTTATATATCCTAAAGTGTGCATTATTCAAAAGAACCAATTCCGGTCTCTATACTCAGAATAATGACATGCATTCATATAATACGAGAAATAACAATAAAGTAGCAATAGGCATTCACAAATCAAGCTTTTTTGAAAATAGTGCCATGTATAAGTCAGCAATGATATATGACTTTTTACCATCCAGTCTTAGAAATATTGAAAGTGATAAAGCATTTAAAAACAAATTGAAACGAATTTTAATTGAAAAAGAATTTTATTCAGTCAAAGCATTTTTTTGTGCTAAATTGCCTGAAAACATAATCAGGAATTTTTAATATAATTAATATTATTGTACATATGATTTCTCTTTAACTCAAATAAATATAAAAAATGTATGTTAAATTATTTATCATGGTAATAGATGTATAAAATTCAGATTATATAGTTAAAATGTATTTATATGTTATTTGTGTGCACTGTGATTGTTGTGATGTGCTTTGCTTTGTCTGTTTAATTGTGTTTTTTCGTTTGTTTGTTTGTTTTTTTTACTTGACATGATCTAAGTTCGTCTATGTACAACCAAAATGATTGAATAAAAATTTGAATTTGAATTTGAATTTGAATATTTTGAAAAGATTATCCTAAAGCTCTAATACATTGTCATATTTATCATATATTTACTAGAAAAACAATACTTAATAAGGTCAAAACAAGCATAATATATATATATATATATATATATATATATATATATATATATATATATATATATATATATATATATAAACAGAACAAAATGAAACAAAACACATGGCTGCGATGGATGATTCGCTCCTTTTCAGCTTCGCAGAAAGTACATTTTTTTAAAAAATAATAATAATAATAAAAAAAAATGGTTATTGCATTTCAGCTAACAAGCTCTACCAAAGTAGCTAAAATTGGTCAAATTAAGTCATGATGAAAAGTCTCTTTGACATGTATCTTTCTACTTTTAAATCACAAAGTAAGTAATTACATCCCTTCGATTTTTTTGTCAATCTAGTACGAAAAATATGCTATATATAGTTGTGAGAATAATATTAAAAAAAAAAATGATGTCAATCTTGCTATTTTATATTATATAGCAGCTTCTACTAAAAAATTCATAAATAATATACTTCAGTTATAATTATGGTTTAACAAGTCACATAATTTACACTGTATATAGTATTATTATGCACGCAAATTAAATACATTTATTAGTAGTTACATTATATAATTTAAAAAAAAAAAAAACAGGGTTTAAAAGATGAATACTTTTTACTTCCCCTCATTTACGCATAAAGTGACTTATATTGCTTAGAAAAATTATAGTTTTAATTATAATAATAAAGTTACTAGGGTACTAATATGAAGATATATCAATGTTTACTACAAATGCAGGCAGGCTAGTATTACATCAGTAGAATATATTCTATAGCTTGTCATGGTTTAGTAAATTTTCATGAGATATACATATATATAGTTATGAGCTGCTGTACAGGAGGAGTACGGCAATAGCCTAATACTGTAGTGTAAACTAGAAGCTGGCTTGGTTATTATTGCTTCACTAGTGCGACCATGTCACCGTATGTATGTAGTACAGTGCTGGTGTTGGTTCAGAGAGAGAGAACCCCCCGGGAGGCGCTCAGTCCAGACTCAACCGGCTTATAGCTTTAAACTCTTGTTCCCCTAACTAACATGTATAATAATGTAGTAGCAGCATAGAGGTGCAGCTATCCCAGTCAGCTTTCCCCATTGTCTCTGCAAGAAATCTTATTAGACAACATGACAGTGCAATAATATGTTTATAAAAGCAAAAACCAAAAGTTAACCAAACTATTATATGTTATGCTTAAAATGATCATTATTACTACTGTGCAATGTTCTTTTTATTTTATGGTTAATAATTTTTTGTTGTTTTATTTTTTTATCTTTAAAATTTTCATAAAATACAAAATATGTTATAGAGTCTAACAACAGCATCTGTGGCTGAAATCTTTTGCAGTTTGCAACTTTAAAACAGCAGGCTTATTGGACAATGCAGTTTTATACACATGAATTTTATAGTCAAGTGTATATTATAAAATGCAAAATTGTCTCGATAAGAAATAGTTGATTTTTTTTTTTTTTTTTTACTTTACACACAAATTTGTACAAAAAGGTGCATGCTCTCTATAGCAAGTAGAAAGTTGTTTACTGATTAGAAAACGTCTGGCTTCAAACCCAGGACTCGTGGAATTGAATGTCATCAAAGCTTTGGCTATATTGATATCCCTTCAGGGTAATATATTTACAGTGCTAAAAAAACAGCCATATCCTATCCATGGTTCACCGAGTTTAAAACGTTTTATTTTTTTTTTTAAGTTTTTTTAAATTGTGTACAAATACAGTCCAACCAAGGCCCTAAATGAAGCCCTATCGGTTGGAACTGAGTTACATACAATTATTCAACACGTATAGTAAGCTTAAACAAAATTACCTATATTTATTAAAAAATAACAATACAAAACAATACATTAATAACATTAACAAAAGATAAAAACAAAAACAAACAAAAATAAGCACGAACAAATTTAAACCCTTCAAATTAAACAGAAGCACAAATACAATTAATAGAATGGTATTACAGCTCACATTAACGCAAATTGTTTAATATATGCTTTTTCAGCACTTTTTTCAATAACATTTTTTGGTCAATTGATCTAATATTTATCGGTATTTCGTTCCAAATTTTTGGTAGCACAAAATTCCATGTTCTTTCTCCAAATCTATTATTACTTCTTGGAGTTGTAGCAGGTTCATTTAAAAGAGTCCTATAGTATTATGATCATGTACTCTAGGCTCTAAATTTTTCATATCATTGAATTTCTCAATAGTAAGCACAAATTTTGCTAATTCATTGACTGGTAAAACATTGAAATATTTAAAATAATTCACGTCACAATCACATTTTTTACCCTTTTTAATTCTTTTTAAAATCCTTAGTTGCAACTTCTTTAATTTAGTTAAATTACCTGACTTTGTAAAACCCCATGCAAGTACTCCATACGAAATTATTGAGTGACCAAGTGCAAAATATACATTTCTTAACATTTTTTCTGACATAAACTTAGACAATTCATACAAGTTTTTAAGTAAATATCTTAACCTAGCCATTATTTTATATAAATGTTGATCAAATTTAAAGTCTTTATCAATTACCACACCCAAATATTGATAGGTCTCGACTACATCAATTACACTACAATTACAATTATCTCCAATATTATTATGTAAACAAATATTCTTATGTATGTATATATATATATATATATATATATATATATATATAATTGCAATAAAACGTTGAATTTAGTGTTACAGAAACAGCCAGGCCATGTGCACTGCGCTAACTATTGCATCAGTTTCTCATATTGTAATATTTTAGTGGAAAAAATTCACAGAAGCAAATTAAAGTAAAATAAATAATAATGCATATATCTGAACGTGTACAGAGTTTATAAAAAAATATGGAACCTGAAACGATGTGCCGTTTATTTTGACAAAGACCGTAACTTTAGCAATAATAAAATAATGTTATTAAGAGAAACCAGACTGACGATTACTGCATACTGATTTCATTTAACTAATATTTTAACAATCAATTACAAAATATATTAATGATGATATACAAGGTTAGCATTTTTTTTTAAATGTTTTATTCATATTTTATTATTATTATTATTATTATTTTAAGTAGTAAAAACAGTAGGTCGTTATATTTTTTTAATCTCTTGTGTTTGCGCCATTAGTTATAATCTTAACTGTATATGCCTTATAGTATAAATAAAATTATGACACTTGCGTTGCTACTTAAAAGCAAGAAGAAGATGCTTCAGAGATACAGCGAATGAGTCAGAGAGAGAGAGAGAGAGAAGAATAAAAGAGAAAGTGCTAGTTAAAGTTATGTATTCATGAAGTTATTCTGCTACTTAGAAAAGAAGGCTTCAAGATCCCGACAACTAGAAGGAAGTAAATGTATAACAGCGCACGCTATGAGCACCAATAATAGCAACACGAACAGCAACAGTGCAGACAGACTCTCCTCCCTGCTTGTTAACAGCCATGATGAGCTACTGATGATGCTGAGAGAAACATCTAACAAGCCGTACTAAAATTTACACAAGTGTAAAATTACGTCATTTAAATTTTTGTATCATCTTTCCTGAGTGACATAAACATTGTAATATGGTTACGTTTCATAATTAACTTTTTGTTTTATCAAGTATAATATTGAAAAAAAAAATGTGTTATAAGAAAATATTATAATTAATTAATATTCTTATAGTAGAACTTTTTTAATATTATAAATAATTAATTATAGAAAATAAATACTTTTATACATTTATCTTTAAGAAATAAGCTATAATGCTTATATTTTTGTGAGTGTATAATATTATTATATATTTCGTTTATTATTTTTCTGATGTTATGTACTGTTATAAATATAAACACGTATATCAATGAAAGTAAGAGCAAACATTACCTACTTTGAACACACAAAATTTAGCTACGTAATATACATAGCTGCTTATACAGTATGTATATATACATATAGTGTGCCGTTTCACTGTGCTTCTATAAATGTCTATAGCCAGCGTAGTTCGAAAACGAGCATGGAGAGACTTTGAGGGTGAGAGAGTGCGAGAGAGAGAGAGAGAGAGAGAGAGAGAGAGAGAGAGAGAGAGAGAGAGAGAGAGAGAGAGAGAGAGAGAGAGAGAGAGAGAGAGAGAGAGAGAGATTCTTATATGTATATATAATATATAATATATAGTGTGAGGAAGACGTCAAGTGTGTGTGTAGTACATATACAGTATGTTATATTGCACGTTTTGCGAACTTACTGTGGTGTTGCATGCGTAAGGTTAGCAACCATGCCTTCCGTATATATACCAATAGCATCACTTGGGGAGAATCTTGGCAGCACAAGAAGAGAGAGAGAAAGTTCTTGACGGAGACTTTGATCTTGACTCACTTAGCCCACCAACTTGGGGATGACAGTAGAGACAAAATTATTCAGCTCAAAAAGTCTTTAGAAACAAATGAAGTAGAAAGCTCTTTGGATGACAATCAAAAAAACTTTTTTTATGTATATAATTTTAATTAACCGACCGCTTTATTATAACGTGTATGAATTAAAAATATACAATCACATGTAATTAAATATATTTATATCTTCAGTTTTAAGTTTATTTTATTATGGTTGCTTTAAATTACCCATTTACTATTTATGTACACCAAACATTATGATGTCATTACTTGTTAAATATAAATAAACTTTTTTTGTGTTATATTATTTATATAGTTATATAATAACATCAGTTTATATATTATATAGTAAAACACAACATACAATAATAATAGTGGAGAAAATAAAGTCTTTTTGATACTAAAAAGTTGGTGGTTGACCAGCGAGAAAAAGAGAATATGGTTGTGGAAAGGCAACCAAGGGAGAAGTTGAGCACATAATGTCCCCAATGGCGATTAGCGGTACGGGTGTTGGAGCGGAATACTGAAATATAAATCAAAGTTGGACTGTTTGGCGCGGCGACCGAGTCACAGGCAGTAGTTGGGAGCTTCTTGCAAACCCATGATGCCTCTTGAGGCTATTCTTCGCTGTCACGCTTGTTTCTGATTTATACTTGCTTGCCCCGCGCGTGGCGCTGCTGCTTCTTTATAGGTTTGCGCCACCCCCCCCAACAGCCCACTAACCCCCAGTGCCAGCCAGCGTCTCCCCCACCCCCACCCACCAGCAGCGCCATCAGCTCTCCCGTTCCACTCTGTCTATACACAGATGGGGCTTGGAACAGCAGCACTAAAGTATACCAGGCTTCACGAGAATTCACCATCACGTCACAATAATTATAATTAAAATGTCACCAATACATAATAAATTATTCACAAAATGTAATGAATATTACAAAAAAATAAACAAATTATTATTTCATTAATATTATAATAAAATTTATACACGGAAAATTAATGTGTAAAAAAATTTGACGTCATATAACTTCGGTGTAGATTTATAATATATTTGGTAATTTCTGATTCATGACAGAGAAGGGTTGGCAGCTGGAGAGTTGGCTTGCTAATATAACTGCCGCCTGCACTGGCTTATACAAAGCATCCCTTGAGCAGTAGCCCCAGGCATCACTGATATGAATCCTAGCTACCTAGCTCAATCACACAGTCAACTATCAGATGTCACACAGTAGAAACCTTTCTCTCTATGGCGTTATTGACGCTTCATCACCGTTATAAACTGAATGACATTTGGGGGTCACAAAATGATGATTTGAAATAGATTGAGCTTTTGTTACATAACTTCACGATATAATGTAATCGAACAATAAGATTGATGATCAAATTTTGATCATACTTTTTTTAATTTTATCACGCCAATTATACATTATCTGACATTATTTCATACTCATGTAATTTACTTTTTATTTTATGTTTTTTTTAATTGATCATTATATAAGTATAATCATAAAGTAAAAAAATATAAATAATTATTAGCCAGCTAAATATGTGCCTTAATCTTTGATATTTATGTTTATTTTTACAATTATTTACATATTTTTTTAATCACTTTCTTGTAAAAGATTAGTTTTAACCTGCTACGATTTTTTTTTTGTAAACTCGTTTGCTATGTATACATAAAAATACGTAGAAAAAAATTATACTCTCTGATATTTTCAAAGAGTTACTGAACTCTCTTATTTAGTGATATATTATTACATACGACGAAAAAAGAAAAGAAAAACATTTCTTTATTTCTTTCTTTCAAAGTTTTTTTTAATCAAAAAAATCTCAATATACAGTGAATTTTACAGAAAAAGACACGCTTGCTGTACACATTTTCCTGGCTTGAGTGTTTATCTTACCTTTGCTTGGATATCTGAGGAGAAAAGACCAAGAAAAGGCGGGGGGGAGAGAAGGCAAAATAAACGAATCAAACTTGCTGGATTTTGTTATTGCGTGTTTGAATACAGAGAAATGTTACAAGCCATCGAAGTTTTGCTTTATGTTAACTTTTCTTCTCTTTTTTTTTTCACGTTTTATTCTGTCTAAATAACCTTGTAACATGAAGCTTGAGCAAACGACGGGAAATCAAACATTGACAGATCAATAAAAGAAATGATTACACAGAAACGATTTAAAATAATGGCATGTTCCTTATAAAGTACGTGACAATCCCTCTCGTTTTTTCATTTTCTTTAAAATTACTCGTCAGTAAAAAGTTAAAAATATATATACGTAAAAGGTAAAAATTTAAAAAAATTAACGAACAAGAAAAATTGCTTTATCATTATAAATTACATCTGTTTCTTTAATTCTGATCAAGTGATTTCTTTCAAAGTTGATGCATTATTGAGGGAGATTTTGCAAGGCAGAAAATGATATAATCTGCATTGTGTTCGTTATATTAATAAAAGAAGAAGTCATAAAATATCAATCATTTTTTTTTCCTATAAAAGCTGATCAAATACTGAAATATTTCCTAACCGATAAAAATAGGCATTTCATCTTGAATGTGTCATTCATGGACTATAAATTACATTTCTTTGAAATTATTCCACCTGTATGAGTTCCATTTTTTTTTTACATAATTATGAGGCTAATGCTGGCAGCTAACAACTGTTAAATATTTACTAAATAAATAAATATAATTATTTTTCATAAAAATAAATAAATAATGAAGTACATGATATGAATAAAGTTATACATTTTTAAATTTTGTCTTATTTATTTTTATCACCTGACAAACGGTATTCTGAGTGTAATTAAGCAACGTAATTAACACTTGATAGGAAATTGGAAGAATACCTTCCTTGCCGAGAACGAGGAATTTTTAACCACAAAACTCATTTTCTCGTCTCATGTAAACAGAGATTGAGATAAACTGATAAACGCATTATCAAAAGAATTTTGTTATAATTTACCTTGTGTATTTATATAATAATATATACTTTTATTATACAAATTACTTGTCAACTTCTTATCAACTTGTTTTATTTTACGGCGTCCATTTTGATTTTCCTCGTCATCCTGCAAGGTAGGCAATTCGGTGAACTCGCGTGCTCTACTGGTAGTCCGTCCTTCCTTCAAAAAAATTGTAAAACCCCGCAGATAGAGGATAAGACTTAATTGTTTTGAATCCTAACTCTGTATTTGTATTATGTGAAATTGAATAAAACCTATTCTGAATCTGAAATCTAGCTGATTCTTGGTGGTTGATGATAATTATATGAATGGGTTTCATACCAATTAACGTTTGGGTCATTGTTTTTATTATTTAATTTTATTGGGCGCGATTCACGAAGCAGTTAGCCAGTTTTCTAACCACGTTTTAGCTTATCCACGTTTAACTAGGTGGTTTAACACGTAAAACAGGTATAGTTAAACGTGATTAAGCTAAACGTGGTTAGAAAACTGGCTAACTGCTTCGTGAATCGCACCTATTATCATCCATGCTGTTTTTTTTATGCAAATTCCCTCCACAATTATTGTATTACTTAACCCAATAAACAATTATTATAATGTTATATCGAGTATCTTCTATCATGTGATATATAACTATTTGGACCGATGCCGCTTCATCTGTTTTCCTTTGTATATTGTGGTGTGGAGACGACGACGTATCGAGTAAATGTGACTGTGAAATATTTATTTTGCTTTTTTACAAAGTTTGATTTATTTTTCATATATATTATGCAAAAAAAAAAAAAATGGGGAAAACATCTTTAATAAAAATATAAAGAATTTATATTATATTTCATATTATAAGCTTTTTCCCCCGTGTGTATTAAGTCAAGTTTATCAGTAAATCTCCTACTTATGTCGAAACGTAATATTATTAAAATATAATAATATTTTGTATTCAATAATATCTACAAGAACTGCGACTTTTGATCTGATTTTGTAAATGAAAAAGTGCTTTGGCGTAACCTTATACATCTTTATAACATACACAGAAAAATAATAAATGAAAAAAATATTGTATATATTATCTCAAGTAGCTTGCCTTGCAATTCAACCAATCATGCAAGTGTTATAGAATCAATGTTTTTATGAACAAAACATACAAATAAAAAGAAATGCAATGCAAAACATAAATCATTTTATATATCATGAAAAAACAAATTAAAGAAGAATTTTTTTCAGTGTAGATTCCAATTTTATAATCAAATCTCGTGAAAATATTTAAGCCCCCCCCCCCCCTTATCCTGTCTCCTGCATGTTACCACATACTGATTATATAATAAGATTTGTTTGAAAACATGGCGTGACATGTGGGAGGTGGAATCCTCAAATCAGCTTGGAACCGCCTTGCTGTTTCCAAACATTGGTGTGAGGGTTTCTGGACTGCATGGGTTTTGCTTGGCACTATACTGCCTACACCACCACCGCCGCGTATTACATTGAAGTCAACTTTGCTGCTTTCTCTTCCCAGCGGGGATTTACAAGCTTCTAGTAGTAGCTACCCACCAGACCACACAGTAGTCCCTTCCTCCCTCTGGCTTCAGCAATAGGAGAAGCAGTCCTTATTGGCCTAAGCTGATTCTCTCCCACTATGAGAGTTGAAATTTGCCCCAACTCATTCTCTGCTACCCACTCTGCATGCCTCATTGTCCAGGGGTCATGGTAGATGCCGAAGGGGGTGCTGAGATCACCACAAGCAAACCACAAGAAGTTGCTAATTAGACAAGAATCGTACCCCATGTCGATTATATGTGACCTACTTAATGTTGATTATTTGAAAATTAATAAAACATTCAAAAATAAATATTATAAAAGTTAAGAAAATTAACTAACAAAAATTTGCATAATTTAAAACAAACTTCAAACAAAAAATACATGCACATAATATTATAGTACTGCATGGCTAGTTATTCCAATAACAAAATCTATACATATTTTGCTAAGTTGATACGTTGGCTGAAATATAGAAAATGTTTGCGGCTTGTAATTCACTGTGTAGTATTAAAACGTATGACAACATGAACACCCAATGGTTTATCTCGCGGTCGGTAATGTGAAATCAATAAATAATTTAAATGAAATATTAACACTGATATTATACTGAGTTAATTTGATAAATATACATAATTTGCATTGCTTTTTTGAATTAACTGAATGAAGTTATAATATATAAAATTTTATGGTTATTTAGTTGGTTTGAATTGATGGTAACAGCTGCAAATTGGATGCGTTTAGTGAAATTCATCGACTTCTTCGCTGAGTACGTTCTCATTTTGTATAAAACTTAAGTATTATATTTTAAAAAAATATAAATTATTTTTTTCATTTTCAGATTAGCCTTATGTTTCATTTGAACACCAACATAAATTATATACAAGTCAGTTTAATATTACACCGTAGCAAAGAGAAAAAGAGAGCACAGCTATTTAGTGTTAGTGTCCAGTAGTAATTGACTTGTGCCTAGTTTGATGAAGATAATTATTGAATTATTTCCTGACTGATTTCATACAAAATTAATTATATTGCGTAGGAATAAATAAGCTAAAAAAACGTCATAAAACAACAGACGTGCATACCTGTGGTTGTATGGGACAGTGGGATTCACAGGAGTCAAGTGTCATGCAACAATATCGCATCATACTTTTTTCATAATTGTCATATAGTTAAGATATTCGTGTTTTTATTTGTTAAATTATTTTAAATTAATAACTCTTTTAGCACATCTTTCGTTCTGCATGGCACCCAATATTGCATAAAATATTCCATTCACAAAAGTTTATTATTATTTCATTTAGGTGAGTTTTCAAGGTCGCGATTGTTGATTTTTTACATCAGCTTTCGTGTTACAACAGCTTTCGTTTTACAACACGAAAGCTGATGTAGAAAATCATTATTATTATTATTATTATTTTACATGGATACACCCCTAAGAGCTTACAGCTCGCGGCGGGGTAATGGTTCATATATAGGGATAAGGTATAGGGGAAGGATGGTGGCCACGGCCCGTTACGCGTCCCAGGTGAGACTGAGGGAACCGTGGAAAACCTCAGTCAGGACGGTCACCTCTAATTTTTTATCAATGGACCAAAGCGATGTCCAAAGCCTGGAGAACCACACACAAGTGCATCACTGCAGTGGGTGGAAAGCGAGATGTATTTACCCCAGGGAAGGAGCAACGTAATTTTTACTTGAAACGGTCACCCATCCAAGTACTAACCACGCTCGACGTTGCTTGACTTCGGTGATCTAACGAGAACCGGTCAATGCACTGCGCCACGCTCGACCTCAATCATAATTATATAATTTCGTAATAAAATATTTTGAAACAATGAAAATAAAATTTTGACAATGTCTATTTAAAATCATGTCATTTCATGAGTTTTCACGACATCAGTTGAGTCGTCAAATGCAATTTTTAACACAATATATTCTAAATTCTAAATATACGTTTATAATATTTTTGTGTGGTGTACAAAATGGGTACAATCCATAGATAGGAAAAGGACACAAGCATATTATTAATTTCGATTCATATTCAAGTTTATTATCGATTGTTACCACTGATAATTACCACCTTTTTAATCGTATTTATAATATATTTATATTGAATCATCATATACATTTCATTAAACAATGAGGTTTCACTGTTTTAAATTAACAGTAAAATTATGGTTATTATGGTATGGTTATCTATGTATCTTATTCCTTCGAAACATACTAACTTTCTTTTTTTTATATAACATACTCTATATTAGTGTGATATACTAATTAATTTACTTGGCTACAATGGCACGAGAAAAGATGCAATTTATAACAGTCGTGATTAGCTGTTTTAAGTGGTATTATATTGGTATGAAAGAGGAAGAAGATTAAATAAATGTTTGTGGTGTTACGAAAGAAGTCATAAGTGAAAATGAAGGCAGTTAGATGTATGGAGACTGACTGCAGGTTGTACTGAAGCTGTCGCAGGTAGTCGCTTGTCCAGCAGCAGGAGTGTGCATGCAAGCAGGCAGTCACACGGTTAGCAGGCAGGCAAGCTGGCAGCAGGCTGACGGGAAAGAGAGGGTTGATGCGAAGAGCTGGTGGTTCTCGCTTCGTCGTGTTTGATTGCCAAGAAGTGTGTGCCTGTGACCGCCCGCTCCACGCTCGCTCACTCTCCGTTCTCTAAAGGGAGAAAAAGGACTACTGGTGACCGGCTGGTTGGCTGACTTGCTACTGAGGATACCATCCGCCCGTCCGGCTATTTGCCGTGACAGCACTCCCGTCGCTCCGCACTAGCCTTCCTTTCTCTCACTCTTCTATTTTCCTTTCGGGTGCTAGTTCGTTTTAGAAGGACATTCTCTCTCTCTCTCTCTCTCTCTCTCTCTCTCTCTCTCTCTCTCTCTCTCTCTCTCTCTCTCTCTCTCTCTCTCTCGTATCTCTGGCTCTCTTTCTAACCAAGAATCGATCCATTTTCAACTTCTGCTTCACACACCCAGTCACATATAGTTTCATATAATACCCTTTTCTCTTTGCTGTAACATTAGGCATCACATCACCACCCACCATTCAAGCCTCGTACTTGCTTGATGTTCGGTGCCACAGGCGTGACTAATCACTCTGCAAACTCAACTGGAAATAATATCCTTGCTGATCGTATGCGTGGCATGGCATACAACCTGCCAATGCTTTCTCTTGATATTATTATGTAGTCTTTTGATTCTTTGATCGCAGAACAAATATTTCAATGAAGAATGGCTAACATTCAATTTAGTATATAATATATATATAGGGAGAAGGGGGTTCTGAGCACGTCTAGAATAATATTTATGTAAGAAAAATATATGACATTGAAAATGATAATGCTGCTGACTGGTGTGGAAAAGCCTTCTGCCTGCTCTGATTGGAGGAGATAGCTCGGTTGGCGGCGATCAAGAAAGAAAGGCAAGTGGGTGGTGGGTATATGGCGGCAGCGGGGGCGGTAGTGCCAATGCCGTTGTGAAGAAAGGGGTTTCAGGATGAAGTGCCCCGGAGAGGGTTGGGGTTTCAGATTGGGAGGGGGCAGGCGGGAAAAAAAGGGGGTGTCGGAAAGGCTGAGTTATTTTCCCAGCAAGAAGAAGAAGGTTTCGTCCTTGGTGGTGAAAACGAAACGAGGAATTGAAGAGCGAAGGCTTTGCATACATAAAAAAGTTGCAAGTTTGTGGTGTGCAAATACCAAGGCAAATTATGTTTTTACTTTCAAACGAGACGTGGGAATAAGAAAACGAGACAAAAATTAATTTATTAACTTAAAGTTTGTCTTTAGCTACAGTGGTAATTATAAAAGCACGACTTAATGTATATATTTATATACACACAGTAAAAGTTGTTCTCAGCCATAGTATATAATACTATATTGTGGTTTAGTTCAATAAAGAAAAAAAAAATCGTCGTAGAATGAAATTAAATCTTAACTTATGCTTTCAGGGTAATTTGCTATACTAATTTTTACTCTTATTACTCAAACAGTGTTAAAACCATTCTATAGAGAATTTAAGTTTTATACGTATGCTCGCTTAAGTGATAGCAAAAAAGTGTAGCAGTCTCTTCTTCATATTGGATTAAAATAGCAACGGTGTATAATTTTATTTCATCCCTTACTCAGTTTTACATAGTGAACTTGCTGTGTTCAACGGCTGGAGTACCAATTACAGTGCTCCGGTTTCAAGTGCGCATTCCTCTGCTGAATAGACAGGCATTTAGGCTCAACATTTGTGAGACTCAGTGGAACATATATGATGGAAGATTTACGGGATACTTTACGCCGTATTATCATCCATCTGACACCTTTTTAACTTGAAAACCGCAGACAAACAAATTTTTGAAGGTAAACTTTTTTTTTTTATTTAAGCTAGTGTTTTGATAAGAAAATTCTCTTATCATCAAAAAAGTTTCTACAAAGAACTGAAAGTCTCGTTTTGAAGCTGATGGTTTCATATAAATCCAAAGTTGTAGAATCTGATGGCAAATTAAATTTGCTACACCCACTTAAGTCTACAAATATTATTTGAAATCTTGAAATTGATAAAATTGACACAGTATATTTTAAAAGTAAATATTAGTTTTATATAGCAAACATTAATATTATATAACCGTGCAGTAGCAGTCTCAAAATGTAATCAGCAGGTTGTATTTTATTTCTTACTGGCGATATCAAAGAATATTTATTACTCATATTGATAAATTATGATTTTATGAAAATAATTTTAAACTGTAATTTTAATGCTTTGTCTTCATGTACACTTTCTAGTTTCGTAAGTATGCGTTCTGCCAAGTCAATAACATCCTCTTAAGTTCCGTATTCATAGCTTTAATGAAACATGCTTTTAATGTTCTTTTTATGCCTCAATAAAAGAAATTTATTGCATGTTCTTCAAGTATTCATTTAATTTGCACAGATTATTATTATTATTATTATTATTATTATTATTATTATTATTATTATTATTATTATTATTATTATTTCTTAACATTATTTTATTATGTTTCGATAAATTCAACCCTCAAAATTATCATTTATCTTTCGAAGTGTACTATATAGTGCTAATATTACATTACTTACAATTTTCAATTTGATTTTTTGTCAATATATATTATTAAAAAAAATAAAAAAAAAGTATGAATTTTAAAGAAGATTTGAAGTTGCAATTGTGGAGGGAGTAATTAATTTACTCCTGTTTCAACGGACACTGAAAAACGATCATATTAATAATAATTGTTTTACTATATTAAGTGATAATCAATTACAGTTCAATGTATTAGGTTATGAAGTAAAGAAGAATTGTGACAAAAAATTGCAATTTTTTTTTGTTTGTTTGTTACATTTTGAATCATGTAAGAAAGATTTATCTGGTTAAGATGTGTGGTATAGAAGCAAAATTTGCGCCTGCAGTAATTTAAGCGCTGGGAAAAAGTTAGCTTTTAAACTTCCTTAATAGCCATAATATACTACGCAGGACTTGGAATATTATAATGCTGTACATTACATATAATAAATTTCATAAATTGTACAGTTTTTATTGATGTTTTTGCTACAATACAAAAAATTGTGCCTTTCTGAAATACTTATGCCATGACCAGTACGTTGTTGTATATAATAATATATGAAAGCTCTTTTAGTACAGTGGCAGAAAAATTTAAATTGCTTAATTATTTTATTTATTTAATTTTGAACTTTTACAGGTTGTACAGAACAAACATATGTTCACGTCAAGTTTAATATAAATACATAAAAACACACACAATATCATAACACACATTTCAGCATAATGAGCAATTATTTATTTAGCAATTGGGACAATCTAGATTCAAAAGCAGTTAGCAGTTAGCAGTTGACGGAGACGGTTGTGTAATGTAAGATAATTTGTACAGCAGTTAGCAGTTGACGGAGACGGTTGTGTAATGTAAGATAATTTGTACACCAGCACCTACCCATAAGGCTTCCGGCCTTGGTAGGATTGTATTCTTTTTTTCACTAATAAAACTATTTAAAAAAAAAAAAAAAAAAGGAATGCGTTAAGAGTTTATGTTATTTTGTATTTTTGAAAGAGCATTAAGGGAGCTTTTCAGGATCAGCTTACATTCAGGCAATATAATTTTAGTGTGTGGAACACCTTCCTCCTACATATTTCCTTTGTTTTTTCAAGTAAAGGAGCCGTAGAAACCTTAGTTACTCAGTGACCGAATAAGGTCGATACGCTATACAAGCAGTTACTTACTTTTGTTTCTTATTTCTTATGCCAATTTTTTTGCACCCTGGTAAGGTGCATAAACAATATAAACATAAACTCAGGAGTTTTAGCATTACCTCAACATGTTTTTTTATAATTATCTTATATATATTTATTATGATAATAATTTCCAGCCTTGTGTTATGCGGCATTTGAAATGAGAAGTATAAAGTTTACCAAGAGGCCTGATATTTTAGCTGTGGGTTGCCCGGTGGCAAGTGTAATCGGAGCATGGGTATATAACCTTGGTAATAGTGTAAGCAAATATTCACACACAAAATGGTGTTCAAAGCAGGTCGTTATATAATATAAACTACTTGCAGTATTTACCTACTTTTCTTAGCCCGTTCGTTCAGATGTTTGCAATAAGACAAAGTGTGTGTGTAGTAATATCGCTTATCTTCAAGGTACAGACCTCTACTTATAAAAAAAAAATATATATAATTATATATAGACATTGAAAACTTCAAGTCCTAATATAATTTCACGAGTTGCTGTGTAGCAAGTCTCAAAGTGGTGATTCGTGACTTTCTGTAGACAATACATGACAGCAAGATAAGATGGTGGTCCGATTTTCAACATTTGTCAGACGCAACAATCATAACATTATTTTAACTGAGAGTACGTGAGAAGCTTTTTTTTTTTTTCTCTCTCACATATAGCTTACATTGTATAATTTTTATACTTAAATTGAATTTAATTTTAACTTTTGAATGTGACACGCTATAACATGTTTTATTTTCTTTCTTTCTCTTTATTAATCGTCGGACAAACGCTGACGTTACAACTATTGCCTGGAGGAGACAAGAACCTTTTTCAAGCACCGTTGTTCATTGTGGGGTGGTCCGCCTCTCTTCAGCTTGTCAAAGTGTGGCTTTGGTCACAAAACACGGCAAGCGGACGGTGTATGTAGGCTTTACCAGAGTAACTGAGCACGCTTTTCGCCTGTGTGTTGCAGTGGAGAGTCGCCAGTGCGGTTTTCCAGGCCGACCTCGCAACGGGACGAGCGCAACGGGCTCCGTCATGTCCAGGCCTGGGGATACTGCGCGCTATACTTGTCAACCTGGCTTCACGCTCTTTGGCGATGAGGAAAGAGTTTGCCTCGATTCGGGCATTTGGGCTGGACGCCAGCCTATCTGTGGTAAGTAATAAAATAACTATAGAAATTGGTGTATGTTTTTTTTTTTTTCCTCTCTCTCTTCAAAAGCTACCGTAATTTTCACGTTTGTTTTTAGTACGGTACGCACACAAGAAAGCCAGAATTGTTTGAGAGTAAAGGAGATTAAAACTTTTGGTGTAATGCATTACTTTTTTACTTTGATCAAAATAATAATAATGTTTAGTTTTAATATAGTTAATTTTACCCTTCCATTAAAATATATATATATCCTTTGTCAATTTTTTCTTTGGTGTTTTACCATTTCAATGATGAAACTTGCAATAAAGCTATATAGTATATATATACGTGTACTGTTCATATATATATAAGTATGTATATAATTACTTTAGAGTATATTAATAAAGATAATTAAAAGATGTAATTTTATTTTATTATCAAATATTATTATAAAACATTATATAATAACATGCTCACAAAGTTTCTCTCTTCGCCTTAACATTTATTTTATTTTTTTCTTCGAGTAAACTACATCATTTCCATGCACAGTTTGCGTTTCTTCTATAATAACATATAGCAGTAGAAAAAAAAAAAAGCTCAAACGGTAAAAATTTTGTTAAAAAAAATGCTCAAGGGATGCATGAAGAGGTCGTTGAGAATTTGAAATGCCATATCTACTTGAAATAGCGATCAAATCGATTTATTTATACATTTTTTTTATGCCATTGACCACATACATTTTGGGTTCCACCCAACAGAAAAGGAGTGCTTCTTATAATCTAAGCACCAACTTTCAATATGTCGGTGCTTATACCCATCACTGATCTTCTTCTTTTTATGCTGTGCTCGCCAATACGTTAGCATAATCTTGATGATAGTCAATGCACCTTATACTACCACAAACTATACCCCCCTCCTCTTACTCTCGTCTCTTTTATCCTCTTTCTTTACTTTAGTACATATACTACCTTTAACAGCAGCACCAAAGAGCCAATTTAATTTTCTTATAGTTCCTTGAGAGCAGTAGTTTCGGTTACCACGTCTTTCACCGTACACTTTTACTTTACTTTTTTCTCTCTTTTTCTTTTTCCTTTTTCCACTAATTCTTCATTTCTCGTATACTTTATTTTCAAGAGGTTTTCGTTCTTTCAACATGTTTTTTTTTTCTTATTCATCTAATGAGTATCAGCTGCTTCGAATTAGCTGCAGTCATCTTAAAACCTTGGCATAATTTAAATGAAGAGAAAGAGAAGAAAAGAGAACCAAGAGTAGTAAGAATTGATCATGATGACATATGTTAAAAAAAAAAAAATGTACGACGATCTTTTTAAGCAGTCTCTCTCATTAAAACTGTAAGGTTATTAACGTGAATTTGAGAGGGTAGGTAGTAGGGGATGAACGTGGGGAGAGATAGGGGGGGGGGTGGAGAGGTACTTATGTGACGTCAATTGTCTGCTGTGACAAATCTCTTGTCTTGACTGCAGACTTAAGTGAAGAAGGAGGAGCAAAGTTGGCGGCTGGTCGCTTGCTCGTAGAAATTCAGTATTTATTGATAGCCAGTGCGGGCTGTAAGACATTATTCTAAGCTTTCATGATCGCTAGAAGAATTGAAGTAGTTTATTATCACTATTCAAAAAAAGAAAGACAGTAGGAGGAAAGAGACTATATAGTATGACCTAACATATTATATGTAAAACGATTTCTATGGTCTAAAAATTCTACAGTTTTAGCCCCCTGGTTTTACCGCAACCCATCATGCACAACTGCTTTGCCTGTTGCCGCAAATACAGCATTCTGAGGCTCTACTTTCACGCTTTTTCTCTTTCATGGCTGAGCAGACAAGACGAGCAGGCAGCAAGTATATACTATACTGGCTTGCGGCGTGGAAAGGCGGCGATTTACCATTTCACCTCGTGTCACTAAATCATGAGTCACTGCCGCTGATGTCTGCTGCTAGGATTCCAGCATATTCACACGATAAAACTCTAAACGAGCTAAGAAAATAATATTATGAGATTATTTGACAGGAAGAAGAAATTTCTTTTTAATATAAATATAATGTCATGAAAATTAATATAAAATATGTCACACAAAATAAATTAAATAATAATATCTCTAGCTTTATACGTCACAGTTATATATATAAAGATTATAAGCTTTAAAATTTTAAACTCGTAAGAAAACTCGCCTGGCTTTGCTCGGTCAATGTTAAAAGGAATAAGGATTGTCTTCTGAAGACAGCTAGGAATGACGCTTTTGCTCCTATTATATAATTATGTATATTTCCTACGCGTGTTGAAGCATTTGCAATAAAAAGTATAAAAAAGACACAAATTAATAAAATAAAAAAAGACTTCTTTAATAATTTTTTGTCATCTCTTTTCTTGTATTACGTTAAAAATTATATTTTTATTTACTCACTGAAACAATGATGATAATTAATATTATATATAATATCATTACATTATAATGTTATTTAAATTATTATACTTTGATGCATAGTATAATAATATATAGTGCATATTATTAAGAAAATATAATTATAACAATACAAGCTATAGTATAGTATAGTAATAAATTTATACTCTGTTTTATAAAATAGATTTTATAATAAGATAAAGTCAGCAAAGGAAGTTTCTCCATTACGTTTCTCTATTTCTTGTCTGATACAAACAATTAAATTGAAATTACAAGTTGATTTTCTTTACGTTGACATGTCATACAGTAGAAACATCAACTCATCCATGGCTGGCAGGCAAGGTACGTACTAGGGCAGGAAGCAAGGAGCAAGCAGCAGACGGCAAGGTAGTACATCACACTAACGAGACGAGAAATAGAAGGCAAGATCAAACAAGCACAAAGTCAATAACATCGTTACAAAAGCTTCTTCTGCTGCTGCTGCTGCTGTTGTTGGGTGTTATTGTAGACTAAACAGAGTGTGCCGTCAGCATGATGCAGCATCATATAGGCATGCAGGCAAGCAAGTATGCAACTTGCCCGTTGGACAAACAAGTATAAAAATTTAGATAAAAGCAGAATAATAATTATCAATTGAATTTATATATTCATTTACCAATACCAATTCAAATAATGTAATTAGCTTTCAGCAAAAACTACCATCATTATATTAAAATATTGAACATTATTGTATAATTTTATTAATCAAATTATTCCACTACATTATAATTATATTGTAATTTAAATTATAATGTTTTTATCAATTAACAAGAGTGCTTGCAAAATACCAGCAGCTACAGTTGCACAAGATTTTACTATTATAAATATGTCAATTTTGATGATCACTTTTCAGTTGTCATTTTTAGCCTAATTTTAACGGAAATTATTTTGCTTTTTATTGATCAAACGGTACAATTAACAATTAAGCACACCATGGATTTCGATCTAGAATAAAAAAAACATTAATTAAACTTTTTTATTTTATTTGAATATGCAAAACTGAAAATGCAATAATTGTCTGTCATTTGAATTTGCGTGTTATCTGCTTCGTGTATCAAGATAAATAGTTAAACAAATCACATTGACACGTTTGTTGCTGCCGCTGCGGGGGTCAAAGGATCAAAATAGAACAAACAAAAGCCTGCAACAATGCAAATTTCTCAAAAATACCAACTTTGTTATAATGATAATTATGTAATATAAATAAATCTGTAATTTCATATATGATGATAAGCTTGTGATCAATACAAAACTCAGAGCTGTCATTTCATCGTTCAAGTTATTAATGGTTTTAAAAAATTTCTTAGAAAATGTATTGATTGCATGGCATGAAGAGAAGAAACATTTTATAAAAAGTTACAGCATTATAAAATATTTAAATACTTTTTATATAAGTACATAATATTTGCAAATGGTAAGTGTAAGAAAATTTTAGTATGCCTTACATTTTTTTTTTTTTTTTTTTCTTTCTTTCTTCTATATACTCATCTTTCTTCTCACTGGTATTTTTATATTTAGAGATGATTGTAAAAGCGTGCTTCGTTCACTCTTGCAACTTTTATTGTTACGAAGCTTTGTTCTAAAGACTCATGTTGTACGCTCCACTAAAAGCTTTGAAAGTTGAATGGTTAAAAAACTAAGAATGCATTCCTCCCACTTACTGTATAACCTCTCACCATGCAAAAGACACATACCTTTCTCCGTTTTAATTTTTGCTAGTCGAAAAATATATTTCCAAGATATTATATTATATATGTATTTTTTAAAAAAGGTGAGCAAAATGTAATTTTTCCATATAATTATAAAATATATATATGTTGATGTTACCATAATCTATAGCTTTCATTCACTCAACATTTTTTTAATAAATTTGTTTTCTGACTTATAATTGGGGAGTTATATATATTTTTTATCAACCTCAATTAAGGAGCAGCTAACTTAAAAAAAAAATATCTCATTCTAAGTTCTTTGATAAACTTTTTATCTGCAATTATAAATAATATTTTCCAATACTTTCATGAGCTTGTTAGTGTGACCTAGAGATCAGTCATTACGCTAAGCTGTTTACAAGATGGCAGGAGGCGGAAAGGAGACTTTTTTCCTCTTTTTTTTTATTTATTTATTTTTTTGAAAAAAATCTATTTATAAAAGTAATGGTCTATACTAAAAAACATAAATTCTAAGCCAATTAATTTTACAAAGTTATAAAGTCTTTCATCATCTAATAATGTGACAAAATATTATATAATATATATGTTATATATATATATATATATATTGGTAAATTCTGTCACTATAGCAACACTCTCTGGGTGTATATTATAAAATATATAATATTATATATGAGAGTATTATATTAAAGATTTCTTGTCAACTAAAAATTAATGAATTATTAATTGATATATATTTTTGACTTTGATATTTACGTACAATTTAGTACAGGACAGGTGAAACAAAGCGTGCACAGTAATCGATGGACTGCAGTGTAAGACAGCCCGTCAAGATCAGACATGTTGTACCTCAATCAAGACTCAATAACTATACATACTGTTTGATGTTGGCTGACTGTATACATAATGCCGACTGGCGGGGCTTCTCATGTATAGTTCGTCTTATTGTAGCGGCTGATACGCACGTGTACGTCTCTTTTCAACAAGCCAAATTATGAGCAACGACGCTAACATATATAATAGCTCGTCTACTTAAAATAATGATTTTGATCAATCAATCCGTAACATATATATTTATATGAAGAATAAAGCAACAATAATATTAATCAATATTAATAACAGTATACTCTAATTAAGTTTTATAATTATACTATCTGTTATTTTGTAAATGAAAAATAAAAGGGTAAATTCAAATAGATGATGTTTGTGTGCTTAATAATTTACAAACTTTTTTTTTTTTTTTTTTTTTTTTTTTTAACAATTTTGATTATGAATTAGCTTTTTCTTTTTTTTTAACAATTATACCATGGAAACACAGGAGGGATTAAAAAAAAATGTTCCAATGAATCTGTACATTGGCAAAGTTGATTTAAAAACAGCGTGATATCTTCATGAGTTTTATATTTTTGTATACACAAAGATATTATAGCAATAAATATAAAAGATCAAAGCATTTTTATAGTAGATTAAAATAAATATATTCTTACGTCCCTTTTGAATGTTCTTGTTAGTTTGTTTCCTTGTTTTCCCTTGATTTCACCCCTTGGAGTGAGTAAATTTAATCTTAAGATCTCTATTATGTAAAAAAAAAAACTTTATCAAAACAATTAAACAATTTTATTATTGAATAATCAAATCATTTTCAGAATGAGATCTCTTATTTATTTGACTTGCATTTGTGAGGAATATTAGTGTGATAAAAAATTATAACTTTTAATCGTTTTGTAACATTTTTTTTTTATAACTAACCACGTTAGAATTGAGGGTGGAATACTGATAAATATTATTTTTGTAAAAGTTAATGTAATTGAGTAAAAGACTCGTTTAGAATTGATTTTAAACATTTTTTTATAATTTATTACAGTTTTTTTTTTAAAAGAGGGACGGATGAGAATAAAACAGAAGGAGATAGAGCGCGAACCAGAGAATGCAATAAGAGAGAGAGAGAAGTTAAGAAATTGATTGAGTGCTTTCAATAATAATTAGCTGTGTCTGCTGAGTAAGCCAAGTGGAATAAAAAAGATAATAGCGACTGGCGGGTGGGTGGGGTGGTGCCGGAGGAATGGAAATAATAAAAAGCACTGCTATTCCTTGTCAGATTCCCAAGGGTTGTAGCGTAGTTTTGGTGGACCTCCTGCCTCGAATTCCAACTGTGCCGGCGTTGCTAACAGAACGGCTGGTCACTTGCCACACGCCTAACTCGTCACATTCCAATTAGTCGCCCGCAGCCAATTTAGCCACCCTGATTAGAATAGCTAACAAGCGTACACCCGCACATACACCCCTAGAGAGGCCAGTAGCAAGCAGACAGTAGCAGCGGTAGCTTCATTTGTTCTTTCTCGTAGCAGCAAGGAGAAAAGGTCCACACTAGCTATTTTCTCAGATAAACCCTTTTATTTGGCTTTTCTGGGCACTGTGTGGAGATCCGTGCAGCGAGCGAGCACTCCAACGGCCGCCGCCACTGCGCTAGCTTGCACTGGCCGGCCTGTTGTGAAGGCGAACATCCCAACTTAATCCACCCTTGGCTGCAGACTGATGTCATTTGGCAGCAAGTCATTTAAAAGAGCTTGCATTATATACTAATTTGATAGAGCTCTCTTTTTACGAGCTTGCTTAGTAATAAAAATTTACTAATGGGAGGGTTAGCAATTAATTAAAAAAAATATCAAGCCGCCGTAGAGATACGACAGCACAAAATTGAATCTAATGATCTATATATTGTGTAATATATGCTCTCAACTTTAATTTTCAAACTTCGCTTTTTCCCTTTTTCTTCTCTAGATTACATTGTTTTTGTTAAAAAAAAAAAAAAACACTTCAAGTTTAAATATTTTGATTTAATATTTCATGTAAAAAAATTTAATTATAAGTTCGGGTAGGGAAATCTTTTTAAACCTTTTTCTTCTTTTTATTATTACTATATATATATTTTTTTGCTCTTTGCTATAGGGATATTGTGCATGAAACATCAGTTTTAGTATTTTCCGCACAATCTCTCGTTATTTAAATTTTTCTCTCATATAACATTCAAGTTTTATTTAATAAATTAAAGTGTAAAATTTAGTTATCTTGAAATGGAGAATGAATTGTTTCAGTATGAAATCTCTTGCTGCATACTTATTACATAGCACTAGCTGGCTGGCTGGCTGGCAGCTACAGTATTAGCTGCTATATAGCTACTGAGGGGATACACCAGCAAAGTAATGTGAAGGGGAAGGGGGGCAGTTGGAGGTACAACTATCATAGGGGAGGGAACGGGAGAAAGAGAAAGAGAGAGGGAGGTTGAATGAGGAAATATACGTGGTGTAGGTACTAAGAGATAATTACATTATTAGAGATGAGTATTAGTGTGTGTCAAATGAAATGACCACATCACTATTATGTCTGTACCGCGTGGCCTGTATGCTCCCAAATTGTCGTATTTTATAATAAGATTATAATACGCTCACATAAGTACTGGCTGCTGCAATATGGAGATGCCCCCACTAGCAGCTTACTTACTGCTGGAAGTATTGGTGCACGTGTGACGTCACGTGGCACGGTGGTCCCAGCTGCAAGCTCTCTCTAAACTTTACCCTCCCCCTTCCTCCCGGCTCCTCCTCGTCGTCGTGCACGCTCGCTACATACAGCTTCCTTCTCTTTTTTAGACTCCATTTGCATAGCATTGGGAAACAAATCGAACCTCGTCGTGCTTCACCAGTATGAGAGACGTACGACCTTAACGTTTTGCCGCAGAAAAAACTCTGAGATCACGTATATGTATATGCTACTGCTGCTGTGGCTGCTGCTACTGCTAGAAAAAGCAAAAGGAAATTTACGATCTCCATACTTGGATACATAACGACTAGAACGATAGAAAGAGACAATTGTTGGCTGCACTTCACGGCATTTGTTTCTTACAAACTGTAAGATTCTTTTCTATTGCTGCTGTCTATGTTGTTTCTGTAAAGCTCTTTGAATCTCATCAATTTATTGTAGTAGTGCATGACTCTTTCCTTTATACTACCCCCTTAAACAATATAAATATTTAGAATATATTCAAAGCAATGCAGAGTAGGTATTTTACATGTACTGTATTCAGAATAATAATAAAAGCTCAACTGAGGCTATAAATTTATGTAAATGTATATATTTATACTATATATATTATATATTTTTTTTTTCGTGTTGGGGTAGATTGTCATTTACAGATATTCTTCGGTACTGAATACTTAATTTAGTACCTGCATTCTTCTTCTGCATGCTTTTCGTTTTTACAAATATTTATGGCAGTATATAAAATACTGCAACAGCCTGATTAATAACCTGATATTTCAATATTTTTTAAACAAATAGTGATACAAAAAAACTAGCTTGTATTTGTTTATTATTTTTCTGGTTCGGTTACTGTGACTGCTAATAAGTAGTCCTCTGCTGTAACAAGAATAAACTGCGTCCTGATAAACTATATAACTAAGTATTTGTAATTTAGTACGGATAACTGCCACACACTGTGAAATAGTGTCTAATGATGTTTTGTATGTTATCCCCACCTTACATTTTACCTATAGAAGATATATCTTGTATGTATGTAATAATGAGAAGTCATTATTAATATTATATACTATACATTGTTATTAAACAAGGTGGGAGGTGTGGCGCAGTGCGCTTGATCGGGTCTCGTCAGATCACCAAAGTCAAGCAACGCTGAGCGTGGTTATATAGTTAGATGGGTGACCAATTTCAACAAAAAACACGTTTTTCTCACCCAAGGGTAAATCGTTGCGCTTTTCCACTCTGTGGTTATCCTGGTTTTGGACCATTGCACTTCCGATTCATTGACAAAAGCTGTAGCGCTGTAGCGTCCATCCTGACTGAGGTTTCCAAGTTTCCCTCAGTCACAGGCAAATGCCAGGATGGATTGCAAGGCCGTGGCCGCCCCCGTTCCGGAAGAGTCCGCGAAACGCAAAGTTAGGGTTTCGGAAGGTTTGGAGTTTCAAAGTAGTATGTGTAATTAGTTATTAAAAGTATTCTAAAGGGTTTGACTTAAAAAAAAAAAACACAAGAAACATCTGCACTGATTACACTCCCAATGCAAAATAAACTTAACTCATCATGTCAATAATAATGAAAATGTCAACTCCTCGTCAAAAAGTATGTGACGATTAATGATGTATCAATTCATGCTCTTATATAATAGACTTAATTTCGTTTCTCTGCTATGGGGGAGGTTTTATCTGAAATTTATTCCACTCATTTCTTGCACATGGATTGAGTAGAAGAGAGAGGAGAATTTCGTTGCTATAGGGAAGAACCAGAAGTTCTGAATTATAGCCACAATTATACCCCTTTTTGTCTACTTCTCTGTAAGAAATTTTACGCAACGAAAAATTTAGTTTTCAATTGTTTAAGTTACATATTAAATAAAAAGCAAAAAAACATAAATTTTAGCGAACATGCATGATGAATATTGCACACTTAATCCGTCGTGCGAGGTATAGCGAATATGTGAAAAGGACACTACACATGCAATGGACAACATACACGACATGAAAATTTTTTATTGCAGAAATGAATAGAGCGTACCAAATTATGCTACTCTGAATTTTTTCAGATTTTTTGGAAACCCAAAACTATTTTTAAATAATTATTAATAGTGCGGCGACGCCCCCTGGAGGCGTCAATAGGCGTCCAGTCTCTATCCTTTTTATTAAGAATTTAGAGGTGCCAACTGAAATCACAGGACTTTCAATAATTATTTAAAAATAGTTCTGGGTCTCAAAAAAATCTGAAAAAATTCAGAGTAGCATAATTTGGTACCCTTTATTCATTTCTGCAATATTTTTTTTTCATGTATGTTGTCCATTTCAGCCAGCAAGAACCGGGCCGTGCCGAACATATAGCAGCGCCGCGGCGGCGGGCGCCGCCACTCGCATAATGGCCGGTGTATCGACCTTAATTTTTTTTTATTGCAGAAATGTATAGAGCGTGCAAAGTTATGCTATCCTGATTTTTTTCAGATTTTTTAGAGCCCCGGAACTATTTTTAAAAAATTATTGAAAGTTCTTTTTGTGACGTCAAGGTGCTCCTTTTAAGGTAGAGATAACGTCGAACAGCTGTTCGACGTAATCCCCTTTGATTAACATGTAAACCTTAGCAAATTGACAAAAATTCTGAAATTTTTTTGAGAGGCAGATATTAGTGCCTAAAAGCCATAAAAAAAGTTTCAAAAACATTTAACGAGCCGATTTTTTTAAATTAATTTTTTAGTTTGGCTCTCCATGGGAAAAAGCCCTATGTGCTGAAAATTAAAAAAGTTAATTAAAAAAAATCGGCTCGTTAAATTGTTTTGAAATTTTTTCTATGGCTTTTAGGTACTAATATCTGCCTCTCAAAAAAATTTCAGAATTTTTGTCAATTTGCTAAGGTTTACATGTTAATCAAAGGGGATTACGTCGATCAGCTGTTTGACGTTATCTCTACCTTAACAAAAAGATAGGACTAAAGTAGACTGCATCGTTTTTAACTAACAAAAGGATGAAGTTTACTCCAGATAGGACTTGCCGCCTCGTGACGTCACAAAAAGGACTTTCAATAATTTTTTAAAAATACTTCCCGGTCTCTAAAAAATCTGAAAAAAATCAGGATAGCATAACTTTGCACTATCCATTCCTGCAATAAAAAAAATTGAGGTCGATAATACTCTAATAAACAGCGAAACTCTGATCAAATCCCTGGCCCCTGGCCATAACACACGGAGAGGTCTCTGGACTGCATGCCTTAAGGGTAAGGTAACACGGATCAGCTGACCCAATGCTAAAAAAATCCCATGTATGAAAATTATGAAAAAAAAAAATAATAAAATGTTTTCCTAGCTCTACATCGCCTATCAGTATAGCTATAATAAAATATCAGCTATAGGTATACAAATTGGAGCTAGTTTTTGAGTTATGAATTTTTAAAGTTGCATGCAATAACTATATATATGTGTGTGTGTGTGTATATATATAATACTTTGACATGGAAAACTCATACTTCCATGTTAAATTAGTCAACTTTAAAAATTCATAACTCAAAAACTAGCTCGAATTTGTATACCTAGCTGATATTTTAGCTATAATACTGATTGAGGGAATGTAGAGGAGAACATTTTTTTTTTTCATAATTTTCATGTGTGGGATTTTTTTAGTATTGGGTCAGCTGATCCGTTTTACCTTACCCAATGCATGCAGCTTCTTTAATTTTTTACTTTATTTCTATTAAAAAAAAAACACAACAAAGCAATAATTAAACTTATGTTTTTTTCTGTATTTCAGTCTTAATAACAATTAGTGGCTGCATGGAACAATTCTAGTCCTAAAGCCAAATCAAATTTTCAATCAATCAATCAATCCTGGCCTTAATTAATTTATAATTATTAAAATCTGTCAAAAAATTTCAGATTTTTTTTTAATTGATTGTTTTGTAATTTTGGGGCACTTGAAATATATTATTTTGATCATGTGGCGTATTATATTATATGCCCGGCCCCTTCAGAATTTTTGTATGCCTGGCTAATGTTTACATATGTTAATTAATGGGACTATATCGATAAGCTGATCCGTGTTACGTTCCCCTTAAAAAATATTTAGAAAATGGACCCTGTGTTTCTTCTGTTTTATTAAGAATTACCAGATGTCGCGAGATCGACACGTATCGCTACTGTATATATAGTAATAAAGCTGTTTTCTATAGACATCAGTGTTAAATTAAGGTAGAGATAATACGGATCAGCTGGCCCAATGCTAAAAAAATCCCATTCATAAAAATTATGAAAAAAATTTAAAATGTTCTCCTCTACATCCCCTATCAGTAGGTAAAATATCAGGTATACAAAAACGAGCTAGTTTTCGAGTTATTAATTTTTAAAGATGACATAACATAGAGAAATGGAACTTCCATGTTAAATTGGTCAACTTTAAAAATTAATAACTCGAAAACTAGCTCGTTTTTGTATACCTGATATTTTACCTACTGATAGGGGATGTAGAGGAGAACATTTTAAACTTTTTTCATAATTTTTATGAATGGGATTTTTTTAGCATTGGGCCAGCTGATCCGTATTATCTCTACCTTAATGAAATAGTAAAAAAATCAGGATTTTTGGACATCATAAAATTCACAAATTAAGTTGGCATACATTTTATTTTAGCTTCATTCGAAATTTTTAGTACTAAAATTTTCTATACGGGAATTTCATGTTTACATTTTGGGTAGCACGGAGATGCCCGAAGCCACCCGAAGAGCTTCGGGATGTAGGCAGAATTATATAAACCCCTAAAATCCTATGCTGTACGTGTTAACGTAACTCACAACACCTCTTTTCTCGGTGAGAAAAGAGGTTTTCTCATAACAGTTTTGGTCATCAAATATTTTTTTTCAATAGCATTGGTTCTTCTTGTTACCATTTATGAAAGAAAATGATACGAATCGTCAGGAGAAATTAATTTCGAGACCAACTTTAACACGTATTTGCTATGCCGCTAACATTAATGTTTTGCCTATAATACACAATTACGACGGTACGTCATATTGTTTTTTGACGTATGGTGAAAGACCCGTTATACATATAGTCTATAAATTAGTTAAGGTATTTTATTTCTTTCACGTAGTTTTCCATGCAGGCCGGCTAAAACTTTGTTGATTTTAATTGTTGCAATAATCAAAAATATCAAAATCAACAAAGTCAAGCCTGGCTCAGGGTTATTCTCCTAAAAGGCTATGAAAAGTTCAAAACTATGTAAAAAATATTAAATGCTTTTTCATATTATTTATAATATAGAATAGATCCGAGAATATAAACACTCAGAATACATTTTATATTTTATCTATAATCCGCCATAATCAAAATATTTTATTTTAAAAAGTACTCAAAATAACAGAGAAATTAGAAATATTTTTAGAATATTTATTTTTACTTTTATATTTATAAAAATTTTAATAAGCGGAGTATATGGGAGCCGACGGTGCCGAACACACGGACACCGTACAGGCAGGTGTGGGTTTCGATCCCCCAGTTGCTGTTAATTTCGACCTTCACGTAGTAGACCGGATCTGATTCCTGAAACCAATCACAAGCTAAAATGATCATCCCTGAAATAAAGGTGGCAGAGCTCTGCTCAACTGTACCTACCTTGAAGTGGAACTCTTGAGTTAGTCCATCTTTATCGAAGATAAAGCTTCCCAAATAGATGTAATTTTTGTTGTCTAACGATCCCTGCAAAGTTAAACATTTATTAAAAAACACGTACATATTACAATTTTACAATGCACGGTAATGTTAGCAGGACATGGTCGTAAATTTTAAATTTTGTGATCATGGCACCCGGTTCCAACCCGTAAATTAAAAGGGCGATACAAATTTTCCACATAATTTTTGTAAACAATTTATTCAGTATATTTATATTGGGCGCGATTCACGAAGCAGTTAACCAGGTTTCTAACCACATTTAGCTTAACCACGTTTAACTGTACCTGTTTTACGTGTTAAACCACCTTAGTTAAACGTGGTTAAAGGCATACAGGCCTCAAATTAAAAATTTGACAGTCACAGAGAGTTGCTTGAGTTGACAATCAACATTTGAATTATTTTTGTCGTGCGCAATGCAGCTGCATGAGCGGGGGCTGCAAAGTAAGGATGCAGGTCCTTGATGACGTCAAAATGACGTCACAACGCAAAACCATATATACGCCGCCATGTTTTTTGACGTCATTTTGACGTCATCAAGGGCCTGCATCCTTACTTTGCAGTCCCCGCTCATGCAGCTGCATCGCGCACGGAAAAAAATAATACTAATGTTGATTGTTAACTCAAGCAACTCTCTGTGACTGTCAAATTTTTAATTTGAGACCTGTATCCCTTTAAGCTAAATATGGTTATATAGAAAAGTGGCTAACTGAGTCGTGAATCGCACCCATTATACTGTTATTATTATATTACAGTATATCCTAAATACTTAAAACTACAGCATATTGTCCTGATATTGTCACATGACCCGCTCAATAAAACAAAGCTTGCATGGTATATATTATATGTATCGTACGTTAATATATATACTCACGTAGATTTTGAAGTCCTTGGGCATAGATGTGCTGTTCGTTCGCTGTTCGTCAATGTGCTGCACCATGACGGTGCTCACAGTGATCATCTTTGATAACGTTATGACTATGGTTCCTTTACTTCCCTTGAAACAAAATCCTTGCAAGTCACCTGGCTGAAACCATCAGAAAATTATGTAAACAGTGGTCCCCTTTTTGCAAACAAAGCATGTCTTTAATGGACAGATATAATATGTATGAGACAACATCATGCATTGCAACAAATGAAATTTATTTTCTGTTCGTTAATGTTTACCAACAACGAGAAGTTTTATTTAAAATTTTATAATTTTATTAAAAAAAAATAACAACAAATTTGATATAATTAAAAGTAACTGGTATATGTATTGTATTTTTAATATTATATGTCACTATAATTTAATATCTTACCAAATGAATAATTTTATTATAAAACATTATAATTATATATTATTTTGAGTTGTAAAAAAAAAAAATAAAATAAATAATTTAAACGTTGCCAACCTGCATGAATTAGGGGGTCTTATGAAATTTTTTGTTCAATTTACCTCAATTGCGAGCATAGGGTTGGAGACCACTTCAGATGTCTTGAATCCAAATACATGATAATACCCAAGAGACACCGGCGTAGTATTGGGGCCACACGTTACTTCCGCTCCGTTTTGGGGACTTGCGTAATTGCTTCTCCTGTCTTGATATAATTTATCATTAATAGGTTCTTCTGCAAATTTAAAGAAACACAATTAATTTTAGTTTTTATATTTTTATTATACTATATACCTTCAGTACTAAATTCAAAAACTCTATATCCGTTATAATATTATAGTGGAGAGTGCATGGCACCCTCAGATCTTATTTTAAATAATATTTACTTGGTATCCATATCAAAGCGGTAAGTGCAATAAATAGGGTTGTCCATATCACGTATTGATAATTTTTTCGCACAAACGCTTTAAATTTTCGCTGATATCTTGCTGCAGTTCCCGATCCTAGACGACGGTTCATTTTTTATGATATATAAAATTTTATAAAATTTTAATAATTTCAAATTACTTGTTTTACAAACAAACAGTATTATACTCTTATTGTTTAGGAATTTGATTGTTGTAATTACTTAGAGGTAAATTTAAAAATAAACGAAAAGAATGTCCGTTACTTTTTTTAACGGTACATATTATGTATGTATCAACAATTGAAAAAATAAAGTAATATAAAACTGTTACATTTTTATCAGTTTTACCATATTTCTAATGTCATATTATAATATTATACTCATGGCATGCAAACAATAAAGATCACAAAACTTGTTATTTAAATTTGAAATAATAATAATTAATCAAACAAAATTAACACACAATTCATTTGTTTAATAATGAAACAAATTAAGGATTTAGGAGTGCCACCTAAACTTACAGAACTTTCAATAATTATTTAAAAATAGTTCCGGGTCTCAAAAAAATCTGAAAAAATTCAGAGTAGCCTAATTTGATGCCCTCTATTCATTTCTGCAATAAAAAATTTTCATGTATGTTGTCCATTGGTAGCGGAATGATTAAATAAATCCATTGGTATAACAAAGCAAAAAATAAAACTTAACCATGATATGAAAACAATGAAATATTTCATGAAAACTCAATTTATTGCAGCTATCAAATAATGTTGTGATAATTTTATCAAATAATGTTGTGATAATTTTATTTATTTCAACAAAATTTGGTCAAACAAGACAACACAAATCACGTCGATAAATACCTAAACTAACAACCACAAAAACAACACGATAGAATCAATAAAATATATAACGTCATACGTTTATTTATTTTGTACCATTAATTACTTCACATATTGTGGAGACAATTTTCTGGGTAAAAAAAAAAAAATGTTTTTTTACACAGTAAAATTCACTTACTATTAACAACTGTTTTAATTTCAATACAAAAATAAAGTTACTTTCAATATTTTTTATATATTATAGCAAGGAAGGAAATAATAAATTTTGGCACATTATTAATAGGGATTCTTATCAGCAAAAACAGAATTGTGTTTTGCCCATAAAAGTATTATCTTTATTTCTCGTATTATGGTATTATGATTATGCTACATATAATATTTACTGGAAATAGGTCTGGATGTTTTCTTTTGAACATGGCACAGGTAAAAATATACATATTTGGTACTTGGTACGGTAAGCATTAAATTTTGCTTAATTTGAAATGAGTGACCAAAATAATCTCTCTTTTTAAACCTTAACAAAGCTATCAATGTTCTTTTTTGTAAAATATTATTTGTAAATAATTTGTAAGTAACTTATATTAAGTCGAACCATAAAATATCAATGCATTACGCCAAATGCGAGTATACATATTTATTAAGCATAGTAAATTGACGTAAGGGATTCATGTGTATATACAAAATTTACAGAATTAAGTTTTTCAACTTCTACATGTTGAGTCAAGTCAAAAGTATCATTAATATGTAAGTCAAGAAATTCAGTATAATATACTCTACTCTTTTAATAGGCTTATTATTTAAAGGTAAGAGGTAACTGTATATATAATCAATAGTTTCTCCTCATGGGGAATGAACCTGAAGAAATTCAGTGTTATCCAAGCTTAGGTACCAAATTTGCATTTCATTTACAGTTGGTCTTGCTTTTTAATAAGCTCTTCCTGTGTTGTATAGCAAAAATTATGGCAGGTTCCGCATACTTTACTAATTCGTTTTTTTTTTTTTTTTGTAAATCATTAGTTGCAACACTAATTATAGATTGCAAGATATTATTCCCCTTGGACTCCATTTAAAACAGGGAGCAAATTCTGATTAAAATTTTAATTTAACATTTAATTTGATGTCGATCTGACAAATATATTATATGAATCGACTAAATCTATACCAATGTTAAGCTATGACAGTCAATTTTTACAGTTTACTTAGAATACCATGCATTGTTATTAAGACTAGCAAATGCATTGGATAATTTAAAAAATATCGTTACACAAAAACTTTTTACTTTTTTTTTTGCTGGATAGATACTATTTAACAGGTCAAATGTGACTGTTTCAATAGTACGATTTTTTACAACCCATGTTGACATTCAGATATTAAACTATTTTCTAATCTGTGTTCCATAAATTGATTGGTCATTAAATAGCTTTCAAATTACTTACCGAACTCTGACATTTTACAAATACCATGGTAATTATTTAATAAACTTCGTTCCATTATCTTTATGTAACGACATGACAACGCCTAATCTTTAAGTAATAGGAAAAAAAAATCTTAAATCATTAAATACGATAAACGGCTAATATTTTCAACAAATTAACAACAGAGACATCTCTGGTTAAGCAGCATTTTTGTTGGGTACAGATCTTTTGTTTTTTTAATTCGTTTCAGGATCAGTATTTTTGAAATTTAGACATTTTAGTATTATATTTTAAAATATTTGGGATATCAATAGAAGAAGAAATATGCTGTTTAAAATTCTTTGCAAGTAAATCTTGAATACTTTTAATAAAATTATAATTATGGAAAGAATTACATACAGCTTGCGGGTCAGATATAATTTTGTCATCAACAATTAACCATGGTACCGATGGAATAGCTCTTTTTTTTTCTTACACACATCACATACCTTTTTAAGTATAAACCAAAAGATGCTTTATTATCAGAGTTCTTAATTTAAGAATCATTTTCCTTTATATCAGCATTACATACATTTTTGTTACGAATCCTTAAATGCTATTTATATTGTGGCTTCAAATTTGAGTTCATATGTTTTACAAATGATTGAAGGTTGTCAAGTATTCATGCAGGTTTTTGCCTCACATTCTTTTATATAATACATATAATAGAAAAAGCTTCATCGAATAAAAATTTTCTCACTTTCCACCCAGTGCCCCCTACTTTGAACATTACTTGGTTCATTGATAAAAAGAAAAGGTGTACGTCCCGACTGAGGTTTTCACAGTTCCCTCAGTCTTACTTTAGCGAATGCTGGGACGCGTAGCAGGCCGTGCGGCCACCATCTTTTCCCTACCCATTACCTAACTTCGAGCTTCAAGTTTACAAAATCATAGGGATAAAAAAAAAAAAAAAAAAAAAAAAAAAAAAAAAAAAATCATTGTATTTATTCTGACATTTCTGAACTTAAATTTGGTTGCAGTAACTCGATCCACGTTTTCTTCATAAAAATTAAAAAAAAAGGGTCTAAATTTTCTTTGTTAAAAAAAAAAAAAAAAAAAAAAAAAAAAAAAAAAAAAAAAAAAAATCGTAATGTACGTAGCATGAAGTTAAATATTGTTACTCTCAATTGGATCAGATTTTAATATATTTCCAACTTCACTATACTGAAAGTTCAATGTTTGAGAAATCAGTAATTTTCGTACAATAATTAATAACTGACTCTCGCTCATTATTAATTACGTGATTAATTAGCGTTGCTGATTTATATGTTCTTCTAGTAGGATCCTCATTTATAATTTTCAAATTAAATGCCTGTAATATATTTATAAATGATCCTTTAAAAGCATTATTTTTCAAAATGTTTATGGTTTTATCACCAGCAATAAACATAAAATCATTTTTAATAATTATTCAATAATTTATTACAGCTTCTTTAAAAATATGTCATCATTACTCTTAGAAAATTTTCTTTTATTTACTGTTTGGTGGAGGTCTATACCATAATCCATACAAAGAGCTAACGTAGCAATAGATTGCATTGTTTATTTTTTAATTCTTGCCACTGTGCACTCAAAATACAATATGATTCAATAGAATTAAATAATTAATTAGCTTCAAACTGTGTTCTTGCAAAAACTGCATCACCACCCGTAGGCTTCTACTTTCTACAAAAATGTGTCATTAATTTGTAATTTTTAATTTACCGTTTGAAGTTCCTCCCTTTTCATGCCGTGCTCACAAGTAGCATAGTGGCATTTCAAAAAATTCATATTTTTTTTTGTCTAAAATCTAGAATATTAAGCTGTAAAACTTTGATAAGTGTAATTCATCTATGATTTGTATAGGAATAAATAATTTAAATATAGCAATGGAGAACTCCTTATATAATCCTTATATATTTTAAATGGTGCACGATTAATTAAGTATAGTGTACTCAGGTTTTTAAAAATGATCTTTCGCACCCATTCGGCTGTTTTTTAATATTGCAGAATAAAACTACCTACCGCCCTTAAAGCAATTCCAAATTGCCGTTTGACTTAGCTTCCTGACATCTCATGCAATTTAGGTTAATCATAGAGCTTGCAATAATGATGTAATTTGTGGACGTGCATGTCACTATAATTTGTTAACGGGCATGTCACTTATAGAGAGTGATTCTCAAGCTAGTTTGGCTAGGATGAATATAGAGCACGAGTCCTTAGAGTATACAATGGGGAGTTTCGCACTACAGGTACCTATTAAACTAAGTAAAATAAGAAAATAGTCTTTATTTATTTACAATGTCTCTTATTTCCTTTTGATCCCAACGACACGGCTGACATATTCCCCTCACATACTCGCGTTTTGCTGCTCCCCCATCACAATTATACTCCAAGAGGTAACTCTTATATAGAATGAGCAGCCAACATTCTTTCCCCTTATCTGCCGTTAGAAGTTAATTGTTGAAAAAATTCATAAGTTTGAATAAAAGTGAAATTAACGGACTTGCACGCTTTCTAACAAATAAATGAAATATTTTTGGCGCGATTCACAAAGCAGTTAGCCAGGTTTCTAACTACGTTTAGCTTAACCACGTTTAACTTGATGGTTTAACACGTAAAACAGGTATAGTTAAACGTGGTTAAGCTAATCGTGGTTAGAAACCTGGCTAACTGCTTCGTGAATCGCACTCATTGTTTTTAAGAAATTGTTTATTGTAAAATATCATAGTAAATAATATCTCAATTATAATGAATATATTATTATGTATATTGTGTGTGTGAATTAACTAATAATAAAATAGGTTGATACATAGACTTTGTGAAATAAAAAAATAATGGTGTATTTATTTATTTCGCAGAACATTTTTTAGCATTCAATTAGTAAATTAATGAATTCAGAAACTTTAAGACTATAGTTTAAATTTAAATTCATAGAATATACATATAACTTTAATTTATTTCAATTATTAATTTAATTGGGGTACAAGTTGCAATAATTAAATTCCAGCGCGAGGAGCAATTTTGTCACGGTATACGCACTCGTATACATTAGGGAACTTTGTTGCAAGGAAGGAAATCAGAAACACAAAATTGTCTGCTCAAACCTGTTTCAGCACTTTACATTATTGAATAAACTACAGAAATTAAATTTTATAAAGACTGTCTTTACTATGACAATTAAATCGATTTGATTTAAACTATCACTAAACTATGTTTTCCTTCTTTATTATATATATATTATAATTGTTAAAAGGGATGCTATGCCTAACTCCACGTTGCGTTTTGTTCTGTGTATATAGGACTGTGTTAGTATCACCTGCCAACTGTTATATTTTGTAACATGAGGAAAATATAATAAATAAATAAAATCATGGAATGAAACACCCCCGATTTTATTGCATGTTTATTATGCAATAATAATTATTATGTTTATTAATTATAACATAATATCATGGCGAAAACAATTGATAGCAGATTGAAACACACATGTACCAAAACTGTGATTTGTTACCAATATATTTGGCTATATACGAATTTTACGCCCCACGATCAATTGAATACCTTTTTAAAGTACCCATTCTTACATTATCCAATGATATTGCTTTTTCAAACTGGTCTAGATAAAAAGCTTCTGCGTTCAATACGAAAGGAAAGAGAAACAATTCCATGTAATTGTATATCATTATACCTTTATTATGTACTGATCTCAACATTGTGCGAAATCCATCTTTAGAATAGAATTATATATTTATTCACCCTCCTCATTTCTACTACTTTTTAAGAAAATATTACAAAAAAATTATGAAGTGAAATGTATAAAGTAAAATATAATTAACGAAATAAATAGTTGTTGAAGGAAGAAAGTAGTGTATACATACAATATAATACATAATAAATTTACAACAAACGATATTTTTGACGAGGTTCTAGCAGCAACATTTATAAAGAATATTCCTTTGTATATCCTTTGCTTAATTAATTTAAAATAATTATGTGTTGTGAAGCAAAACTGATTTTTTAAACATTATTATATAAATTTAATTATTAGTATAACTTGAGCTGTAAGAAATGTAATTACTTGATGGTTTCAGCACTGAATCTCGCTCGTGGCCACAGCGCCATGTTGAGCGCCACGTTGTGGAACTACCGCGCAGCTCTCGCGGTCGACGGTAAGCTGGACACATGTAGCTACGCGCCACGCACGTCCGAGCCTCGCTGGTGGCAGGTGGACCTCACTCAGGACCATCACGTGGCTTCGGTCGGCGTCTTCATCAGCAAAGGTGCGTCCCACACAAAATTCTCTACCACTAACACGACATGACATCGAGGGATACAAATATGACCAATGGAATTTACAAAAAAATGTTTTAAAAATTTATTTTCTACTGCGTAGTTTACCAATATTTTTTTCTAAATATTTGTTTCTCTTTACACAAATATATATATATATTGGCACCCAAAGCCGAATTTTCTGCTAAGGCCGAAAAAAATGCGCAGAACTAGTTCTGCGCATCGCAAAATGAGCCAAAGCCGAAATGAGATTATTTTTCAACTTTGGCTCATTCCGCGATGCTCCAAATTAGTTTTGCTCAAATCAAAATGCGCCAAGGTTGGAAAAAAAAAGTTGATTTTAGATCGACTTTGACGCATTTCGTGTCGAGCAAAACTAGTTCTGCGGTTTGAGGCAAAGACGAAAAGAGATTTTATTTCAGCTTTGGATCAAAATTTGAGCATATACCTATAGTTTTGTGCATTTTCCAAAATGCTGTGTTATTAATATAATGAGTGTAATATAACAAATAAGAACAGAAAATACACAATTAATTTGTTTTTTAATTATATTACATTGGAAAAGTTTGAAAGTTTCCCGGCTCAAGTTCACATTTGATTTATTCAGAAATTTCATAATTCAAACCATTATACGAGAAGTGCAGGTCTATGACACATCGCCCATGCATCACAATTCCACTAAAAAGCGTAATAAGCAGTGTTCCCTTGAGTTGCTAAATTTTCTAGTGCATAAAAATCTTCCTCTCAAATATTTGCAATTGAAAATTGACTGTTTGCTGAGTGTAAGTTTCACAACGGTTAAAGAGAAACGAATGGAATGAACCGGCAGATCAAGAGATAAAAGATACTATGTGGTATTGTTTATCACCTTACTTCATATTACACTACATTACATTTTAATCGCTGTGGATAAGGCTTAATTCTTTAATCCTTATTCTATTCGTTCTCCCTGTTTTGTATAATATGAATGAAATATTAACAAACTGTTAGTGTCTCTCTCTCTCTCTCTCTTTCTCCTCCACTAGTATTTACTACATGTTATTAAATTTAATTCACTTGAATTACTTATAGTTTGTAACTCTGTGTTTGTAATTATATTAAAACAGTAAGTACATTTCTAGACTATTCTATACATCAAATGAATGTTAGAAATTATTGTAATACAATCTCTCTTAATTATTACAAAGTTAACATTATTTAATATATATATAAAGTAGTAATGTTAATACTAATAATTATATAATGCGACAACGTTATTATTTTAACATCAGGGAAACTAATTCCGTCTTGTTCGTTATTTTGTTTTATTTAATATCAAACACATATCAGCTGTCAATCCAAACTGACATATTGGTAACTAGGCCTGCAGTGACATATTTTTGTAATGTATAAAAATAATATAAAATATAGAGAAATATTTTATATGAAATTATGGTTTATGTAGATTTGAGTTCATTTTTTTGTTTAAATTTATATGATAACATTGATCTGCTTCAGAATAATAATTTAAATTTGTGTGAAATATAGAATCTGTTTTGGTAATGCGTTTTGACTCTTCCATCATACTAAATCACTTGTCATATTGGTTCCCATTTAACATACGTATTTGACGTATAATACATAACTTCCAACCTTATTTATCCACTTTCTCTCCCACTCATATATATTATTGCAATCAATTTTTTTTTATATAATTCTACTAAAAATTGTCAAATTCACATTTCGTTTCACAGATTGCCTCCTCTCTACATGTCGATCTAATTAATTGTAACGGTAGCCGCTGCTGTTATTTTTGAAGCCTCGACCATCAGTCCAGACAATGATTGCACGGCAATTAGCCTACATTTTTATTAGCAGGGGTAATGGCTGGCGGTGTTAAAAAGATGACGATAATTTTATCTTATGTTCCGATTTATCTAACACGTGTCATGAGATTTGGTATAATGTGCAAAGTTTACCCAGCTATCACAGCAGCAGCCTTAGGCGAGACTCCACAGACAGCATTCCTATATCGAGGGAATGTGGAGCACAACAAAACACCACGATCACAACTTTAGCGAACAAATTTGACGAACATTTTTATTAAAATCCATACAAGATACCAACAATTTTATATTATTTTTTTTATAAATTAGTTATATAAAGCATTCACTTTTTTCACATCATTATGAATATTATTATTTTATATTTTTGTCATTCTTATAACCGAACAGTTTCTTTAAAAGGGGGGGGGGGGATTTATTATCTCGTGTTGACGCTTACAGGAAAAACTACCATTTTTGATAAAGGTTGATTCATTTTTTTTTTTAAGTGTTTTCGTAATTTAATTTTACATTTATGAATAATTGTTATTTGAAATCGTCTGTCTATGTAGAAAAATAAAACGCAATCTTGCAGCACGTAAATTATTTACTAAAAGATTAAAAATGAAACATTCCTTCTCGGTATGCAGAACGAGGTACAACTAGCTAAAGTTAGCTACAGATATGATTCGGGATACACTAATACTCGAGCAGTTCTCTGCATGTAAAACATGTAAGCTTTTTCGAGTATAAATATATATTAGCATATTATACAAAAACCACAAAATATTATACACAATATACTTTATTCATCATGAATTTAATATAACATAACTTGGATAATATTAAAATATTACAGTATAGTAAATAAATAAACAATAAAGAAATAAAGTTATTTTTTATTAATCCATCAGGTATTCAGCATGAAATAAAACCATTTATGACGTCTGAAATTTTCAACTTTTGTTCGACATCTTTATCAAACTCAATTTGCTAAAAGTAAAAAAAAAAAACAACAACAACTTATAGTTGGTCGTGCGTTATAATTAGTCATGATTTGAATATTTTGAATCTTTTAAAATGTTGATTAATTAAATAGTCATCTTACTTTCACAACTTTACTTTTATTCTATACATTATTAAATAGACAAAGAAAAAAAAAAAGCATATACACATCTTTTGTATATAAATATTTTACTATTTTTACACGAGAAACATTAAGTTTTAATTGTAAATTTGTAACTCAGTAGCAACAATAATTAATGCAAATATAACCATAGTAAATTAAAACTTAAATTGACACCTAATTGAAACTTTTGTTAAGTAAATTCTTCTTCATTGTAAATGACATTCTTGTAAGATAAGCATTTGTCACATTTCGACTCGCTCTGAATTCCCGCTAATTAGAAGTGCCTGTCGATATAGTTCTCTAAGCTTTCTATATCCACGATTGTGAGGGTGGGGTGTTGAAAAAGAGGGTATAAACTTTGAAACCACTCACGGCTGCAGTAGCAGCAGCCAGCCAGCAGCCGTGGGCCAACCTACTAGCTAGCATCCACGATCGGAGCAAGCAAGTAAGCGAGCGAACGAACGAACGAACAAGCAAGAGCCAGTCAGACTAGGGGCAGGCAGTGAACGAACGGCACATCCTCGGAATATAATCCCAGTCAGACCCGTTGCCTGAGGAATTCCAATGAACAGAAATTCCTCTTAGCTATCACATCCGTTGCGGTTTCAATTAACTTTCTATAGGAAAGATAGATAGAGAAAGAGAGAGAGAGAGAGAGAGAGAGAGAGAGAGAGAGAGAGAGAGAGAGAGAGAGAGAGAGAGAGAGAGAGAGAGAGAGAACCCCAACATAAATATATCCATCCTCCTTATATACCTTTTTAACTTATGTCTATAGGCTAAAATTTCTTAATATATAAAGCCAACATTTCTTAACCTTAATATGTGTATATTTCTATAAATTATAATATAACGTTATAAATAATAAAGATGAAAGTGCCTGAAGTATAATAATAATTATTAACCTACCGTTATCTCTCTTAAATGTTACTTAAGTCTTAATCTAACGTCTACAATTAGACGAATGAAGTTTCCGCAAGGTTGCAGGCTGGCCGTAATGCTAATTTTAACCCCGCTTTGTGTTTCTCCTTCACCTCTCTTTCTGCTCATCATTTACAGCATCACCATATTATATACCTGCTGCTGCTGCTATAGCGTGCACTGCTTCAGTAGAATAATTAAAACATTTTAAACACTGTATATAAGATTTCCAAGTATTATTCATATATAAATGTATATTATAAAGTTTAAAAGAGATGTTACTTTATAATGAAAATTAATTAAATAAATAATGAGAAAAAATAAATATTAAAAAATTTATAATATTCCTTGTGTTTAATATTCTAAATTTGTTTATTATTATTTGTTTCAGATATTTATCAAGAATTCACTGTGTTTGTTGTACAATTAGTATCTAGACAAGCAAGATATAAACCATGTGCAATTTTTAAGGGGAGATTTCAAAATATGAAGATATTTCAATGTAATGAAGGACTGGGACTTACTGGTCGTTATATTTATATAAGAGATGATAGAAGGGATTTAAACGACTATTTTGGCTTATGTGAAGTAGAAGTGTTCACATACTCTGGTGAGTTACTCACTTTAAAAGTGGTGTGGCCAGGAGGGTTAAAAAAGTTCACTCAACGGTAGAAATACCTGTGTGGGTGGCTCTGCCTTCCCTTCCCCCCAATTTTTGTTCCTGGCTATACGGTGTTATCAATGTTAATATTTTATTAGCAAGTACTGAATTACATTAATGTGCAGAGCGGGTGGTGTGCGGAGAGCCGGAGGAACCAGTTAGTGGACACGTGAGTTGGTCTCCGGACGGTCCGGCCATGTACACGTGTGAGCCAGGATTGGAGCTCACTGCCGAGCCAAACCGCACGTGTGAGGCGGATGGTAGGTGGGCGGGACACGCACCTCAGTGTAAAGGTAAGCCTTAATGTCGCTTTGATTCCTTATACAAGCAAACAAAAAAATGCTAACGTACACTTCTGGACACGACGAAAGTTACTCCTGCCTCATTTGCTGGTGCTCAAGTGACAAATATTTGCAGTTTTGGAGAAGGTAAAAAGTGCACCCAGTCATGCCATCCTGAAAAGTTCAAGTTTACCACGGCTCTCTGTGGCAATGCCTACTAACAGCAAGCGTAACGTTCGAGGTGGTTCGAGGTGTATATGGAGTTCAAACGTCAAGGATTCTGCATCTCATGCTTGTAACTCATGGTCAATGGTCAATGCTATATTTAAAATTTAAGTCGAATGTACATGAAGTAGAAAATTGCTTCAAATGAAATTATTCAATTGCATTTATTATAAAAAAAAGTTATAACAATAATACTAAAAATGTGTAGGCTGAAATGTGTATTATACTATAAGAACTCAGAAGTGAATATTTTACATAATAATATATACATCACTGGATGCATTTAGTCAAATTTAACAAGAAAGGGGAGTAAGATTTGAGAAATGCTTAAGAAAGGGGAGTAAGATTTGAGAAATGCTTAAAAATGTGAGGTAACAGCGGCGCAGAGAGAAACAAGACAATACAAAAACATTTCCGATAAAGGCTGGATATGAATCAGAAAGCATCTAGCGGTTCAAATCTCTAAATTAGTGTCAAAAATAAAATGTATTTCATGCGCAATATTTATATTTTTTATTGGAATTTTAATTTGGTAACAATTAATGTGAGTGGATTGAGAGCTTCAACGTACAATCTGTCAGTGCGAGTAAAAACATGACGGGAACATTTGCACCCTTCACTATAATAGAACAAGGGAGCAGCTTTTTTTTTTTTTTTTTTTTTTAAATTAACCTTTCTTTCCTTCAATCATTTTTTAGAGCTACGTTAAATGACAAAATATTCACACACATTATATTAAGTTACTAAAAATTCTGAAAATATATTGTTACTTTAAATGTTATAATTCAAAATATTAAAAATACAATAAAAAACTAAAAAGTAAAGGATTTTTAAGTTTATTAAATGTGTACATACTCATTGAGGGTCAGATTGTTATGATAAAATGTATTTGTTTTCAGTATACACCGTGCTCTTTTATACCGTAAACAAAAATCTGTGCTTGAATTATTCTTTGGAAATTACATTTGAAAATCTATATTATAGATATAGTATGGAAAATAAAATTATTTTTTGTACTATAACTATTGCATTTTATTGTAAAAGTTTCGTTATGAAAGTATTGAGTTAGTGTCACCTGTTTAAGCAAAAAATAGTTTCTTGATATTTGTTCATAAAAAGTAACAGACAAAAAACAAACAAACGACAAGTTAAAAAAAGCTTAAAATGGAGAAAATAAAATGTTTTAAGACAAAACAGTTTTTTTTTTTTTTTTTTTTTTTTTTTTTTAATATTAAACGTGGAACAAATATATATGAAGAATATACTAACGGCTTTACACCATCCAATTTATACAATTTTTTGATACAATAAATCATAATTCATAATCTTTTTATTGCTTTTCGATTTTATACAGCAAAATAAAAAGCAGGTAAAATTTAGCATATTAATTAACAACTGGTGATACGTGATCGTCAATAAACATCCACACCATTTATAAGAAAACAAATAACTAAAAATTGCGAGTGTTTTTAGCTTGTCTTTACAGAAATTATCAACAAGAAATTTAATTATTATTATTATTATTATTTTGTAATTCTTCTTCTGACTGGATAGCGTGATATTAAATTATAATTTAAGAAACTTAATTTTTTAACATGTTCTATTTCAATTGTAAGCAAAACCTGGTAAAGTTTCTTCAAGTCGCTCAGAAAGAAAGAAAATTTTACTAGAAGGAAAACAAAAATACAAGTGTAAGCAAAGTTGAGCCATGTAATGACACTATAATTATAAATTTAAAAACGAACCTGAAGATATTTACATAATACTCTACTTACAATTTTGCAATATGTTCCATGTTACAGCAAGTAAATTTAATTTGCATTCAATTTTTATGTTTTCAAGAGATTTTAAATAACAATTATTTTATAAAAATCCAGTTTTTCAAATATATTTCAATGTTTATACCTCTTTCTATGCAATTTGACTAATTTAATCAATCAAATTAATTATAGTGTTATAACTTTTATTCGTCAAGTTTCAAAATGTTTTTCGGATAGCTACACAAAATTATATCCATAGTATGAGTAATATTCCACATAGGCTTTTCTTTATGAAGTTATTTTAAATGGGACTTTCTATAAGTATTATTAAATTATTAATATCTTTAATGATTGTTTAGTGCTTTTTCGCCATCTGATTATTGCATTTCTATATGTATACAAGTATCAAACCATTCTGGAGAAAAAGAAAGTTCTACACCGGGCTATAAGTATATAATATAGCACGGGATCGCTGGCGTCCTTATTAGATTATTGTATTAAATATTTTTTGACATCGTTCTCATGTTCCTCCAGTGAACTCTGCACGGGGATGTCGTAGCTTTTTTATTCCACGATTTATAGCAATCCTTATTATCACATCATTAATATTTGGCGATAAAAGCACTGAATCAATGGGGATTGCAGTTACCAATTAGTCAAAGTCACTACAAAGTGTTTAACGTTACATCGATTAAAAAATTTATTACCAAAATTAACCCTTTTACTCTTTTGGAGTGCCTAAACTGAAATATTTTCTTACCCCCTGAAAAATTATATTTTGTATATCATGCTTTTTTTTTCCTCGTTCATGCACCAAGAAAAACGTTCCAGCTCTTAAGGTTTACTATACATTTCATCTACTGAAATATTGCGGTAAATTTTGTACAGTAAAATTATATTAAATATTTTACTGATAATAAACTAATTTCATATATTTCATGTTTATACTCGTATAATATATATTGTGTGTGTTACGAACATGTAACAACAAAATAATTCATAATTTTGCAGATTTAAGCATTAAAAAACATATTATTTATAAACACAGTAATTATACGGATAAGAAATACCATCGATGTTTTTATAACGATCGATCCACTCTGTCGTTTTTTTGTATTGCTTTGTTCGATACAAAAACAAAAGTAGTGTTTTGTTTTCATAAGAGGAAGCAATAACTATAGTTCGGCTTGACATAGAGCTATATACCATGTATAAAATCTATAAAGTATATAAATGTATGTGTATGTGTGTAAACTATACGTACAGCACAGTATACGTACATTGGGCAATTAGGCAATTTAAATTGTCAAAATGAAGGATTTATTTACGAGGCAATAAAATCATAATGCGAATGAATTAACCTTCCCCCCTCCCCTCCTTCCTAAACTACTCGACGTTGTGAACTAATTATACTCTCCCAACAACAGCTAGTTGGATTGAAATTTGCATTATGCACAGAGAGACCATACATAGATGTTTGTGGCTATGACATAAGAAAATATCATACATATTAAAGAATAATTAATATGTAAATATATCGGGTATTAAACGTATGCATGACCCTCACTATTATATTTGCATTAAAATATAGTTTTTTGTTCAGAGTATTCACAAGTACTGGAATTTGATATCAAATTTTAATTCTAATATTTCTATACTAAAATCTGTGCTAAGTTCTTTCCCCCTTTAATAGTTATAGTAAATATTATACAAATTTTAATTTTGTTTGCAACATATTTCATTTCAAGATTTAATAGTAACAACACCGAGCGTGGTTAGTAGTTGGATGGGTGACCATTTTCAACAAAAAACATGTTTCCCACCCAGGGGTAAATCGTTACGCTTTTCCACTATGTGGTTCCCCTGCATGGCTTTGGACCATGCACTTCCGGTTCATTGACAAAAACTGTAGCGTCCATCCTGGCTGAGGTTTCCACGTTTCCCTCAGTCGCAGGCAAATGCCAGGATAGAGATTACAAGGCCGTGGCCGTCCCCGTTTCGGAAGAGCCCGCAAAACGCTAAGTTAGGGTTTCGGAAGGTTCGGGTTTTCAAAGTAATATGTAATTAGTAATTAGTAAGTAGAAGTACCCAGTTAGGGTTTGATTAAAAAAAAAAAATACATAGTAACAGTGAGAAGCTATTTAAACTACAAAAATTTGGGACTTTATTTACACGATTTCTAAGACTCTAAAACAGGGACATTTCTAAAGCTTAATTAGTACTGGTGTTAGGTCACACCCCAAACCTAGAGGCAATTCGACATACTAACTATAGTAATAACTATATAAGTACTGACGTACTGACCCACTGATTCTGTACAATTTGAACCACTTACTAGCAAGAACTATATACTGGGAGTATATAGTCGTTGACTTACTAGCGGTCTTGCAAATTCTGATGACGTTAAAACAAAGAGTGTAAACGCCATTCTAAAAAAGAGAGAGCTTTTAAAATACTCGTAAATATTTCTCAGCGTAAAATTAAATTAAACTTAAATTAAGGTGTAATCTTGTTGCACATAAAAAAATGTATGAATATTACTTATAAATATTTTTATTTATTGCTTAATTTAATTTCATATTTGCCACTGCTTTTATTGTTGTTATTTATTAGCATGGTGTTTTCAATTAGTTATGCATTTTTTTTTAAATGTACAATCTATGACATAGAGCTTTTTCCTCGACCATTAGCAGTACAACAAAACATTAATATTTTTTTTGGACCTCTAGACAGTTCATCTGATATTTTTGCAATAAATTCTCTGCACGCATAATCTTGTGCGTTATTGTAACTACTTTCATATAGTACTTGTATGCTTTTTTTTTATTCTTTATTTATTATTATTATCATTATTATTATTTATTTATTTTGTTTGTTTGTTTTTTGCATGAAATAGGATTTTTATTATTTTTATTTTTTTCAGCCATTGAATGCAATCCCCCTCCAGGAATATCATTTGGCTCTTTAAGAATGCATAGCCATGTAAGAGGACCACCATTTTTGTATGGTTATATAGTAAAATATTACTGCCGTCCAGGTTACGTGATCTTGGGGAATGCAACCAGGTCGTGTACTTTTCATGGAAAGTGGTCCGGTCATGAGCCTCTTTGTAAATGTATGTGTATTTTTGTATCGTTTTTTATTATTTTTTTGTTCAAAATAATAATAGGAACGTGTATTGACGACTATTATATATTATGACCTCTTTTTCTTTCAGCCATTAGTTGCAGCTATCCTCCAGTATTTCCACACACTGAAGTGGAACTCGTCAACAAATCAACATTGTGGAACACAATTGCAATTTACTCCTGCAAATCTGGATACTCATCGTCTGAAGGTATTTAAATAATAAAAAAAAAGTACTCTCTATAAAAAGGAAAGGGGGAGGGTAGGGGGGTCAATTTAATATGTTGTCACATTTTTCTACCTGTATACCAATTTAAATTCTTCATTTCCCCACCAATATAGAACAATTTATAATTATTTTGTATTTTACTCTACAAATAAAAATAATATTTAATTTGCGAATTAGCACTAAAAATTTTTGATTTTATTCTAATTTTACTGCAATAATGTATAAATGTACAGAGGGAAGAGGGGAACAATTCGTGTCCTATTTTTGGTCATGGGTTTCTCATTGAAGGTTTGCTTGTGGAGCTTTAAAACTTTGTTTTTACATGAATGGATGCTTCATAATCAATGTGTGGTAAATAATTTAAAGCTAATTAAGTTTTTATTACGTTACATACAGTATTTTATTTTACTTAAAATCAATTGCTAAGCTTGCTTTTTGCTAATTTATAATTTATTAAAAGAAATATTTTGAAGAAATATATAATATATTATAATATATACAACATGTCTCGTAAACATGTTTAATTGCTTTATTTGCTTTTGATTGAAGTATTTCATTCTTTCTCCCTAGATAGTAAAAATATTATGGGTGTAATTGTATTAATTAAAAAGTCTATTGCAGAGTATTAACTAATCAGTTAACCAATCGGTAACTTGAGAACCAACTAATTTTTTTTTATTGCAGAAATGGATAGACGGTGCAAAGTTATGCCACTCGTGATTTTTTTTCGATGTTCGATTTTTTTCAGTTTTTTTTTTTTATTATTTTTTAGAGCCTGGGAACTATTAAAAAAAAAATGAAAGTTCGATTTTAAAAACCACGATCATTTTTGCGGCGACAGCCAGCATATATCCTTTTATTAAGAGGCCTCGTGACGTCATAAAATGAACTTTCAATGTATATATTTTTTTTGAAAATAGTTCCTGGACTCACAAAAACTTAAAAAAAAAAAAAATAATAATCAGAGTAGCAAAACTTTGCACCCTTTATTCATTTCTGCACTAATTTTTTTTTTCGGCCGATACACTCTCTTATATGTGTATGGTAGTTTGCATTATTATTCCATCTCATATATTTTATTCCCCAAAAAGGTGTATAAAGACGAGCTAGTTTAGTACATACTGACGGTCTGACATTCCAGTTTTAAATCAACAACTTTTGCTGTGGAGGTCACACAGCTGTTGGCGACAGAGATGAACCCTGCGGTTTATATCACAAAAGTTTTTACGTTTTATTGGAGCGTCAGCCAAACTGTCACCTATATCGTCCTATTTAAGTTATAATACCTGGAAACCCGACGGACGACCATTCAATTTGTAACAAGAATACTGAACGATGTAGGAAAAAAGAAAACAAAGATAAAATTATCGAAATCATTCTTATATATACTACCAAACTTTGGGGGTAAAACATAATTTAATTATAAATATTCAAGTTTGAACACGTTATAGTTAACGCATGTTATCTTTATTTCATACATCAGATGGATTTCAAAATAGTTATTTTTTTTAGATATTTATAAATAACAATAAAAATTATTTTCATAATATACAAAGTGCTTGTACGAAAAATTAGTTAGCTGAGCATTTCATAATTTACAAAAGCGTTTACTGCCGCATGAATTCACAATATATAACATCAAGTACAGGAAATATTCGTAAAAAATTTCATATCTGAATAAACGCTGATGGTTAAATAAAGCCTTTAAAAACAATTACTTACGCACCCTTTGTATATACATAGTTGAAATATTTTTCCAAGTATTTAAAATATTTTTTATATTATACATAATAATTAAATATAATCTACTTGTATACTCTGAATAAATAAATATCCAATTTTATTTAGAAAGTAAAGGGGCATTTCCATGGAGCGTGGAAAGCGAGAGGCTTGACGTGGCGAGAAAGGCGCACTTAGTTAATCGCTGCGGGAAAGCGATTTTTCCACGCCAACATGGCCGCCATATGACATTGAAGCAAGTACGTGCGCCTTTCTCGCAGCGTCAAGCCTCTCGCTTTCCACGCTCCATGGAAATGCCCCTTTAGTTGGCGTGGAAAAATCGCTTTCTCGCAGCGATTAAATCGCGCCGCGATTTTTCCACGCCAACATGGCCGCCATATGACATTGAAGCAAGTGCGCCTTTCTCGCCGCGCCAAGCCTCGCTTTCCACGCTCCATGGAAATGGGCCTTAACGCTTCAAATACACGCCTGGCATAAATGCGATATATATTGCAATGCGAATATTATGTTGTTTAATTGTTAATAATTCTCAATCTGCTTGCAAGCTCAAAACATTAATTATAATATATATAATACAATGTATAAATAATAATTCCTTACAGGGTATAAAGCTATAACATATAATATAATGTTAAAAAAAAAAATCCCACACATGAAAATTATGAAAAAAAATTATAATGTCCTCTACATCGCCTATCAGTATAGCTAAAATATCAGGTATTCAAATTCGAGCGAGTTTTCGAGTTATGAATTGTTAAAGTTAACTACTTTAACATAGAGAAATGGAACTTCCATGTTAAATTAGTTAACTTTAAAAATTAATAACTTAAAAACTAATAGCTCGAATTTGTATATATCTGATATTTTAGCTACTGATAGGGGATGTAGAAGAGATCGAACAATTTATTTTATTATTCTTATTTTTTTCATAATTTTCATGTGTGCCATGGGATTTTTTTTTTTTTTTTTTTTTTTTTTTTTTTTAACATTGAGGGTGTTGCCTTATCCTTAATTATAACATTAATACATGCAATTTTCATGCATGCTTGATTAGAAGATGAGGAATTTTGAGAACAACTTATAGTGCCTGTTGTCAGACTTAATTGTTAATACGTACTATACGTCTCGTGCTTTGTATATATGCAACCAGTTAATTGATTCATATCCATTAAATATAAATAATTAAAAGGATGCTATATTTCAAAACACATACACTGTTGCATTGCCACACATTGTAAACTTAACTTTTGATTGCAAATTTTTCTTTCATTTTCTTGCCACTCTGCAGCATTGCAATATCAATCTATATAGAGACTGATTTGGAATATCTTCCAATTTAATATTGACATGCAGACCAAATTGAGCATAAATTATATTTACGCTAAGAATTTGGATTGATTGATTGGTATTCTAATTAATTAATTGTAATGATTGACAATTTTTTTCATCACTTAATACGCTCCCAATAAGGTAGCCAGGAGTGTGCTAATTTTTTACATAAAAATTTTACATTTTATTTATTTATTTTATTTTATTATGAAGTAAGATCCCAGTCCTTGCATGGGTAAAATTATTATTAAAAGAATAAAGACTCAAACTTGTTAATATTGCAAAAGGAATTGGAAAAAGCATTGTATCAATTTTGTGAGCAAGCATTAATCAAGCAGCTATTAATTAATTTTGACACTTTATATTATGTTATAACATGCAGAGAGAAAAAAAATGATAAAAAACACATTTTTTTTAACAGCTATCTATAGAGATTGAACCAAATTAGCTTTACGTTTGAAAATAAATGTCATAAAATTAATTGGGTTTGGGTTGGATGGAAGAGTGGGCCTAATGGCCTAAATCCTGCCCTCAATAAAGACGATTCAATTAATTTATTTATTTATTTATTTATTTATTTATTTATTTATTTATTTATTTATTTATTTATTTATTTATTTATTTATTTATTTATTTATTTATTTACTATGTCAATATAATATATGTTATAATATATTTTAAAGTCAGTCAACTAATAATTATATAATTTATTGTACTGTATGTATAATTAAGAACGTAAAAACTTCTAGATTGTATTTGCTGATTGAATATATTTCAATTGCCACGTAATTATTATACTATATGCAGTATATTATATAAACCAATTATAATTATAGGATCTCTAGCTCTAAATCTGTCTACTGGCTATTTAAATATAGATGAGAGGATAATTTTTAACTTTTATTCCAAAATGTTACTAAATTGCAAGGGCTGATTTCTTTATTTATTTTCTAGGTTCTCTTCAAGCAATGAGCTCTTGTTTGAGCACGGGCATGTGGGAAGAGGTGAACATAAGCTGTGAACTGGATGCCTCTTTACACCGTCTGGGCCCTCTGCAAGGCACGGGCTGGAGTCACCGCAGCCAGGACACAGACAAGCAGCTGCACGAAGGACCGCTGGGCATATTAGGCATCATCATCATCTCTGCACTCTGCATCCTCCTCCTGGTCGTCATTGTCGGAGTGATTATCATTCTTACCAGAAGGTATACACAACAATTTGCGAAACAAGTTTTAATCAAGTTTGATGCCATGAGAGTTATGAAATTTTAATTGTAGGATAGAGGAAAAGAGTGATATTATGTAAATATTTTTAATAACATGTATATGTGTCAGTAGTAATTGCCATGACACTTAATTATTATGAAACATTTTTCAAAATTATATAGTCTGTAAAGTGTGGGTTTTTAAAGTAGAGTGAGCGATTGCATTTTTTTTTAAATATTTTATTTTCTAAAAATAGTTTAACCTGCCCTCCATTGAGAAATGAAAACCAAAAAATTCCATCTCAAATAGCTTCACCACAAAAAATTCCCAAAGTTGGTGTTTCGGAGGCCTTTAACATGCAGCCTTTTGGAACATACAACAGCTTTTTACGACACCAACTTGGTCTGAACTATATGGTACCAGCATTTAAAAAATACCTACGTAATCTATGATGAATTCCGTAATGGATTTTCAAATATATTTTTTTTTTTTTACGGAGCCGTCTTACCGGAAAAAATTTATTTATTTGAAAATCCATTAAAGAATTCATTATGGAATAAGTAGGTATTTTTTTAAATGGTAGCATAGTTCGGACCAATTAAGTTGGAGTAAAACTCTGTTTTCTGATCCATAAGGCTGCATGTTAAAGGCCTCCGAAACACCAACTTTGGGAATTTTTTTGTGGTGAAGCTATTTTTGCGATGAATTTTTTTGGTTTTCATTTCTCAAAATAGAGGGCAGGTTAAACTATTTTTAGAAAATAAAATATTAACTAAAATGCAATCACTCACTCCATTTTAATGTGACTTTGTATATATCATTTTAGCAATTAAAGAGACATTGCATGATGTGAGATATATAATAATATTATGTGAACTAATATATAAATTATCTTATTTTAACTTGATTATATATATATATACATATATATATATGGTTGTATCAGAAATGCATTTAGGTATTTTATGAGATAACAATTAATATATATTAGTTAGCATGATTATCAGTGGTGAAAGTAGTTTCAAATTCTTACCAGTGCGCTTCAGATAGAGGTCTGAAGGGCCCAAACCCCCGCCGGAAGCGCGATTTTTTGGGAAAAAGGGGCGTGGCTTATTTTTTTAAATGAAAGTTGCACTAAAATTGATTTATTATTAATTTTTTAAATAGAGTGAGCGATTACATTTTTTTAAAGAATTTATTTTCTAAAAATATTTTTAAAACCTGCCCTCTCTATTAATTAAGAAATGAAAACCAAAAATTTCCCAAAGTTGGTGTTTCGGAGGCGTTTAACATGCAAAATTTTGGCACAGAAAACAGCTTTTTACTTTTTACTTAAACTTTACTTGAACTATGGTACCAATTAAAAAATACGTACGTAATCTATCATGAATTTATTAATGAATTTTCGATTTAAAAATAAAATATTTTTTTACGGAGCCGTTTTTCCAGAAAAAATATTGAAAATCCCACAAAATAAGTAAAATTAAATAATTATTCAAACTTTTAACCGATTAAAAAAAAATGTAGTGTCGCATATTAAATTGCATGATAAAAAAAAATATTCAAAAATACCTGTGTTGGCTAATGAAAATTAAAACATAACTTTTAATATGAAAAAAAAAAATCGCAAACAAGTTGTCTATGTCTAGCAGCAGTGTTAATCCAATAACAATATTTTAATGAACTGTTTCACAATTTAGAATATTCTATAAATTTAATTAATTTAATAAATGATACATTTTTTTAAATAATTAAATTATCGTTTAAAATGTCTCAAAATAAATTAATTTAATAAAAAAATTCCAAAAAGATGTATAGGTTACAATTTAAAAAAGGTGATAACGACTACCAATTTATAGGAAAATTGAAGATAAAATAGTAAACCCAGTAAACCTACAGATATTTAAAAAATATATATAAAAAATTCTTTGATTAAAAAAATTTAAAAAAATTATATAATAAATAAATGTGTTCTCAGGCTCGCGCGCCAATAAAAAAAAAAGCTAGGCGTTTGTGAGAAAAATATTAAAATTAACTTTTTTATCGTAGTCTTTTAAAATAATGTTTTACTGTAGCACTTACTATTTATTTATAATGCAACAATTTCGTATCACAAATTGTCAATTTATTTTTATCTTTTACCCAATGAAAAATATAAATAAAAGTAAATACATTCAACATGGATTTCAATTACTTTTTTTTAGTACAAATTTTTGCCTTTAATTAAAAGAAAGTGCAAGTTAAAACTTCGTGAGATAAATAAAATCAAAGTACAAGAACATGTATTGAGCATGATTATAATGGTTTATAATGTGATCTGTTCATACTTGCAAATATTGTTTTTTTTCATTAAAAATTATTGATTTTTTTAGTAAATTTCGATCAGTGTCTTACCAGTGCGCCGCACTGGCGTCAAATGTCTTACCAGTGCGGCGCACTGGTGCGCACTGGCTTACTTTCACCACTGATGATTATAATTATATGTTTATTTTAAAATTAACAATCTTTTCTGTATTGCTTTATAGTTTTCCCTTAATTCCTTCTTTATAATGATTATAACATACACATGGTATTTTTCAGGTTCAAGTCCCAGACCAATGCTCAAGCGGCAAAGTCAGCAGCAACAAATGAGCTGATATTGAACAACAAGAAGGACGACACATACGACGATGTGGCATCTCCGGGTTACCCAGTCGTGGTTACAACTGATACTAGTAAAACGTCGGACAACACTTTGGAAAACACAGTGTGCCCTGCTGTCACAAACCACCACAATTTGTTTCCCCAACCTGGTGAACACAGTAGTTATAATACATTAAATTCATTTCCTAGTGTAAGTAGTTATAATTCTACTCTTGCAACAGATACAGATGAAGAACAAAATTATGCACGTGTTAAAGCAAGAAAAAATTGTGAACCAGGATATGAATCAGTTAAAGTTCAAGTTGAAAGAGTTGCAATGTACCCAGATTATGAAACCGTACACGCAGGTCTACAACAATTTGATTCTAGTTATGAACCAATACATTCAACTTGTTTACAAGAGAGACAAAATAGACAACCAAATCATATTTCTTCTAGATCTATTCATCTACTTCCATCAGCTTTAAAAGTTTTTACACAACCAAATAATAATAAAATGATTCAACAACCAGATATTGGTGATTGTACTGGTAGAGTACCTCAAGAAATATTAGCTTTGTATGCTCAAGTTGATAAAACTAAAAAAGTCAGGTATAGATTAGATCCAAATGACCCCGAAGAAATGGATGATGTGACGGAATTCAGTGGTCCCGTGTTACATGAGCAAATGATGGGAATGATAGAGGAGTCCAATGCTATTAACTTGGCTAGTATCCAAGCTCCTTATGAACCTTATAACATTCCACCTGTTCAGTTCTCTTCTCCTCTACCTGAAAGGAGTGTGTCGCCCAACAGTGGGCGTCCTTTGCCCTCAGTGCCCGGCTTAGCCAGGATTGATGAGGCCAGCATGAGCCACAACACACCAGTGGCGTAGTCAACTTAATCATGCACGTTTCAATTGTGATGTCACAGCAAAAAATTGTACCAAAGACTTTTATGTATACTACTGTATTATATAATATGGTATTATTATATGTATAAGTAATTTTTATTTCCTGGCAGATATATTATTAATACAGACATAAATATCAGCTTAAAATTAGGTCAAATTCACTTCTTTTGTTTCATCAAACATCAGACTTTTTTTCTTTAATTTTGCTAAAGCTGCGCCCAACAGCTCAATAAAAAAAGAAAAAAAAAAAAAAAAAAAAAACGCCAGTGCATTGCAGTAATATATTTCCGCGCAGGGTTAAAAGATAAGAGAAACCAAACTTTACAGAGGAGGTAAAAATGTCACGAAAAGCCGCGAAATGATGACAGCACAATATTGGAACCTCTTGGGTGTAGCGTAATAAAAAATAATTTTAACAAATTAATGAAGAAAAATAAGTCACATACGGCTAGATAACTTTTAATAATTCTGAAAATTTTAGTGCATAAATGTTCTAAAAATTAATACATTGCCAAATAAAATACATGATTATATTTAATAGCAATCCATTTTGATTTTAGAGTTCGATCGCCTGTTAATTAAATGATGATGCATATATTTTAATAGAGTATTGACCTCAATTTTTTTATTGCAGAAATGGATAGAGCGTGCAAAGTTATGCTACCCTGATTTTTTAGAGCCTGGGAACTATTTTTAAAAAATTATTGAAAGTCCTTTTTGTGACGTCACGAGACGCCGCTCCTTAAGAAAAAGATAGGACTTGCCGCCGCGTGACAAAAAGGACTTTCAATAATTTTTTAAAAATAGTTCCCGGGCTCTAAAAAATCTGAAAAAAATCAGGGTAGCATAACTTTGCACGCTCTATCCATTTCTGCAATAAAAAAAATTGAGGTCAATAATCTATTATGACGGTTCAGTATTATTATATATTTTTTCCATTGTAATTGAAACTGCTCACCTGAATTTGCATTTAATATTTAATATTTTATAAATATACAGATTATATCAGTATATTATGAAGAATAATGATTAAATAAAAAAAAAAAAAAATCAATGTGTTAACGTACGTTTTATATAAATATATCAGGAATGGCTTGGAAATGTTCAATATTTATTTGTTCATATAATAATTAAATACATGTTCTATGCTGAATTGTTGACAATTTTTATTGCTTTATTCATTATTTAGTTCATGCAATATTTTGTTTGTAAATTTAACTGTTGTAAACTGAACTCTTATCACTTATTATATATGTGCACTTTGTTGAGACTTACTATTACATATATTGTAAATTTAAATTGATTCATGCAAAACCATTATAGCTACATAAAAGGAGATCAAAAGTATAATATGTATAATATGCACAAAACAATGTTATTATACAATACTGTCTGTGAACTCCGTTTTTTCAAGTGTTAAATTTATGCAGTATTTTTAAAACTCGTGTTAAAATAATATAAAGTAAATATTATAATCTGTTCAGTGGGTAAATTTTGACTGAGTAATATGGGGGAGAAAGAGGGTTATAATTTATGATGTTATCAACTCATCACTGTGTGCTGACTACATCATACGTTACTTAACGAGTTGTTATATTGACCCAAACAGAAAATAAAAATCATTCAATTTAAATGAGATAAGATATATATTTCCCTTAAATTACAATAAATTTTGTTCCCTTAATTGGATATATCTATAGCAACTCAAGCATACTGACTATAGACAGCTCTAGACTGTGAATGTGTTTGTCATGCAGTCTAGAGACTATACCAGACTGCATGACTTCAAACACATACACAAATAATATTACTGCATGGTTTTAATTATAATGTTGATCTATGTTTCCAGTGCATTTCTGTTTGTTCAACTAATTTAAATGATGAACTCTGTTAAATATAAACAAAATGAAATTTTTATGTGGAATTTTATTTCTGAAAACATATATATATATATATATATATATATATATGACAAAAATTGTTTTCATTATAATTGAAGTTTAAATGATTGGCGATCGTATTTCAAGTAGTGACGATTTATTATAATGGGATCGCTATTATAGCTGAATGCAAACAATACAACTGACATGTTTATAAGGCTATATACTTAAGTTATAACAATTTCATAGTTTTTAAGAGATAAGGAAATATAGCTCTTTATAATATCTTAATATTGGAAAAGGTAACTATTATAGTTTTGCATCTCATGGTAATTCTGGTGGTTTCATCCATGCATATGCATTATAATTAGTTAAATTATTATATACTATCGATCACAGTTAATTAATAGAATATGGAAAATACTGTACATTATGCAATTTAGTCAGGTGTAATTATAAACAATTAATAAGAATTATAGATAGGAAACCTAAAGTTATTACAACATGATATATATCGTCTTTCAAGCCTTATATAATTAAATTCATATATTATATTATTAAAATAAGATTTATTTAACAATACCTTGACGCCACGAACCTTTTCTTTTATCCTCCAATACAATTAAATATACTAATGGGAGGGTCGCGTGACATAAAGTTATTGTTAACCGAATCTTAGTTTAATTATATGTAGTTAATGCCGGAACGGAAATGATGTAGATGTGTTGTTTAAGCAGGATCTCCAGTTTAGGTTTTGGATATACCCTGACTCAAAGGTACAGTTGGGCACAGTTAGCTACCCAGTTCAATATTCATGTCTTTTTCCAATGTTATTTGAACTTGGCAGCCTAGTTCATAACCCCCTTGTGGCTGGTCTCAAATGGGACGTACAGTTGAACCAAGTTGAATTAACATGTGAATTTTGAGAGTGAACTGTAACTAAATGGGAGTCCCATTTAGTCCAACTGTGAAGGGCAACTGCGCCCTACTGTGCCTTTTAGACAGGGTACTGTTAAATTTAACATTTAGTGAATACAAAAATACAATTAATTTATTCTCTGCGCTGACTGCAGTAAACGGGGCCGAGCTGACTCTATGGGGACAGCTTAGCAGACGTAGTAGGATAGTGAGAAGCCCGGTCCCATCATAGCAATAACTGAGCTGCATGCATATATATACTGTATATGCAGTAGATGGGGGCTGCTTAATTCTGGGGACGGCAGTCGGCATGCAGACATAGAGGTTATATAGTGACGAACCTGGTCTCGAAGCTATGATAGAGTGCGTTTGAATTCACGGGCCAGCCCGGGCTGGCCTGGGCTGAAGCGTTTTTTGTCGTCAAGTGGGGCCAGCCCGGCGGCCATTTTTCCTCCTCTCATGACGTCACTTCCTGGCTGGCCCAGGCTGACGCGGGCGGACTCTACAGTGCGCCTGAGACCTGGCGGACAGACTGGGAACTAATTATGACGACATTATGACGTTTCATACCAGGCGACCAAGGTCACCGCCATTTTACCCAGCCCGGGCCAGCCCGGGCTGGCCCGTGAATTCAAACGCACTCATAGATAGAAATTTTTAAAATGCTAAATTTTCGCGCCTATATCAAAATCATCGATGACGATCGATATCATCATCATCGGAAGACGCGGGAAGATGTCTGTTCTCTGCATTTTGTAGGTTTATGTAAGCCAAAGTCCCTTTAAGAGTTAAAATATTGTAGCTGACGTTAGTTCAGCAAATATTGTCACATATTTGTTCATCAAGAACACAAGGAAAGTGTTTGCATCGAACTTTCTGGTTTCTTCATACGGTACAAAAGACACAGACGACCCTCGGTATGTTTACGTTATGATTGTTGACATGTGTTGCAGACGTTGCAGTAGGTCGAAGCAAGGTCCCTCTACATATTATGTAGAGTAATCTTGAAGTCGCAGTATGTGTTGTATAACTAGTATATATATTATGTAAATTCCATAAATGTTGCCATTATCATTCAGTATGCCTACACTACTACAGATCGACGAAAATATCAGAGATCTTGTGACCGTAGAAATAACTACTGTACGTAACATTCATGAAGTTCCAGAGGTTGATGGTTAATTTTCTGAATAAACCCCTGATATTTAGTTACATGTAAAGGTGCTTTCACATATTCGAAAATCGCTACGGAAACACTCCGTAGCAAATGTGTTGATTTTGCTGCGGCGCACCGTAGCACCTCGCGATCAATCTACGGAACTCCGTAGCAAAATCAAGATGAGTTTGATTTTGCTACGGCATTCACATGATTTTCCGCCGCAGCTGCCGCAGATGAACGAGAATATGTGAAAGGCCTACGGCATAGCTACGGAACTCCGTAGCGATTTTCGAATATGTGAAAGCACCTTAACTCATGTCATAGTCTACTCATGTAGCTGCTTAGAGGGAACTAAAAGGGTTTTGTCCCCCAGGCTTGCGTGATGGCGACTGACAATGCGTGGCAGCAGAGCTTTGAGACAGTGGCAGAGCGCGACGCCTTCATCCTCCAGCAGCAGATGTGGACTGACTGTGTTTTTCTTGTGGGGCCTGACGACACCTCCGCCGAGGTAACACGCAGCTCAACAGACTTGTCCTCCTTTGATTGTGTGTCAGTGTTATGTCAGGCTGGTCCGAGAAGCAGGCGTTTGGTCATGATTTTCTGGCCTCACGATTATTGCTACACCTTTTTTTCACACATATTAGGGGGAAGGAAGTCTTTTTACAAAGTTATACAAAGTTTTGTTTTGAACCCACATACCCCTTCCCCTTTATTTAATTTGTTTACTTGTAGAAACAAACATAAGACATTTTACATACTGTACTGTATACAATCACTACGTTTACATGACGGTGTTTAATGCATATCCATTGATGACGCCTCATAAGAATAACATTATCCGTCATCAACGAATAAGCGTAGTAAATGTATGTCAGTTTAATTTATATCCTTTTATTAAGCGATGCCTTTCTTTGTACTTATAATAACTTTTATTTACATTTTGCAAACTTAAAAAATCTGAAATACATAATCATATAGTAGAATAAATTTGCACCCTCTATCAATTTCTGAAATATTTCTTTTTCATTATAATTGTCCATTTTGTCCCAAAACTCCAACCAAATATTTTGAATGAATGTTTACAGACTTTGGTGAAAATCTGCAGCAGTTTTAAATGTTTTATTTTACTGTAGTTCCAAGCTCTAATTTACTAGTTTTTATCATGTACTGCGTGATAATTAAGAGCCCATAATATAGGGTGACCAGATATCTTGATGTCCAAAACGGTACATGCCCCCAAGATAGAGGCCTGAAGGGCCAAAACCTCCGCCGGAGGCGCGATTTTTTTGGGTGCCACGCCCCCTTTTTTACTTTTTTTTCTTAATAGATTTTCAAATGATTTTTTTTTTTTTTTTTTATGAAGCCGTTTTTTCCGAAAAAATTTATTTTATTTGAAAATCCATTAAACGCTGTTTTCTGTTCCATAAGGCTGCATGTTTAAGGGCTCATGCAGGAAAACAAATATTGGGATTTTATTGCGATGAAGCTATTTGAGATGAAATTTTTTGGTTTTCATTTCTCAATAAAGCAGGGCAGGTTAAAATATTTTAAGGAAATAAAATAATAAATAATATAATATGCAATCGCTCACTCTACTTTAAATAATATAAATAATTGCATTTTTTTATATATACATTTTTCATAGAATTAGAAAAAAAGAAAAAAATAGATTTATTATAGTCACCATGCAAGGAAACTGTGCCAGTGAGCCAGTGAGTTGATTTCCTAAAATTAACCTTTTTTCTTGGCCTGGCCATAATCCTATTATGTTGTAAAGTTGCATGCATGTAAAATAAAAAGAAACAAAAGCAATAAAAGAAATTTATACTCAAAAAGCATAACTTCGAAGGATACTTTTCCAATAAAAAAAAAATTATTTAAATATTTTAAATTGCTTTTTTTTTTTTTTTTTTAATTTCGTTATCAAATTTTCCGTCTCCATTCACAATATTTCTAAATGTACGTGTTACTTAAATAATGCATTATATATTTGTTTATAAATAAATAAAACTTAATATAATGTCACTGTCACGAGAAAAATTATAAAAAAAAAAAAAAAAAAAAAAAATGGAGTACAAAGCAAGAAATTAATTTGAATTACTTTTAATCAAACTGTTCATTTTGCAAATAGTGCAATGTGAACTCTTGTTAGAGTGAAATAGTTGAAGAAGTTAAATTGAATTAATTTATAGCATTCAAATTGGACTTAATAACAGCTAAAATTACTTGATTGTATGAATAATATTTGTGGCGTTTTTCCCTCATATTATTTTCCATTTATTTACGTAATATCCATACACGATTATTGTGAAAAAAAAAAATACATAGAAATTTTTGTCTATAAGCCATGACACAATGCATAAGAATGATTTTTTCAATTTTATATTTTATTGGAAATTTCTATCAAGTGAATATCATCAATATCAATAAGAGATGATATTTTTGTGTAAAGTTTTTTACTTATTTTTTATTCAAAATTTAATTGAAAAGTAGTGACTTCATTTCACGTAGTATTAAATGCACGCACACTTGCGCGTATAAACAAAATATATCTATTCCGCAATTTTGGAAGAAATATGCTGTTTTGCGAATGCGATCGAGAAAAGGGGCATGGAGTTTCAAAATCATTTGCGTCCGTACATTTTCGTAAAAATATTCGCAACCACATATTAATATTCCTATGATTTTTTTATTTTTTTAATGATAAAAATTTTAAAAAATGTCCCTTTTTTAAATTTTGTCCGAAAGCGGTACATTTAGGCGTCCCGAGAGCCTCTTTGGGAACACCGGGACATTGTACTCTAAAACGGTACTGTACCGGTCACAACGGTACGTCTGGTCACCCTACCATAATACAATACACTTATGTTAACAAATTATTCTTGTTTTATTTTCCCACATAAAAGATTTTCGCATCAACTTTTCATGCACATTTGTTCTTTATTGAAATTAAAATAAATACAGTAGAGATATATATAAGGATAATATTTTACTCTGGCTTACACCATCTTTGTAACATGTGTTCTTAAAATCAAATTCCAAACTCTTTTGAAAAAGTTAACACCGCTGGGGTACGATCCCAGATCTTTAGATTGCCGGTCTACTGCGTTACCAATTACGCCAGTGTTACTTCCTCAATTCAGTCTAAGAAACGTGATTTTAAACAACACATGAACTTATAGGCTGCATGCCGCCGCCCTCTTGTGAGCCAAGTTGCAAACTGCTACTATGGTTCACCTCAAGGCGCCAAAGATTTGACGCGCTTGGAACGTCCTAATATATAAGTCTTCCTGGCGGACGTTCCAAGGGCGTCAAATCTTTGGCGCCTTGAGGTGAACCATAGTATATATATATATATATATATATATATATATATATATATATATATAAATTGGAAAAGTCATTAAAGAATTCATCATAGATGACGTAGGTATTTTTTAAATGGTACCATAGTTCAGACGATGTTGGAGTAAAAAGCTGTTCTCTGTTCCATAAGGATGCATGTTAAAGGCCTCCAAAACACCAACTTTGGGAATTTTTTGTGGTGAAGCTATATGAGATGGAATTTTTTGGTTTTCATTTCTCAATAGCAGGCAGGTTAAATTATTTTTAGAAAATAAAATATAAAAAATCAAATCGCTCACTCTACTTTAGTCGCTTATGGTTTGAGCAAATTCAGTCTTGCAGTTTTCTTACAACAGCTCCATTTCCGGTTTTCGTCCTTAAGGCCAATGTTAAACTTCTACCTCAGTTTTCACAAAACTGATAAGACAGATGCACTTCAAAATTTGTATGTCACCTATTGATGGTGAGTTCTAAGTCCCCTGCAAGTCTTGTTGCATTCAGGCGCTACGATTGCGATATATAATTATTATAATATACATAATTTAATATATAATATAATATATAAATTATAAAATATAAAGAAAAGGAAAGGAAGAAAAAAACTAAAATTAATATTAAAATAAAAAAAGACAATATAATTAATATATATATATTATATTACGTTTAAATACATATATAACATCAATATAGTAATACTTAAGTATTTGAAGTTTAATCTGGATGCGCATCCGCGGGATGCTCGTAAAAATTTAAAAGCATCTGGATGCGGATCCGGGATGCTCGAAAAATTTAAAAGCATCCAGATGCGCATCCAGGATGCTCGAAAAACAAAAAAGCATCCTGATGCGCATCCACGGATGCTCGAAAAAAATGTGAGCATCCGGTCCCTGGACTTTTATTTATTTGTTTTTGTTTGTTTGTTATTTTATTTATTATTTCATATATTTTTTTTTTATTTGTGAACAATACATTATTTTATTAATTTTTCCATAAACTATTAACATTCCAGTGTACATACATTATTTCTAGATATTATGAAACTGTATGGCAACTGGCAACAGATATGCAATTATTTTGTGCCCTGGTTGAGATAGCATAGTAATAAGATTTTTTTTTTTTTTTTCGTGTTTTCTTTTTTCTGTGATAAACTAAAATGAAGTATCATAACACTAAATCTCTCCCCCCAGGCTCCGCGGCTAGAAGGGGAACTCCACTTTGTGCGGGCTCTGCTCGCCATTGGCCACCTCCTCCCCGGTCTGGCGGGGGGCAAGGAGGCTCAGGCGATACAACTGCGTGCAGAGCTAAACCAGATCAACCTGAACCTGCCTGCCAGAGTCTGGCTGTCCATCCACTCGAGCACCATCCCCCACCACATCTCCGTCACGTACTCGTCCGTGCTCAACAGCAAGCAGCAAGGATAAGGTGGATGCCTTTATTGTAATATAAAACAGTAGGAGATTTTCACATTGAACTTAGCCTACAAAATTTTAGTAGTGAAATTGATATCAAATTTCAGTAAAGCACTAAAAAGTTCTAGGATCAAGTCAATGTTCTTTTGTATTTAAAAAAAATATATATTAGCACAATATATATATATATGATTTGAAAGTGAAATAATATGAACTAATTCAGTGAACTTTCATTTGTTGATTATTTATTTTTTATTTAAGGCTTACCAGTAACATTTAAGAGGAGGTTACAATAAATTTTATTGCTGCTACACAGGGTGCAATAAAGGAGAAAATACGCTTTAAAAGCATGCACTAGATTTAAAAGTATATATATAAATTTTAAAAAGAGAATTTTGTGATCAAGGAAGTACTTTATGTCATTAATAGTGCACTTGTATTTACATCCTACTATACAATAACATTGCGATGAAACAAAAATGCTTATTTCTTTTTAACGGAATATCATATATCAATTTTTCTTCTTTGCTTGTGGAGCATGCGATTTTTAGTAACGAAAAAAATATTTTTTGTCACACATACTTTCGTTAGCAGGTACACAGTCTGTTTAATTAGTCTTCATGTCAAAATCCCTTTGTAATTTAGCTTTCGAAATTTGTTGTAAGATGTCACTATAAGGGTAATATTTTTCAAGAAAAGCAAAAATGTCTCCCCGGTTGTAGGAGACGTGCTGACCGACTGCAGCCGAAGTTATAAGAAAGAAACGCCGCCTCTCCTGTAAGCAACCCTCCTTATACCTGCTGCGGGTCAGCGACACTGAGAGGGTGGGCTGATGGCAATTAGTTACGGAAGAGTGTGACTGAATGAATCGAAGGGTCTGGCACTCACAGCAAAAAAAAAAAAAAATAAAAATACTTAAAGGAAAATACATCTTTAGGAAAAGGGATTCTTTGTTATTTTCACTATAGTTAGTTTTTAGAGTTTTTCGACGGGAGACTGAGCTTTACAGGAAACGGTTTATATGCCCGTTTGCACCTAGTTTTCAAAACATATTTTTCTAATACATGCATTGAGTGGTTATAGATATGGTAAAGCTATAAACTAAATTATAGCTTTTTGATTCCACCCACTATCTTATTCCAAAAGAGCAATACGGCTTTATGCCAGGACGCTCCACAATACAAGCTGTATCCACAGTACATAATCAAATTAAATTAGCACTGGAGAAGCCAAAGGGTCATTTATACATTGCTTTTGTAGACTTCAGAAAAGCTTTTGATTCGGTCAATAGGAATTTGCTCATTGAAAAGCTGAAGTCACTTAAAGTAATTCCTTCTGAAATTTTGAATATCTTAGCTGTTATTATAAATATCAATTATGTATGCGTTCAAGATCGCTTATCATGTTCTAGTAATATTATTCAATCTAACGAAGTTTTGCAAGGAGACCCGAGCAGCTCCCTCCTTTACAATCTTTTTACTGCAGATATAACCGAGATTACAAAAGATGTAAACTGTGAAAATGAAAATGATCAAGTCTTACTAAATTTATATGCAGATGATCTTGCTATTATTTCAAAGAGCAAAGTCAAACTACAAAAAGTGCTAAATAATCCATCTATCTGGGCCAAAACAAATGGTCTAGAAATTAACACAGATAAAACCAAGGTTGTAAAGTTTAGAAGAGGCGGACCGCTGTGCAAAAACGATGAAATTTATTGTGACGGTCAAAAGATTGAATTCCTAAACTCATTTAAGGTATAACCTGAGAATTTGTCTGTCAAGGTCAAGAGGCGTGGCTATAGTGGCAACACTGTTTGCATTGGAATGCGCATAAATTTTTAGGAGGGGGTGGTGACAACAGTCCTTGAGAACGTTGCCACATTTCTCATGACATATAGGAAACGATCATCGCCACGGTTCAAAATATATGAAAACAATTCAGAAAAATAGTCTAAAAAATTAGGTTTTAGTAAAAAAAAAAAAGTAAAAGAATCTGTTGTATAGTTTTTTTGCAATGCTAATTAACAAATTTAACATTGGAAGGATACAAAATTCTCATTTAAATAAATTAATTATAATTAAACCAACGGTTAAAAAATTCCGAAAAAATTCAGAGCTAATTTGACGATTGTTGTGAGTCCACCAAATTAATTTGAAGAAAATCTGTTGTAGCGAATTTTTCGTCCAAATTTCTCAGGTTAAGCCCTTCAAATGACAGAGCTAGGGCTCTCTTTCTCTAAACATATAACAGAAAGATGTAAGAATGCTATCACCGTTATGTACACTATCTCAGACCTGTCTGGTCTATCCGTCAAAACAGGGCTCAAACTATTCAATTTAAAAGTCGCCCCTGTGGTATTAAGGTATTGAAATCGTATGGCCTCATTTATCTGTATCTGACTTTGATAAATTAGAATCAGTAAAAGCCATGCTTGTTAAAGGTGAACTGAAGGGATTGCTTTTTTTTCTCTTTAGGGAACCTTATATTACCTATCCCATCCATCTGCACTAATTTTTTCATGGCAGATACTTATTGTGCTGCTGTAGGACAATTAGTGAAAAAGTGAAGTTGTGACGTATCAGCGACGGTTGGTTGACTTAAAACTCGCCACCGTGAAAAAACACACGAGCTACCGTGAGCGACCGCGGAAACTGCCGAGGGAGCGGCGATCGGCTCGCGATCGCCACTCTCTCGGCAGTTTCCGCGGTCGCTCGTGTGTTTTTTCACCGCGGCGAGTTTTAAGTCAACCAACCGTCGCTGATACGTCACAACTTCACTTTTTCACTAATTGTCCTACAGCAGCACAATAAGTATCTGCCATGAAAAAATTAGTGCAGATGGATGGGATAGGTAATATAAGGTTCCCTAAAGGAAAAAAAAAGGAATCCCTTCAGTTCACCTTTAAAAGACTACTGTGTCTGTCAAAATTTACCAAAACTAGACTGGCCTATAAACTGATAGATTCCAATTATTTTATTACAGAAATCAAAGAAATGTTTAAACTTCCAATGACAGATCAATATTCCAATTTTCTAGCTGTCAGGAATCAAAAAGCTCAGGATATTAATCCTAAGTTTTACAGCACTGATGCTATGACATGTAAACATTGGTATCTGCCCCAATTGGATAGATCCAATGTTAGAAATGTCTTAACTCGCCAAGCTGTTCACGGCTTCCACCATCTAATTTGTAAATCCTCTGGTTATCGTAAAGCTGAACAATCTTGTGTATGTAAATTATGTAATGAACATTGTAGCCAATATCATTTAAATACCTGTAAATCTAGAACTAAACCTATCAGCGATTATGCCAAGGGAGACTTCATATAGTCTATATATTAATTTTGAATAGCAATTAAGCAATAAGCTTTTCATTCTATTTATTTTCTATGTCATATTTTGTTTTATATATGTGCCTATATATATATATATATATATATATATATATATATATATATATATATATATATATATATATATATATATATATATATGATATATTATGATGTAACAGGCTGTTAATATCACCTGTTATTTTATTTTATATTGCTTATCATTTTCTATTATTCTGTAACTATTATATATAATTTGTATGTGTGTTTTATGTGTTCTATTACAGTGTTATTCTATAATGTGTATTTCTAATATTATTTTATATGTACACTTTTTGTGTTTAATAAAAGACAAATAATAAACTAAATTATTTTTATTCATTACAATCATAACATCATTGATATATTATTATATTTATATATTATAAATATATTTTAAACATTTATTTATATTTTTTATATATATAATTAATAATTATAAGAAGCAATTTTTTAGGATACAAAAATATCCAAAAAATCTTACCATATATATTTCATGGTTTACGAAACACGAGTCCATGTATATATAAGAACCACAACCACGTACCATTCAGATATAACCGTATAATGAATGTGCATAAAGAAAAGAAGGCGGTGATCAAATCGAATTATACAATACTTAGTAAACCGTTTAAATAAATATAAAATTAAATTTGAAATATATATTAAATTAAAATTTAAATTAATTAAATTTAAATTAATTAAATTTAAATTAAGTTTAAAATTTAAGTTGTGCGAAATATTAATTATAATAATTAAATATCTTAAGATAAAATTAAATAATTTAAATTTCACTATTTTTAATAAATTAAATAAATAATAATACTTGACAAAAAAAAATAATAATAATGAAGAGAAAGAAAAAGAAAAAAAAATAAAGTTTGTCAGAAAATTTTCTGAAAATTCTAAGTTATTGCATGCCATATGGGGGCAAAAGCCGTGCCTCATACGGCATGCCCAAGTGCTCGGGCTACCCTAAAGTCTCCCCAACTCGGCCCGCAAGTGGCAGCCTACATGCGGCTGCCGGGAAGCGGGCCGACGTTCGGCAGGCTGTGGGCTGCCAGTTGCCCGACGCTTGCCCACAGTGCCCACCTTCGGCCCGCCACTGGCCAGACAAAGTGTGTTAGCTGGTAATGCGGAAATGGGTGGGTTTATCCTTAATTACTGTGTTGGGAACCTGTATGTGCTGTCAGGCAGCGCAGGGATGTGTATACCGCAGCAGAGGGATGGTGCTGTTGGGGTTGGCTGCCAGTAGGTGCAGAGGCTGCTTTCCAAAGCTATTCTGCTGATCCAGGTGGCCGCCATGGTCCAGCAGTAACTGCACCACCTGCACACAAATATATTGAGCTATTCACCTGGTATTGACAAAGGGAAACCACAGAAAACCATTGTCAAGGCAGCCGGCCGGCACAAAATATGATTTAGCAACTCCCAAATAGTGTTTGACTGGTTGAAGTATGGCCAGCTGGCATGCAAGCACACTCAAGAATGTCACACACGGCAGGCAGGGAAGCTCCTGAGACGATCCAGATTACAAGTTCGATACAAAACTGTTCATGCCACACTGCTTAAATTGCCTACTCCAAACCCTGACTCCACGGCACAGTTGGGCACAGTTAGGTGCCAAGTTCAATCTTGTGTTCTATTAACATTGTAATTTGAACTTGGCAGCCCGGTTGTTAATCCCCTTGTGCTTCGGCGCAATTGTGAAATTCACAGAGGTACCTAGTCAAAGACACTTGGCTGAACTGTGATTCTCACAAAATGGCCGAACTGTGAAAATCCCAGTTCGACCAATGGTTTAGACTTGGTAGCTCTCCCCCGCCCCTTCTCCTTATTAATTTTTTATTTTTTCATTTCATTAAAGCTAATTAAGTTAACGTATTACTAAAAAAATGTAGTTTTTTAAATATTTTTATTTTATCATGGTAATTAACAGAGTACTCTAGCATAAAAAATTAAAACATTGATGCTAGCAGCTGCAACTCTTTTGTCTCTATCCCGCATATTGGCGGCCATGATGTCTGGTGATAGAATCCACTAATCAGCATTTCATGCAGCAGAGTTGAATTCATTGCCTGTAAAATTATGAAAATGAGATTATAACACACATATGAAAAGATTTTGTAAATATTTAACTCACCACATAAGTAGCTAGCCTGGGCATAACTTCCTCAGTGTTGAAAGAAAAGAGAGAATTCAAGGGGGCGGGCTGGGCTGGAGAAAGAAAAGCTATGATAGGGCCTCTCATGATGTTAGAATTTGTAATAATCACTGTAAAAAAGAAGCAATTTATTAGAAAAAAAAGAACTTTGCTATTTCAATATACTTTTTAATATATTTCTTACCTTCTTTAAAGACTGCAAAGCAGACTTTTCCAATAAAAAAGAGACAGCATCTCTGTTTTTGTTGACAATGACACCCATATCATATGTTGTATGTTGCTTTTTTTTTTCTTACTTCAATTTTTTAGAAACAGATGGCGCTACCATCCGGGTATAAATTTTTTCAAAGTCCAAAATTAATAAATAAATTTGATAATAATTAGATATATTGCCAATGTAGTTTATTTAATGAAAAAAAATATCAGTTGGATATTATATATATCAATTAAAGCATCATTTAAGCCCCTTCTAGTTCATAGTCGATACAACTTCAAAGAGTGTATTCAATGTGCCAAGTTACGCCAAGTTTAGAAAGCTAGGATGCTCTGGGGTACCTAATATAAACACTGTGCCCTACTGGATACTCATGGGCATTACAGCTTACCTAACTGTGAACCTTAACTGTGCCCAATTGTGCCCTACTGTGCCGTGGAGTCAGGGAAGTCATATTAAAATATTCCAGTCAGAGTAAATGCATTGTTTTAGTTGTTTAGAATGGGTCTTGTATGTAAAACTCCTATATTAAGGGTAAGATAACACGAACAATCGATTGTTGATAGTCCCATTTGATTAACATGTAAACCTTAGCAACCTCATAATAATTCTGAATTTTTTTTTTAGAGACAGTTCTTAGCACCAAAAAAATGAAGAAAAAATTTCAAAACAATCGGACGATCAAATTTTTTTAAATGACTTTTTTAAATTTTCAGTACATATAGGGCTTTATTCCCAGCATGCCATGGAGACCTAAACTAAGAAATTAATTTAAAAAAATTGGATCATCCAATTGTTTTGAAATTTTTTCAATATTTTTTTGGTGCCAAGAACTGTCTCAAAAAAAAATTCAGAATCATTACGAGCTTGCTAAGGTTTACATGTACTTAATCAAATGGGACTACATGCAACAATCGATTGTTCGTGTTATCTTACCCTTAACTATATTAAGCAAAAATATGATAGGGGCATATATGAAAAAACTTAAAAATATGGCAATGTTGTATGACTCAAGCTTTCACCAAAACATATTTAAAACAATTATTGCTTCCCAAATTTAATTTCCCGTAAAGAAATAAAGGAAATCTCACTATCTTTTGACATTTACGTCCATATTAAAAAGCTTACCGTAGCAAGCCGTGCCTCTTTTTGGAAAAAAATTGTGTGTGCTGCCCCTTTCGCTTCATGGTGAGACCTTTTGCCCCCAGAACAACCCTGATATATACGGCCATCCACAAATTGCCCTCCACTGTACTCGATTCTTACACACTGCACTCCACACTTGATCCATATAATTAATACACTATATACATTCACATGACGGCCCGGTGTTTAATACGGATTCATTGATGACGGGTAATGTTTTTCTTATGAGATGGCATCAACAGATATGTTTTAAATACTGTCATGTGAACATAGTGATAATAACATATTTATCAAGAAGATAAATATGTATGGGCTTTTGGATCAGTTAACTGATAATATGGGGTACTGCAGACCGGTTTTTGAGTCAGCAATACTAGTAATAAGTGCTGTGAATTCTATGAAGAACGAGCCCTATAAGAGCACTCTACGACAATTTGCTGATTTTATATGAATTTTTAAAACTTTTTTTGATGATGTCATAGCATATAATCTTAAATGGGAAAATAATGCATCCAGTTAACATTGCTAAAATGAAAATTTATTGAGGTAGGAATTTGAAACCTTCATTATCGTGATTCTTGCACCTAAAAACCTTGCAAATGAGGTTTAATTGGTTACATTTCAATATTAAGTATGGGATTTGGCAATGTTAACTGATCTATTTTCCCATTTAAGATTCAATGCTATGACGTCATTTTTGAGAGGTTTTAAAAATTCATATAAAATGAGGAAATTGTCGTAGAATGCTCTGTAATAGGGTTTGTTCTTCATGAAATTCTAGTGTCTTTTGAAATGTTGACAAAAACTTGAAACTTTTTTTTTGGTCAGTACCCCATTCCTGACACTAATAATTAAAAAAAAAAAAAAATGTGGTGTGTCATATATAGTATGAAAGTTAACAATTCTAACATTTTTTTTCTCTATAACTAATATATATATATATATATATATATATATATATATATATATATATATATATATATATATATACAGCAAAGATAGCAACATTACTGAACCATTAATATTTAACTACTGCATGCACAGCATTAATAGAGGCTTCAAGTTAATTAGTGCGCTTGCGCTGCGCAACTGTTGTCGCTAAGGTCCATCTTGCACTTAATTGAAAATGAAGCAAAGTGTTTTTTTAACTTTTCTCGGCTATAATATATAATAAATCAAGTAAAAAATCTAAATCTTGAATTAAACTACTGTATTTTTCAGTTTGGACCAAAGTTCCGTAAAGGAATTTTCCCTAAAAAATCTTATTCTTAGTGAAAAAACGAATTCACGTTTTATTTTACATAGGTTTGGTATAGCGGGTGGGAACACCGAAAAATCAGCTGACTTGAAGCCCCTATTCTAAATTGACTAAATTCTGATTGTAATGATTCAATTACCTCAGTGTTAAAATTCGTAGGGAAAGAAGCATAGTGTAGAGGCGTTGAGTTGTGGTTGTTATTAGCATTGACGGGTGAACCACACTCTATCAGCAGCTTTGCAACGGGAAGGTTGGGAAAGACAAGAGCAATGTCTTCGGGGAAGTATCTGCTGCAAATTCTGTTGCTGCGTGATGACGCCAGGTGGAGCAAAGTGTCCCCCCGTGAGGACCGAGGGTTGATGTGCACAGCTTGGCTCACAAGAAGCCTGCAATTACAAAAAGTACAGGTGTTATCTGCAGGAATGTCACTGACCTTGATTTACTGTCAAACAGAATTTTTTATGTCATTCAAAAATTAAGAAAAAATAATAATAATCAGTATTCCAATACATAAAATATAGTACATTATAACCTTGGTTTGAAACTATGTTCTAATAACTGCATGCATGCAGTTATAGCATTCCTTTTAACTTTTTACAAATGTAAAACATTCAGTTTTCTTTATAGGATTGAAAAACCCATTTGATATGAGGCAGCTAGTCGTCTTACCGAGTGAGCTCAAGCTGTTCAGAGTCCTTGGCTGTGACAATGAGCAGGTGGAAGATGTGAGTCAGGCACTTGAGGGCTCGGTCAAAGTTGTCCTGCTGCTCCACGTGCACGGGACGCACAGAGAGGAGCTGCTGGGACTCACAGAGCTGGCCCGTCAGCAGCGAGGCGGTGCCCATCACGTCAGAGAACCTGTGTGTTACAACCAGACTCAGCAAAATAAAGTGATTTAATTTTACTCTCACGCCCTAGCTCAGCAAGAAATTTCTTGTTTACTTCATTGCACTACTGTTCCAGGAGTGGGGGGGGGGGGGGGGTATGTTTGCTTGTAGCCAAAAGTTAACAGCTTAATAATATAATACTATATACAGAGTGAACCACAATTCGCGTGCCAACTTTTTTCGTAAATTTGGTATTGCAAAAATTTTCGTACAAACTTCAAATTTGGTACACTTGTAGCTGAGGGTTGTAAAAATTAGTTCAGGGTGTAAAAATTTTTATTGGACACCATATAACACCCCTTTCAAGGGTGGTTTTTAAAAAAATTATTTTCGCCTTATGGAAATTCAATGTTAAATACAACTTTTTTTGAAATCATTGGAATTTTGCGGAAAAAGTTTCTAGCATAGGATAATCGACCATCCTGAACTCAGAAATAATTTTAGATTTTTTCCCCGACGCACCCCTGAGGGTGGAGACCTACCCCTAAAATCCATTTTCCTTAAAAATTAATTGTGCTAAAATTATGAAATTAATTTTCAAGGGGTAATCGACCCTCTTGAACTCAGAAATAATTTTAGATTTTTTCCCCGACGCACCCCTGAGGGTGGAGACCTACCCCTAAAATCCATTTTTCTTAAAAATTGTGATAAAATTGTAAAATTAATTTTTAAGGGGTACTCTACCCTTCTGAACTCAGAAATAATTTTAGATTTTTTCCCTAACGCAACCCTGAGGGTCAACGGCTACCCACCATATCTTTTCTCCTTAATAATCGAGTAGAAATTGTGAATTAAATTTTTTTCGGAATTTATCAAAATATTTCATAAAAAAAAATCACAGACCCACCTCTTTACTTGCAGCATGACGATGGATGTGTTCACCGTTAATTGCATGGCGTGAAGGCACATGTTGGTCTGCACAACGAGGCTATGTGTGCCTTTAACAACTGAGATGTAACCAATTCCACATAACGTCTGTCACTTTTTGCTCGTCAATGGTCTCAAATCTCTTTCTGAAGAAAAATGTTCACAAGAAGAGATTTGAGACGAATTGACAAACAGAAAGTGGAGATCAGACGTTGCATGGAATTAGTCACACCTCAGATGTTAGAGGCTATGCACCTACACACATAGCCACGTTGAGCGGACCAACATGTGCCATCACGCCAAAATTAACAATGGACACATTGAGTGAAACCACTGTCATGCTGCAAGTGAAGGGGTCAGTCTGGGATATTTTTTCTCTGAAAAATTTCGATACATCCTGAAAAAAATTAATTCGCAATTTATACTCGATAGAAAGAAGGATATGGCGGGTAGCAGTTTACCCTCAGAGTTGCATCGGGGAAAAAAAATCTAAAATCATTTCCGAGTTAAAGAGGGTCAATTACACCTAGGAAATTAATTTCACAATTTTTAAGGAAAATGGATTTTAGGGGTAGGTCTCCACCCTCAGGGGTGCGTCGGGGAAAAAATCTAAAATTATTTCCGAGTTTAGGAGGGTCGATTACCCCTTGAAACCTAATTTCATAATTTTAGCACAATTTTTAAGGAAAATGGATTTTAGGGGTAGGTCTCCACCCTCAGGGGTGCGTCGGGGAAAAAAATCTAAAATTATTTCCGAGTTCAGGAAGGTCGATTACCCCTTGAAAATTAATTTCATAATTTTAGCACAATTTTTAAGGAAAATGGATTTTAGGGGTAGGTCTCCACCCTCAGGGGTGCGTCGGGGAAAAAATCTAAAATTATTTCTGAATTCAAGACGGTCGATAACCCTATGCTATAAACTTTTTCCGCAAAATTCCAATGATTTCAAAAAAAGTTGCATTTAACATTAAATTTCCATATGGCGAAAATAATTTTTTTAAAAACCACCCCTGAAAGGGGTGTTAATGGTGTCCAATAAAAATTTTAACACCCTGAACTAATTTTTACAACCCTCAGCTACAAGTGTACCAAGTTTGAAGTTTGTGCGAAAATTTTTGCAATACCAAATTTACGAAAAAAGTTGGCACGCGAATTGTGGTTCACTCTGTATTAACTTAATATAGTTGGGCGCAGGACACTCCCACCTTCTGAGCTGAGCTTTACTGAATCTGCCTTCTAATGTTGGATATAATTTTATTAAACTATAAGAGACTATAATATATATTGTTGAAGATTGAAACATAATAGAAATTTATTATAACAAAAAATAAATATTAAGTCAACCTGGTACTTAGCAAGTACTATAATAAATAATAATAATACATATACAATTACTAATAATACGTAATGAGCAATTAGAAACGAAAAATTTTATTGGCTTAATCGAAAGAAGGGGTAAAAATATGACGTTGTGAATTGTTTCAGATTTTTTTGTGACCTATAATTAATTTTAATTAATTAATTAAGTTGCATTATTTTGAGAGTGCCGCCTCTCGTGACGCCTCTGACGTCACACCATTCTTGTACTTTTGCACTATAGATGAGATTAGGTGAGAACATGCAGGTATGAAAATCAAAATGGCTGGCGCCACGTTTGAAATTCCCCGCTTCAAATTTTTGAAGTTTTAATGTGAGTTACGTTTGATCAATTTTAGCTTTATTTTGTTCGCATACCACTGAAAAATATGGTTGAAATATGATTTAAAACTTCTATCGTGCTCTAATATTGTTTAATACGTAAAAAGTAGAAAATTATGAGAGACTTACTTCTTACACATCAAATTAGTTTGCTTTCTTCCTTTAAATAAAATAATTTACTGATACATGGTATGCTAGTGGGTTAGCCCAGTGGTAAACGCATCAGACTTCAAATTTCGTGGTTGCGGGTTCGATTCTTTCCTCCGGCGAGTTTTTATAAATACATTTTTTTTCTTTAATTTTAATATATTTATGAATTCTAAATTTATAAAATGTGGTTAAAATATGGATTACAGCTACTATCAATCGTAATTGATAACTTTTTAATAGTAAAGAGAGGGAACAATATTAATAAAAAATTACTTCACTTTTATACGTTCAAATAAAACATTTTTCACACTGTGTCCCAAAGCTTGGTGTGGCACAGTGGCGAAGACGCAGAGCTCGTACCCTTGTGGTGGAGAGTTTGATTCTCCACATCGAAGGATTTTTTAAACTCGACACTTTTCTTTCCTTTAATTTAGTTTAATTTAATTAAAGAAAATTTCTCCGCCACTGTGCCACACTAATTATATTAAGCTTTGAGCCTCGGTAAGAGAAATGTTTTATTGGAACGCGAAAAAGTGAAGTAATTTTTTATTAATATTGTTCCCTCTCTTTACTATTAAAAAGTTATCAATTACGATTGATAGTAGCTGTAAATCATATTTTAACCACATTTTATAAATTTAGAATTCATAAATATATTAAAATTAAAGCAAAAAAATTGTATTTATAAAAACTCGCCGGAAGAAAGAATCGAACCAGCAACCACGAGTTTGAAGTCTGATGCGTTTACCACTAGACTAACCCACTAGCACACCAGTTACACGGAAAAAACAGTTGACAGTGTTTGAACTGTTGGTACAAATTCTACAGTATTCCTGTTAAATATAAACTAGTTCTGTGTTAAATTCAACAGTTCCAAACACTGTTATGCGAGGACTGTCAAAATCAACAGTCTCTACCCTGTTAAATATCAATGTACGCAGTTGCATTGTAAGATTTAACATTTCAATACGTAAAAGTTACATTTTACTCTGTTAAAAATGAAATAACGTTTTACGGTGTAACTTTCAACCGTGTGAAATTGTTGGAAATTAAATGTTAGAATATGTAAAAAGCAGAGTAACAGTTCGGCAATGTGTAAGCATACATTCAACGTTAGAAACTTTGTAACATTTTGAAGTTTCAACGGTTACACTAATTTTAACACATCTACTCTGCAAAAATTAAACTTTTTACCACGTTATAAAATGACCGTTATTTCTGCGCGGCAGACACGTTTTGTCATTTCCTGTTTCAATCTGCAGGCGTCAGTTCAGTTCTTGTTGTGCTCTCTGTGAAATGTATTCTGGATCATCAATGGTAAGTTTAATTAATATTTTACTTCCTATAATGTTATGCCATTCATTGTTTTAATAATTGTGTTAATATTTTAAGACACGGGCGGCCAGCAATACGTACTGCGTGCCGGGGTATTTTCGAGGCATTTTCACATGGCCGACGATATTTGAACCGTTGAGGAGCGATGAGGGCCATAACGTTACACGTGCAAATTTTTTTGGTAAGTTGAAGGTTTACTTGCAATAAATTTGCAATAATACTAATGCAAGACCTGTGCATTTCTAGTTGACGTCCATGTGGGGATTATGCATCAGACTCAAGACTGAACGTCTCGCGAATGCAGTCCAGATTACAACCGCCCTTGTGCCACCACCACTTCCCCGAACGACAAACGACCATTCAAACTACCAAGATGGAAAGGAAACCCAGAATTGACCCTCAAGATGATGCTCCTTTACGTCAGTTGTTGAGTATAATAGTGTAAAAATAGAGTTCAAATGTGACAAATTTCCATCTTCACCTCATTCACAAAATTTATAACGTTTTTAATGTATAATACAAATAAAGCCATCTAATATTGTACAATGTAATGTTTGGATTTTTTAATTAAATATTTACTATATAAATAAATCACTATTTTTTTTAATTGAACCCTTATAACCACTTTAAATCTTTATTCAGGATTTGTTTGCTCCCTAATCATTATTTAATTATAATATTGTCATTGCTTATGAAACTTGTAATATTTTTTATGGAATGTTTTGATAATATAGAAGATGGTGTATTACATGTTGATGCAATTGATCTATTTAATGCATACAGTTTTTTTTTTACAAGAAAACTTTAAGTTCACTTGTACGAAATAGAACTTACGTTTTCTTGTATAAAGAAAAACTTTATGCAATAAATAGATAAATTGCATCATCTATTACCAGCTTCTAGAACATTGTATATTTAACAGAGTAAAGTTGTAGAATGTAAGGAAGTAGATACGTTAGTAGAATCAAGGAATAAACTGTAGAAATTAAAAGAGTAGAAATGTTAAAATTAAAAAGATAGAACCTATAAATCTTACATCGCAAACTCTGTCGTTTTTAACATTCATACACTGCTACACCGAATTCTACACATCTAACGCCTAAAATTCAACAGTTCTGAGGTTGTAGAAATCTAAAATAGCAACTCTGTTGATTTTAACCAATTTTTATTATGGGTACAAATACAACCGCGTAAAACAGCTTAATTTAGCAGGAAAACTGTCAAGTGTTTTTTCAGTGTATCAGTAAATTATTTTATTTAAAGGAAGAAAGCAAACTAATTTGATGTAAGAAGTAAGTCTCTCATAATTTTCTACTTTTTACGTATTAAACAATATTAGAGCACGATAGAAGTTTTAAATCATATTTCAACCATATTTTCCAGTGGTATGCGAACAAAATAAAGCTAAAATTGATCAAACGTAAACCCACATTAAAACTTCAAAAATTTGAGGCGGGGAATTTCAAACGTAGCGCCAGCCATTTTGATTTTCATACCTGCATGTTCTCACCTAATCTCATCTATAGTGCAAAAGTACAAGAATGGTGTGACGTCAGAGGCGTCACGAGAGGCGGCACTCTCAAAATAATGCAACTTAATTAATTAATTAAAATTAGTTATAGGTCACAAAAAAATCTGAAACAATTCACAACGTCATATTTTTACCCCTTCTTTCGATTAAGCCAATAAAATTTTTCGTTTCTAATTGCTCATTATGTAGTACATCTCAAATCATTGTGATCATCTATACATACAACAGGATAAACCATAGAACATATATCAGTTAAGTTATTTGGAGTACAGTATACTGTAAATAATTTGTTTTTATCAATTAAGTGGAAAATATTGTTACATGACATATTTTAAAAGCTCACAAAAGGAACTGGACAAATTTGCTATAGTCACCTGAGATCCTCGATGAAAGGTCCTCCCTGGACACCCCAGCCTCCTGCCCCAAAGGCAGCCTGCTGGTTGTCAGGATGCCGCTCATGAAGGTCAAGGTAGAGACGAACCAGCGCCTGGGCTGTGATGATGGTATTATTACCTAGGATAGTATCCCTGGCCACGCACACCTCCAGTACGTAGCTCCATATGTCAATACAGCGCTGGTACTGGAGGGCAGCAGCATATGCTGCACCTTTTTTCATCAGCCGAAAGAATTTCGCTCGACACAAGTACCTCTAGAACAAGAGATATTATGCATGGTGTTAAGTACTGTAGTGCGTTACTGAACAATAACAACATTTTTTTTTATTGAGTTATTATTCCAATAAATGATCAACAAATTAACTTTACCATCATTTAAATCAAAATATATATACTTTTACACTGTACAATATATTATTATATATATATAATATATATATATATATATATATATATATATATATATATATATATATATATATATATATATACAGTATATATATAATATATTGTAATTGGTATATTGGTTATATACAATATACCAATATATTATAACCAATATATTGGTGTATATTGGTTATAATACTTTTATAATATATATAATATAATATATAATAATAATAATATAATATATTATTAATATATTATATATTATAATAAATATATAATATATATATTATATATATATATGGATCAAAAACACTGAACGCTTTGACTTTTGCAATGGCTCTAATGGTTCTAAAAGTATTATAACCATGACCTACAGTTGCCTGAGAGAAGATTCATTTCTTCCCTCCACCCCCTCTGAAGCTACCTGTTGACAAAAATATTCTTCACAATTCACAACAGAGTTGCCGCAGCATGGTGGACTGTTGATGGATACTCACAATCAGGCATTTACTCTTGCTAAGTTTTTAACAGTTTTTATGGCAAAGACTGAACAGAAATAAGGTGTAAAACTAATGGTGTATTGTACCACTCATTTTAACTAAGACTATAGCTGCCATGTATTAATTAATTTTCCTCGTTTCTTATTGAAGGTGTGTCTGAAGTCCCCTGCAAATCTAAAAATCAAGTCGAGGGTTTGTTTCGAAATTATACCTAATCAACTGAGATTCATCCTTAATAAAGTTTGAAATCATAAAATTCCGGTATTATTTTACATTAATTTCCATTTATCTTTTTTTTTTTTTTTTTCTTTTATTTACATTAAGGTGATTGAGTGTAGCACCACTATAAGCACCGGTAGTTGCATGGTATAGCTAGAGCACTTACATAAGTGACATATATTATATCTTCACAATGTTAAATTTTGGATCTGATGATTTAGGGAGTAATTTTGAACCTAGAGCTTAGCTGATTGCAGAAATGTCAAGATTATAAGTTTCTCTAGCGGCTGGACATGCAGACTATTATACGCAAAATCTTGTCCAGAAATGACACACGTATGGCTTTTTGTGAGAGAAGCTTTGTCATTTTCTGGATGATATCTTCACTGGCTACTAATTAAATTGGGATATGAGGACCCCAAACCGTGGGCCCCTATAGGTCCCCCGATATATATCTCTTCACATGATCTTATCTTGTAGGTCCACCTATATTAAAAGAACGTGTTTAAGACGTACGCCGAAGCGCAACATGCTGGAGATCAAACAGCGCATAAATGACGGCCATCCTGGCAGTCCACCACACGTATTTGCTATGCTGAGGAACGTTTGGCTATATAGATCTTGAGGTGTGGTTACAAGTGTCTCGATCATGCTACGAGTGGTGCTCATTAGAAGGAACCTTACGCAGGGCCGGATCCAGTCTGCGGCTCTGGGAGGGCGTGGGTGCCCAATCCCAGAATGTTAAATTTTGGGGTGGGAAGGGGGGTGATGGGTGGGGGTGGTAACACCTTCAATATATTTTGGGACCTTTTGGGAGGGGCGATCGCCCCCATCGCCCCCCCCTCCCCCCCTGACCTTACGGTAATTTGGGTTTTGGGACCTTTTGGGAGGGGCGATCGCCTCCGTCGCCCCCCCCCCCCCCCCTCCCCTGACCTTACGGTAATTTGGGTAACAAAAATTGATCATGCAAGCAAAGGCGCTCTAGCTGATGCATTAAATTTAAGCTGCTGAAGTCGTGAAACTCTCAGAAAAATAATTGTAAAAGCGTATTTTTTACCTTTTGTTCAACCGTCGTCTTCCAACTCGCGGTTAATGAAAATGAAACTGTTGTATACCTGGAATATTTCGACTCTAAATATTAGGCTACAACATGATATGAATGAATTAATGTATTTTACCTTTATTCAAAATGTACTAAATTCCTACCTCCCGCACTTAAACCTTCTAATAACACACTATATGCATAGACCAGCTATATACACACAGAGATGGCTAAAAGTTAATCCAAGCAAAAAGCTATGCCCTCAGTCTGACCGGTAATAACCTTAGACAAAAACTCCTCAAGAAAGCAGGAAAATAGATTTATTTTTGACTATTAAAAATACCTATCTATATATTGTTTTATAATAATAGACGAGGAAAGATATCTTTATGTAAAGAATACCCAATTGTATATGAATAATAAGTCAATGTTTTAATGCAACAATTTAAGGTCAAACAATTTACAATAATTTAATATAATAATAAAATAAGATTTCCAATAAATGAATTTTAATATAATATATAAAACGCCTTATTAAACTTTACTTTAATTACACAGAATATTTATTATACAAATTTGACTATCAAACAATATTTAACTTTAACTATAATTATGTAAAACATTCCAAAGTTTATCTCGCCTATTAACAGAAAGAGAATATTTCACGAGTCAATCGAGCCTCGTCTCTGTACCAAGCTTCTACAGCTATGATGGCCAAAAGTGCGCTCGTGATCTCGGAAATATTTGTTGCATACATTCTTTACATAATCATCAGAAAAACCATTTAAATTAACCCTTGCATGGCACTATATAAAATACTCACAGTTTTATAATACGACTTTATACGATGGCACTTGTATAAGAAACTTAACTACTTGTTTGGTCTCACACAGAACATGCACAAAACAAATTATAACACACGCGTGCTCAGATGTGACGTAACGATCGCATTCCAGTTAAATACGATAAAACAAGTATGGTCACCAACTGACCAACTCCTCGGAAACCGCCGCGCCGTTCTAGCGAGTGCTCCTCTTTCTCTCCAACCTGAAAACCATTGCTAGCCAAAAAGCTGCCCTTACAGCACCACGTCGCGCCTCGAGCCACCCTTCAGCCGGGTGATTGCACTCGCGGTCGCGCCGGCCTCGCGCTGCTACACGTTGACGTCGGCAGCCATCCTGCTGCTCGACACCGCGGACAGACTAGACGATGGACGAAAGACGAGAGACGAGAGACCTCGTACCGGCCGCTGCACCGCTTTATATAACCTTAGGGGGCGGGGCTTTTGCAGACAAACGTAATGTAAGACACCTGAAAATGTCGTCTGCTAGGAAACGACCTTCATTGCCTGAAACAAATTTACATGCAAAACCCTCGAGACCAAACGATTAACTAACTTTATGCCATTTAATTGTGCCTTCAATTAAATATTAAAATTATTTGCATATTAAAACTTTAAAAATACGTCATCAAATTGTAAGATATGACCAATTTAACAATTTTTATTTTTAAGAACGCCTTACATTTTAATCAGCAATAAAATAATTACAACAAAACTGCTACAGGTGAAAACGAGAGCTTGCGTCACTTGACGAGAATTTTGGAATTTTGCGAGATTTCCACCACGTTTATCGTGAAAAATGAGAAAATGACGTACGTAAGAATTTCAAAGCCAATCATACCTATATTTTAACACGATAACACGAGTATTTCAAAAGGGTTTTTGAAAGACAGTGACGGCCGGCCTCAGAGACCCTGGGCCGGCCTTATGTGAATATAAATATATAATCAGGTGAATAATTATAATTTTAAAAAAGCACTATCTGGATAGAAAAACAAGACAAAAAGCTGTGGTATATAATTAAGCCAGAGACTCGAATCTCCAGTCAAAGACGTCCGCGTATAATATCTAATATGTTATACATTATTATTATAGTTACAGTGTAGTTATCATGATCCGATTCTTAAAATGGTCCGAATAATCCAAAATTTAGCTATATACAGTATGTATAATGTATATATGATTGAAATTAAAGTAAGTTTTTCAATTAACTTACGAAACATTGGCGGTATTTTATAATTATTTTAAACCCAAACCGTGTTTACCCGCCAAGGTAAAAGAAAGAAAATGGGGTACTGACCGGTATTTGAGTTAGCAATACTAGTAAAAAGTACTATGAATTCTATGAAGAAAAAGCCCTATTAGAGCACTCTACGACAATTTGCTGATTTTATATGAATTTTTAAAACTTTTTTTGATGACGTCATAGCATTGAAACTTAAATGGGAAAATGCATCAGTTAAATTAACATTGCTAAAATGAAAAGTTATTGAGGTAGGAATTTGAAACTTTCATTATCGTGATTCTAGCACCTAAAAACCTTGCAAAGGTTTGGTTACATTTCAATATTAAGTATGGGATTTGGCAATGTTAACTGATCTATTTTCCCATTTAAGATTCAATGCTATGACGTCATTTTTGAGAGGTTTCAAAAATTCATACAAAATCAGGAAATTGTCGTAGAATGCTCTAATAGGGCTTGTTCTTCATGAAATTCTTGTGTCTTTTGAAAGGTTGACAAAAACTTGAAACTTTTTTTTTGGTCAGTACCCCATTGTCGAACATATATGATACAACTATATTGTCGAAATTGTCAGAATATTTTTTTATTTCTTACCTTGTCGGGTAAACGCGGTTTGGGTTTAAAATAATTATATATATAATAATAATAATATTATAGCTATATATATAATATATATATATATATATATATATATATATATAATATATAGCAAGAGAGGTTCAAGATCGCGAGGTCGGAAAGTTTTGTCATGGTCATGATCAAGGTTCAGTTTTCATCAGTAAACGGTCAAGAGTAACAATAGACGACTTGCAAAACCCCATTTTTAGCAAAAAGTAAACAAAGAAAAGTGACCCCCCAGTTCATTGTTGTTTTTGTTATATGTATTAATTTTGCTTATACATTGGACCTTATGGGAAATTCACGATTTTCACACACAGATTTCAAAATGTTACAAACTTACGATTCTAAATATGAAAATATCACCAAAATCTGCAGTTTTTGGCCATTTATAATGCTGAAATGCATATCAGAAGAAGTTTTCTTTACTTTAATATGGTAAATTTTATATGATACCAAATCAGCCAATTGCATGGGAGAAGATATGTAACCAAGCATGCTCCAGATTGTTGATTATTGCAACAGTTAAAATCAACAAACTAGAGTTTGCCTAGTTACGTCGTATCCCCATGCAATTGGCTGATTTGGTATCATATGAAATTTACCATATTAAAGTAATGAAAACTCCTTCTGATATGCATTTCAGCATTATAAATGGCCAAAAACTGCAGATTCTGGTGATATTTTCAAATTTAGAATCGTAGGTTTGTAACATATTGAAATCTGTGTGTGAAAATCGTAAATTTCCCATAAGGTCCAATGTATAAGCAAAATTTATACACATAATAAAAACAACAATGAACCGGGGTCACTTTTCTTTGTTTACTTTTTGCTAAAAATGGGGTTTTGCAAGTCGTCTATTAGCAATTAAAACATAATTAAATATATGGTAAATGTTAACACGAATGCCTCTTTCTATATTGCGATGAAAATTTCATTTGTAGAATATATGTTACAGATTATATTTTTACTTTTTATTTGGAGGTGGATGGCCTCTCTCTTTCCCTAATAAAAATAAAGTTTTCTTGGAGCAAAGTTAAACACATTTTCACTAAAAAGCAACATGGCCCATACATGATGCAACATTCTAGGAGCACCAACACAACAGTAATTTTTCTCAATACGAAAATGAATTCACTGAATTCCAATATTTATAAAAATGCCCAAAACAACCAATTTTCCTATGTCAAATACGTCTAAATGTAAAAAAGAATACATTCGTAAATAAATTTTAACATTTTATAACAACAATGCCTTATAAAAATAACAGTAAATAAAAACAAATACATTGTTTGACTTTGACAAAGGAATATATTTGTTGAAATACTTGCATAGGTCGGTAACACAGTAGAACATCACAAAAATCCTGATTAATCTGATTGGTCGAATCAAGCCGAAAAATGGAGGAAATGCTGCAACTTTTAATCCTCAATATTTACCAATTTAAACCAATTTAGGGATTCCACCGAAAAAAAAAAACAAAAAAAAGCACACCGTTCAGAATACCATTTCAAGCCGTATGGAACATTTTCTTATATCAGAAAGTTAATTTCATTAAGAGGCATTAATGTAAACATTTACCAAATATATATATATAATATATATATATATATATACAATAATGGATGTCTAGCTGTGACGGTCGCTATAATGCATGCGCGGTACTATAACTACAACAAAAATACAAAAATTTATTTAAAAGAAAATGTACTGAATTTGTAAAAACCGGCCGGTTAACCGAACTTCCTTTTGTAGGAAAAAAACAACAATAAAAATGAAATTATAATTTTGTAACATATATAGGCAAATATATCTTGAAGAATTTTAAAGAATCATGATTTATTTTTAAATAATATATATTATTTAAAAATACGATTTTTTTTTTTTTTTTTCTAAATTTAGTTTGTATTGTACTGACTTTGACTTATGATACTATTGCACTAAATATTTATATATGACAAAATTTAAAGGATGTTTTGTCATATATATATAATATAATAAATAATTTACCCAATATAGCTAAGAGTTCCAATGTATATTATATTCACAAAACGTTCCAAGTGATGCCCATGAAAGTATTTAATGTGAATAATTTGAAAATATATGCTGACACATTTTTTTTTTTTTTTTTTTTTTTACATCATGCATAAACTTAACCATGCAACTAAAGCACCATGGCAGGGTCATGTGTTGTCGCCTCAAAATACAAGTCAGATAACTACTTAAAAAGCTCTCTGATCGAGCATAAGAGGGTCTTTACACCGGCCGGAATAATACACCCACTATATACCCAGTATGAAATTTTTATGTAGTTATTAATTTTTATTTATTTTATTTATTTATTCACATCAAATATCAGTTTTAATACATAATAAATATTAATTATTGTGACTACATGGCATATACTAAAGATATATATATATATGTATTATAATAAATTTATATATTATATCTGACTTCATAATATACATGATGACTTCATGTATATAATATGCATGCGCATATGCGCATATCACTGTATGGCAATTAATCTTGCTTGGACGACGATATAAAGCAATTAAAGGTATCTTGGCCTTCAGGGTAAATGATTCCACAATTAAACAACACCCGTTAATGGCTTAAATGCAAAATCAAATACTATAAAAAAATAGCACACAAATTGTGAAACATATTATTTATATATTAATAATAAAAAATATATATGTATATATATATATATATATATATATATATATATATATATATATATATATATATATATATTTATATATATATATTATACATATTTAAGGCTACATGAAGCACACAATTTTTAAATGCTCGAATTTAGGCCTAATTTTTGCACATATATAATATATGTACCATTCTCTTGAAAAAATTGTGCCCCAAATATCTGAATTTAATATCTTAATTTTATGTACGTGAATGTCCCATTTGCGAAGGATGGCCGTCAGTGACGTATTCGGAGGAAAGGGGGGGGGGGCGGGGGGATTAGTACTGAGTAGGAAAAGCTGCTTTTCTCAAATAGTTGACTTTCCATCTCATCAAATTCAGAGTTTTAATTAGTATAAAGTATAACATATAAAAGCTCGCCGTGCGCTCGCACTAGCTGCATGGTAACGACTGGGCTTAAATTAACTGCGCGACGTGCTGCACTCTGCAGGTATCGCGCGGAGATTATAATATCTGCCAAAACTCAAATACACAAATACATCCATTGATCAAGTTACGAAAAACAAGATCAAATTGCAGAGTAATTAGCCTCGGGCCTCGGTCATACAGAGCCGAGCCTAATGCAAATAAAACAGTATAATTATGTTTTTTTTAATAAAATCCCAGTTCATGCAGATGCACATTTTTTAATAAATGATATTATATATGGACATGCAGAAAACTTCTTGTCGGATCTCCTTTGCACTAATTAATTTTGCTTTTATATCACAATATGCATAAAAGTGTAAAACAATTTAATATTACACACCAAGCTTGGGCGCGATTAGGTAGGGGCGGATTGGTGGGAAGAAGGGCCAAAGACTGTAAACTGGGCAACTGGGCAGTCAGTTTTTGTGGCAAGGGAAATAAAAATAAATAAATAAATAAATGACTTTAACGTGGACGGCAGGGGCGTCAAGGGGGAAGGGGGGTATAACCCCCCCTCCCCTGAGAGCTGAACCTTAGTAAATTTTAAGGGTAAAATAACAAAAAATGGTACTCGCGCGACGGATAAAATTTAGATAACATTTTATGTAAAATTTTCTTAAAAAAAAAAATTAAAATTTTTAAAATGTGGTCTATTTTTTTTATAAGAAAAAGTAGTGACAAAAATATTGTAACTACATAATTAACGATTTACAAATATAAAAAATTTACTGCAACTTTTCATCGAAAAAAATTAAAGCCTACGTCCCTTTTTAAAAAAAATCGCGCATCATGATTGATCTGCCAAAGTCTGTCCTGTCAGATCTAGTTCAGTATGCAGATGATTCTACTTTGTACCGTAAAATTAAAACTCTTGCTAACATTCAATCTTACAAAATGACCTCAATAACATTTCCTTATGGTGTTTAAATAATGGTATGAAATTGAATGAAAATAAATGTAAAATAATGGATATCACTTTCTCAGATGATGATTTGAAAATTCCTTTTACATTAAATGGTAATATACTTGAATATTAGGCCTGTTCGTAAACCCTGCTCGGTGTACACTTTCTGCACCCAATCGACCTTATGTACATGGGATATAAGGTCGATTGGGTGTAGAAAGTGTACACCGAGCAGGGTTTACGAACAGGCCTATTGTGACTCTGAGAAGTTACTTGGTGTACACATTTCGGCTGATTTGAAATGGAATGTTCATTGTGAGGCAGTTAGAGCAAAGTCCTCTAAGTTGTTGGGTTTTATTAACAGGAACCTTCAAGGATGTACACCAAGAGTTAAAAGATTAGCTTACCTCACTCTTGTCAGACCTATTTTGACTTGTGGTGCTCCAGCCTGGCACCCCACCAATCAATATAACATTGACAATTTTCAATCAATTCAAAATAGAGCTCTGAAGTTTATCTATGGTAAATCTGTTCCCTCTGTTCCTCAAACCAATATTCTGCCCATCAGTATGCAATTTTTGTATTTTTATCTTTCTTCTTTCAACAGTTGTTTAACTGGTCGTACTGATATTGATGTTCTGCAAAATGTTCGCTCTGGAAACTCTGTTAGAGGGCTTGAGGGAGTCCCAAGACTCATACCTCCTAAGCCACGCACCTCTGCATATAAGCTTGGGTTTAAGTACCGTACTGTGTCTGCTTGGAATGCAGCCCCTGCCCGCATCAAGACCCTCATATCCCCAAATATTTTCAACCCATTGTGTAAATCTTATTTGATGGGTTTGTGCAGTGAGTGAATAATATGAGACTGTTATTCTAACAATTTGTTTTATGCAGGGACCGGATGCACGCGTTTTTTTCGTGCATCCGAGATGCGCATCCGGATGCAAATTAATTTTTCGTGCATCCATGGATGCGCATCCGGATGCAAATTTATTTTTCATGCATCTGGGATGCGCATCCGGATGCAAATTTATTTTCCATGCATCTGGGATGCGCATCCGGATGCATTAATTTTTTCCCGTGCATCTGGGATGCACGGATGCGGATGCAAGCCCATTTTTGCGCATCCGTGTGCATCTTGCATCTGCATCCGCATCCGATCTTTGGTTTTTATAATACACTTTGTTTCTTGCAATTTTAAACGACAAGTGGCAAATAAATGTTAAAAAAATGCCTCGTGTTAAAGATTTATTTAGAGGCCATTAGCAAAAAACCTGATAAAAAAAGAAAAAAAAGTGTTAAATGGATGCAAATTTATTTTTCGTGCATCCGTGGATGCGCATCCGGATGCAAATTTATTTTTCATGCATCTGGGATGTGCATCCGGATGCATTAATTTTTTTCCCGTGCATCCGGGATGCGCATCCGGATGCATTCATTTTTCCCTGTGCGTCTGGGATGCACGGATGCGGATGCAAGCCCATTTTTGCGCATCCGTGTGCATCTTGCATCTGCATCCGCATCCGATCCCTGGTTTTATGACATGTTTTTGTGTTTTTTTTTTTTTTTTTTAATTTTATGTATTATTATTTAGTAAAAGGTTATTTTACTTATTTTACCACTTCTTGTGTTCTGGTGCTTCGTATAGTGCCTTGTAAAATAACCCATTTCACCATTCTCTTTACCTTTAATAACTTTGTTTTGTAATATGTTAATATGTACATATAATTGGTGAAATAAAATAAAATAAATAAAATAATCAAAATAATATAAAAGTGGTTATTACATGAATTACTAGATTTCAAATTAATTAAAATTATTTATTACTTATTACGTTAGTGCAGCACGCGGTACTGCATGTATTGAAAAAAAAATTAAAAAAATGGGGTGCAAAAAATATAAAATTTTAAAAAAATTGCATCAGAATTATTTATTACTCAAGAGAGGATTGATTTTCTTATCTGAAAGATTACCATGTAATTCTTTAACCTTTGTTTCATTCACAATTTCACCCACAAAAGAAGACTCTTTAGTCTCTGTTTCATTAACGTCACCCTCAAAAGAAGATCTGGCATCACTAAAAATATCATCTAAAACTTTCAAACGTTCTGTGATTGCAGACTTACTTTGAATTAATATTTATAATGAATGCTCTAAGACGAGGACCAAAATAGTGTTCATATCAATACAATTTTGTACAATATTAATGTCTTCTCCACCACGTGACTCAAGAGAATTTTGTGTAGAACTTTGCAAAAAATCTAAGGTACTCACATTTTTATCACATTTTGTGACGCAAGCTACTTTACTTGCCACAGATTGAATATCCGAGCATGACGCGGTGTCCTTCTCTCTCAAAACCTTCCCCTCCGCATGCTCAGAAGGAGGTGCAGGAGAGGCACTGTCGACTGCAGCACCCTCAGCCTCGCCAGCCAGCACGGGCGTTCCGTCGTTCACCGAGGCGTGCTCCGAGTCTTGCACGAGCGGGGGGTTGTGGTTCGCCGAGCCGAGGCCTGACCCTACCTCGCCCGGGACAACGGACATCTGCTGCTGGCATTGCTCGTGCATTATTTTATTATTTTCTGAAAAAGTGAAAAATATTATTTGACATTAAACATAATAGTATATATTATATAGAATTAAACCTGCTTTTGTATTACAATCAGCTTTTTTTATAGATACTCTCTCAAAGTTTTCAATTATATCGAGATCTTTCAGATCTTCCTGTTTCTCCTGGTGATACAGAGCTGACGATGATGAGAATCAGAAGCAGCCTCCATGTAAAGTGTAATAAAAAGATATGATTGTAAAATTATTAATTTTTTAATTGCAAAACGATTTAACGAGATTATTTAGCGCCCATGCAGACAGACGTGAGTATTTTATATTTACTCAGACTACTCAGTGTTTATTCGCAGTGGTTGAATAAACGAATTGAAACAAGTATATATATATAGTTTTGTTCAAATCGAAATGCGCCAAAGCCGATATGAGATTTTACTTCGGCTTTGGGCTTTGGCGCATTTCATTTTAGGCAAAACTAGTTGGTTTGAGCCAATTAAAGCCGGAAAGAGGTTTTATTTCGGGTTTGGAGCAACATTTTGAGTACATCTAAATCTGCGCAAAATAAAAATGATTTTAATGAAGCAAAATTCTCAAATAAATAAACATTAATAAAAATAAAAAATAAGATTACACTTACAAAAAATATTATATAAATGCTATTGTGACCTAATATATTTCAAGCGCTATTTAAAAATTATAATTAGGGAAAAATAATAACTTTAAAGTGTAATTAAAACAGTACGTATCCTTACAAAAAATATCTGATTATACAATCTGATTACAGAATCTGTTGTTTTTATAAAACAACTCCACCATTTCTATCACTTTCTACTTGATAATTTTTGTTAATTAAATTAAATTTTGTTTTTTTAAGAACTGCAGCTCAAATAAAAATAAACACAGGCCACGTTTTAAAGTACTCTTCAGATTAACTAAATATATACTGGGTGGACACCAAGTTAAATTCGTTCAAAATGTAACCGCTATAATAAAAACAATAAAATGAAAACTTGCTGATTTTTTAACTCACATTATCAGCATTATACGGATTATACCTTTAAAAGATTTTTGCACATGAGCCCCCTTCGTAATAGCACAACCCATGCATCCGCACGTCGAGATGGAATCACAATTTAAGCGTGGTGGGCTGAATCGCGGCGTTCAACTTGCTACGCTGGACTGCAGCACGTTTAAAATGCGTTGACCTCTTCAACACGTTTTTATGTAACTCAAGAAGAATTTGGTTAAGGTAAGGTCAGGGATATGGGTGTCCACGGTGTGAGACCCTTACATCCAATGAAGCGGCCTGGGAAGATCTCGTTCAGATACAGTTAAATTGATTTGATATTCCTTCCGGAAGTAGCCGGAAGTGTGAAGTTTGCAGCTCTTCTGTTTGTAATTCAGTTTTGAAACTTTACAGAGTGGTTTGAAGTAGAAGTATGTGTGAAATTGTAACTCTGAAAGACGAATATAGGAAGACCAGAAATCTTACACTTCCGGCTACTTTCGGAGGGAATATGATGTAAATTTGACTGTATTCGCACTGCAAGAGAGGCTCTGTCATTAGGCCTGTTCGTAAACCCTGCTCGGTGTACACTTTCTGCACCCAATCGACCTTATGTACATGCGATATAAGGTCGATTGGGTGTAGAAAGTGTACACCGAGCAGGGTTTACGAACAGGCCTATTGTCTGGACGGCTGAACGAGCAATGGACAACATACATGAAAAAATTTTATTGCAGAAATGAATAGAGGGTACCAAATTATGCTACTCTGAGTTTTTTCAGATTTTTTTGAGACCCGGAACTATTTTTAAATAATTATTGAAAATCCTGTGATTTCAGTTGGCATCCCTGAATTCTTAATAAAAAGGATAGAGGCTGGACGCCTATATTGACGCCTCCAGGGGGCGTGGCCGCACTTTCAATAATTATTTAAAAATAGTTTTGGGTTTCAAAAAAATCTGAAAAAATTCAGAGTAGCATAATTTGGTACCCTCTATTCATTTCTGCAATAATTTTTTTTCATGTATGTTGTCCATTATTTCAAGTAATTTGAATTAAATTAACATGTTAGAGTTGAATTTACAGTGTTTATCAGCTTCACGGTTATATAAAATTATAATCTTTAATTTCATTACTTTCATTACTTTTTATCTTTTTATTTATTCAAATATTATAAAGCAGGAAATTGGCGAAATTCCCTAGCTATATAACTAGAGCGGAGATTACTTGAGTCAAGGAAAACATTATTATTATTTTTATACACGAGCTATTCACAATACACATGCCATTAGAGAATAAAAATCAGAGGAGGAAGCTGACCCCATAAGGCCAAATACATAATAATACTATTAAAATGGAGTAAACAGTATATATATATATATATATGTGTGTATATATATATATATATATATATATATATATATATATATATAATGTCTATATTATATGACATTCCGTGACACCGTCACATCTAAAATTTCGGGCTCAATTCTCCTGAACCGATGTATGCCCCATGACCCTTGCTTGCTTGAAATCCGAGTTCGGAGCAGGCGCGGATTCAAAATTTCGGACCCCTCGAAATTTTGGATTTAACAAAGGAATTTTAGGCATTTCCTTCACTCCACTTTCCACTTTTTTTTACATTACTGGCTTTATGGTTCAGGATCCGCCCTGGTCCAGAGGTGAATGCTGAAATTTTGACCAGAGACCGTGCGAGAATGGTCCTTCATATATTTCCTTCAGAGACCATGCGCCTATATACTAGCGCTCACCGCTCGCAAAGACAAATATAAACTTTTACATCTGAGGCCGAGAAGGTGTACACTCCATTTGAATAAAAATGTCCGATCCGGCTATACTTTAACATATGACCGGCTCGGACATTTTTATTCGAATGGAGTGTACATACAGTTCAACAAATGTAAGGTTGCCACTGGAAGTAGCCGGAAGTGGAAGATTTCAGGACATAATTATATTCTAGTTCAGTTTTGAAACTGAAACTTGGCACAGAGATTCATATTATAGGGATTTCGAACTATTCTGCAATATGTCTTATATGTCATAAATTTTTCTTGTCAATTATAGTTAGCTAAAATCTCCACTTCCAGCTATACTTCCTGCAGTAACTTTACATTTGCTGAACTGCACGTATATTAGGGAAAAGAGAGGGTGGTGGTTCTTTATTATGCTGCAAAACTTCAGAGGAGAGAGTTCTGAGGAATGGGGGGATTAATTACTATTATAATTTGATAAGCGCTTTCCAGGGTAGGGTATAAGTCTATGTCTACACACCGTCGATCCCATATGAGGTCGAGGGTGGCTCACTGCATTGAACGGTTCTCGTTAGATCACCGAAGTCAGGCTACGTCACGCGAGACGTCGCGCGTGGTTTGTACTTGGATGGGTAACCATTTCAAGTAAAAATTACGCTTCTTCCTCCCTGGGGTAATTTTGTCTCGCTTTCCACCCAGTGTAGTGATGCACTTGTGTGTATGCTGGTTCCTCAGGCTTGCGACATCACTTTGGTCCATTGATAAAAAGTAGAGGTGTCCGTCCTGACTGAGGTTTGTTCCACGGTTCCCTCAGTCTCACTCACCTCAGCAAATGCTGGGACGCGTAACAGGCCGTGTGGCCGCCATCCTTTCCCTACCTTATCCCTACCCATTACCCCCCTGCGAGCTGTAAGCTCTCAGGGCCTTAGGGGTGTATCCTTGTAAAAAAAATAATAAAAAAAAATTGAAATTGTCGCAGTATATACCTTTCAAATAATGTGTGTCAAAGATTTGATTAAAAAGTCTAATGAATTAAGAGCTATAGTCATTCAAGCGAGAGTTTGACCATGGATATTGCCGCGGAAATAAAATGTATGTGCACTTTCGAATGCTGGCTATATATGCTATGGCAATTAACCAGAAGCGGAAAATGTTAAAAATCGGCAATGTCGATGGTCAAACTCTCGTTTGAAGGACTATAGAACAAACGTTAAACTTCCGGGAGTTGTCATCAACTGTGTTTACTGTGTTGAGAAGTGGACATTTCATCGCTCAACCAAATATTTCAATAATTTATAACCAGCTGGTCCATCAGTGGTGACCTTCATGATTCATTGCAAGGTCACGCTGGCTTCCTTACTACTCTGACTGGAGGACACAATGAATATCACTGTGGCAACGCTGCATTCCCCTCTGCTGCTGCAAAGCAACATGGCTGACAGCAGAGCAACCAATCACAGTGGGGCTTATCACTCTTATAAGGGAGGGTACAATGGGGTAGATTGGGGAACAAAAGATTTGTTTCGAATAAAAAAAAAAAAAAAAATACTCTCCCTTTTTAAATGAAGAACTATTCTATTTTAGGATTTCATTTTTATTTTTTGTGTGTTTTATAATTTAATATTTGATAAAAAATTAATAATAATAGCAATTACGTCAATAATGACAATAATGTCGTCAATAAAATTACACAATACGTACATATCTCTTTCTCTCTCTCTCTCTCTCTTTGACAAACACATCCTGTTGTTTTCCTTCATTTTTTAAATACCAAACTCAACTCACAATTGTCAGCCTGGTGTGGATTTAGTATAAAATAGAACAACAGAAAGTAAACTACATTCTAAATTATTCAACTTGAATTAGAACCAATTTTAAAGTATCTCATTATTCTCATATAAATTTATTTATTATATTTGTAAATATCATTTTATACATACAAAAATTAAAATATTTTAATGCTTGCATTTTAAGGTGTATTGATTGATTGATTTATTTATTTAATAAATCATACATTTTACCATATATGATCGTAATTAATTCATTTAGCTGTGTGATTTAAAATTGTAGAATAATAAATACAATGTCATATGTTCATATATAATTAATATAAATATATTATATACATTATATAAAATAGCTCAGTTTTATACAATATATAATAGCTAGAATATGCCCGCTGGTAAAAAAGAATAAATAAAATATGGAAACTGCATCAAAGGTAAAGTGCATCATAATAAGGTGGAGTGAAGAATTAAGGCACCAAAATTTTAAAACCTATCTAATGTAAGTGAAACTGGCGTTCCCCGTTTACGAGGTTTCCAACTTCTTGGAATGTATTGTTAATTTTTATGTAAAGTGTTATCATATCTGTTTTTTACTGAATAAACAAATAAAAAAAAAATTGTAAATACATGAGGGGTGTAACCCCCCCCCCCACACACACACACCTTGTATAAGGCCTGTCTGTGGTGCAAATGGCCCAATAAAATCGAACTCGGCAAGGTTTGAGACAAATTAATGGGTATTATTCCCTATTTTTACTATTTTTTTACTGCTCATAATATAGCAATAATAATAATTTAATTTCGAATAACTTTACTGGTTACAATGCAACAGCAAGCTCTATTTTGGTAAAGAGATGTGCATATCCTCAAAGGCACGATCTTGATGATTCCCTCTATAGCTCGACGCTACACGGCTCATATAAATAATGAAGTTGAAATTAATAATAATAATATTCAGCATTCAGCTACAGGATGGGCGCAGGCTTTTCTCTGGCTCGCGGTACGTGTCCCTCCGCGCTCAGGAAGGACATGCGGGTTGGGGGTGGCTTGCGAGTGTGACCTCTGGCCCGTAGCCTGTGGTTCTTGAACCACAGGGCGGTCAGGGCATTGGTTTGGGAAGCCCAAGATGCATCCCCACCTCTAAGTGCCCTGGTTAAAGGCATCCAGCACCCAAGAGTGCTAGCGGAAATGTGTCCCACCGCGCCTAGGAGAGGGGTAAGCGGACCTAATACCCCCGGACGAAATACCCCCGGACCAAATATCCCCGCCCGGACCGGACGAAATACCCCCGGACGAAATACTCCCGGACGAAATACCCCCGGACGAAATACTCCCGGACGAAATACCCCCGGACGAAATACCCCCTTGTAAGTGGAGAGGGGCGGGTGACCAACGCGGGAGGGGAAGTTGACTTTATTTATAAAGTCTGTTTTTCTGTCGTTTGTCTGACGTCACGCGCGTCGTATTAAAGAAGGAAGTTAGCAACGTTAGGCCAATGCATTATGCATTAATTTATCATATCATTCATATCGAATTAAAATTAATGTGTAATATATTTTGATACGATACATTTTATGCATGTGTTAATTATTAGTGTTTATTGCATTTTTTTTAGATTTTTTTTAAACTAAAATTTTTCAAAATCGTAATCGTCCCTATATAACTTTTTAAATTAAAAAAAAAAAATTAAGTAAATTTTTTAGTGTAATTTTTTAATTCTGATTCAATTGGTATAGGTCTAAAAATGCAATATTTTCTATTGTTTTTGGTCCCCAGGTACTATATTATAGGTGCCGTGAACACTTAACGTAGCATGTGTACCCCTCCTGAAGAAACTTAATTTCTTAATTTACTTGTTGTTCTATTTATTTCCTTATTTATTCCTTCCTTTATTTATATATGTTGGCACCAAAGCCCGAATTCAATGCGCACATCTAAGTGTGCCCCTAGCGATTTGAGCATAGCCCGAATAAATTAACAAATATTTTGGGCTTTGCTCATATAAATTTGAACATTTCTAGAAGTGCTCAAATCGAAAAAAGCAAACCCCGATGAGAAGTTTTATTTCGGGCTTAAATTTACTCATTTAAATTTGACCATTTCTAGAAGTGCTCAAATCGGAAAAAGCAAACCCCGACGAGAAGTTTCATTTCGGGCTTTGCTCACTGTTTTGATCATTTCTAGAAGTTCTCAAAGCAAAGTGAAAAATAATAATTGTATGAATTGTGCCGTATTATAGTAATAATTTGTAATAAATAATTAAAACAATAAAATATTGTGAATTTAATAATATTATAATTACATCAATTTTTTAATTAAGTACCAAAAATACAAATTTAGCATTAGCTTGTATATTATTTTTTTATTAAAATATTTCTTTCTGTTTTATTCAATTGATACTGAAAAATACGATTTTGTCACACTTTTTATATTAATATTGTATGTTAGTTAATTTAATTAAATTTTTTACAGCTGATATATTACAAAATCATTTTAACTTAATTTACAGAACTCCCTAAGAAGCAAAGAGCTCCTCAAGATAGTACCAAACCTACTAACTTAAAATAAATAAAAAAATAAAAAAAAAAAAAAAATAAATAAATAAATAAATAAATAAATAAATAAATAAATAAATAAATAAATAAATAAATAAATAAATAAATAAATAAATAAATATTATACCTGATTATTACCTGATCTTATTATTACCTGAACTTGACTTATTTTTGCAGGGATTACTATCATGGCATTTTAAATTTCATCTAAATTTTTTCTTTGCACAACATGTTTTAGATTGACAACCTTTCTTGTAGTTGCAAAACACAAAACCTTGCTTTGAATTTGCTAATGCTGCTGCTGATCTGAGACACTCTTTTCTTTGTCATGTGTGGTACGTCGTCTGAACTTAGAAATTGTTCATCTGCAACCTGGAATTCATTGCTAGGGTATATAAATTGTAATCATACCCTTTAATTGTAAAAAAATGATAATAAAAAAAATTAAAAGTGTCTCTCAGTGTGAAAAAATCGTATTTTTTCAATCTGACTTGAATAATACAGAAAGAAATGTTTTAATAAAAAAAAAATACTATATACACGCTATTAATGTTAAATTTGTATTTTTATCAATAAATTAAAAAGTGATATAGTTAAAATATTATTAAATTTACAATATTATTCTGTATATTTAATTTGCACCAGCCGGCAAGCTTTAAAAATATAAAGCTTTGGCTGGACAATAATGTATATGATTAAAATGAAATAAAAAAAAAATATATATTTATATTATTATTTATTGCTATAATACGGCACAATTTCCAATAATTATTTTTCATTTTGCTTTGAGCACTTCTAGAAATGATCAAAACAGTGAGCAAAGCCCGAAATAAAAATTCTTGTCGGGGTTGCTTTTTTCGAGTTGGGCACTTTCAGAAATGAGCAAATTTAAATGAGCAAAGCCCGATATAAAACTTCTCGTCGGGGATTGCTTTTTTCGATTTGAGCACTTCTAGAAATGTTCAAATTTAAATGAGCAAATCCCAAAATATTTGTTAATTTCGGGCTTTGCTCAAATCGCTAGGGGCACACCTAGGTTTAAAAACCTAAAATCGTTTAAAAACCTTCAAAATCTTGCTGCAAAACGCTGAGACAATTTATAATTGCCGCACAATCAAAGTAAGCATAGCATATACAAAAATCGTTTGTTTGCGGCACAATTTTGAGTATGTTTTGGTATAAAATTAAAGATGCAATTTGAGATCTTGATACGGCATTAACTATAAATATACTTTGAATATTATATGATATATATTTGTTGTGAAAAATGGCGTTACTAACTTCCTTCTTTAACGACGCGCGTGACGTCAGACAAACGACAGAAAAACAGACTTTATAAATAAAGTCAACTTCCCCTCCTGTGTTGGTCGCCCGCCCCTCTCCACTTACAAGGGGGTATTTCATCCGGGGGTATTTCGTCCGGGAGTATTTCGTCCGGGGATATTTCGTCCGGGAGTATTTCGTCCGGGGGTATTTCGTCCGGTCCGGGCGGGGATATTTGGTCCGGGGGTATTTCGTCCGGGGGTATTTCGTCCGTGATTCAGGAGAGGACCTGCCCGAAAGGCTGTGTGATGGGCTATTTGCGGGTGTACCCGGGAAGCCCTCATTGCCCGCAGCTGAGTAGAAGACGCTGGATCGTAACATCACCAACAGGATCAGCGGGCGCCTTCACCTTGGCCCAATTGGGCCCGGTGCTGGCGCTTAAACACCCCAACTAAGTTGGGAGTTTAAAACCCAAATAATAATAATAATAATAATAATAATAACTGTTTATTGAGCAAAATGAAATACAATACAATATTAAGTGCAACAGTATTGACCAGTTAAAATACATAGCTCAAAGGGTAACAAAAAAAGGCATAGCCCATGCACAAAAGTGATCAGTCACCCGAACACATAAAAAATCAGAAAATAAAACTACTTCGTCAAATTAGAAAACAATACAAAAATAAACACAAATAAAACATGTTAAACATGTGAACATAAATAACAATATATACAATGAAAATAAGTAACGTTATTCCATGTTGATAACAAATCCATCCTTATCACAATCAGGTAATGCATTGTACGCTTTCACGACTCTTGGGAAAAGAGAAGAAAGGTATGCACTAGAGTAGCCACGGGGAGTGGAAAGCACAGTCCCAGACCCTCTCATACCTTCCCTTCGAGTAATGACAGAAACCCTATAAAGATTATATAGTCTTTTTACGAAATGTTTGTGTCGTTCATTGTAAGGTTGTTACAAATTGCTCATTTTTGTTAGCAATCGAGAAAATTTAATACGATTGAATTTCTCGCTATATAATACCACGTCAATTTAGTTTTATGTATCAATTTATCAAAAGTTAAGCTTCTTAGCGCAGTCGTGATGAAAATCATAAGTTTTCATTCAGAAAATGCAAAGATAAATAATAAATAAATATATATATATATATATATATATATATATATATATATATATATATATATATATATTCTTTCAATAAAATTTACAAAGTTAGGTGATTCGAAAGTAAATCAAACTGACGAAACGAATTTGCGTGAATATACCATTATACTATATAATACCCTTAACTAATTTCACTTTTACACAATGTGTATATATCATACATGTGGGTATATGCAAAGATATATTTAAAAATATTATAATATTGTATTGGTTTAATTAGTGTATTAAATAAAGAACATCAATCATTTTGAGTGCATCGTATTTATCAATATATATTAATTATTTCAAATAAGGATGAATCTCAGTAGGCTGATATCTCGCAATCGTACACCCGCCTGAATGCAACAAGACTTGCAGGGGACTTAGAACTCACCATCAATAGGTGGCATACAAATTTTGAAGAAAATCTGTCTTATCAATTTTGTGAAAACTGAGGTAGAAATTTAACATTGGCCTTATGGACGGAAACCGGAAATGGAGCTGTTGTAAGAAAACTGCAAGACTGAATTTGCTCAAACTATAAGTGATTAAGTTTTAGAACATTCTCGATTTTTTAAAATTTATTTCATTCGATTCGTTTGCAGGGAAATATTCTTTGATTCCGAAGTAACTGAGATTAATCGTTAAGTAAATCGGTTTACTTGCACTTTCCTAATGGACAATTTGCATGGCATTTTTTTATTGCAGAAATGGATAGAGGGTGCAAAGTTATGCTACTGTGAATTTTTTTCAGAACAGACCGGGAACTATTTTTAAAAAATTATTGAAAGTCGATTTTATGACGTCACGAGGAGTCTGTCCTTAAGAAAAGGATAGGCGCTAAACGCCCGTGACGTCGTAAAACTGACTTTCAATAATATTTTTTTTTAGCTTCTCAACTGAACCCTACTATAGGGTACTGGCCACAATTAAGTGACTGAATTTAACCTCTCGGCTCTTCGTAGACTCTGCTGTTGTGGGTCCCTTCCAAACCGGGGCGGCCATGGCCTAAGCAATCCATCCCAGCATTCGCCTGGTTATGAATGAGGAAACCATGGAAACCTCAGTCAGGATGGTCGGCAATTGATGGAGGATGCCATCAATCAAATTCCGCATGCACGAGTGGGTGTTCTTTAGCAACCGCCACTTGTGAAAAGTTTGGCGGTGCATGGCTGGGATCGAACTCACGACCATCCGATTACAAATCAGAGGCGTATACCACTGCGTCAAGTGCCCGGTTAATAATTTTTTAAAAATAGTTCCCGCTCTCAAAAATATCCGAAAAAATTCAGAGTAGCATAATTTGGTACCCTCTATCGTTTTCTGCAATAAAAAAATGTCATGCAAATTGTCCATTTCCGATCAGTATTGTCTGCATGGAATGTAAAATTTGACTATAAAACGAAGCCGATTTTAAGAATTGCAATGTAACAAAATTGCAACAAATTGGTATTGTTTAAAACAATTGCATATGTCGGCGACAATAATGCGTAATTATTAATTCACTTCATTCAGCAATTATACACTTGAGGGGAAATTTTGGGACCCTAATATATAAGTAATTTTTTAACCTTTAGATGAAACAATTCATATTATAATTGTTTTATAACAATTATAATATAATTGTTATAAAGATTATAAAGATTGTTATGAAGATCGGCTTTGGAGTATTTCGATTTGACCAGAACTAGATTGGAGCATCGTGGTTTGACCCACAAAGTCGAAATGAGATTTTATTTCGGGTTTGGAGCAAAATTTGCCCACATCTAGTTCTGCGCATTTTGCAGAGTTCAAGTTACTTATTTATATTCGTTGATCAGTTTGAGTATACTTTACGTCAAAATATTGCTTACCACATTTACTCAAGAGACGGATTATAAGTATGCGCAGCGCAATATTTGTTTAAAAAGTACTTGATTATTATTATTTTTTTTATTTATAATAAAAAAAAGTAAAACTACAATTTTTTTAATTTATTGTTAGGATTTATAATTGAATAAACTGCCATCAATGCCATCATGTTTTTGTATTGTAATAAATGCTGATCCCAGTGAGTTAAAACATATAAGGCTTGAGCGAAAAATAGGATAAATTTAGGGAAATAACTTTCAACCTATACCTTTACCATCCCATGTGGCAGCTGAACAATTATATTTTATAATTATTTATTTATTTTATTTATTTATAAAATAATTATTCCTTCTTCGTAAAAATGTTCCAAGGTTCTCAAGAACTATTAAATAAAAGACTAATAAATGTCATGAAATTCAAAATTTTAAGTGAAGTTAGAAACTTTAGATACGTTTTTTAAGTAAAAATTTTAAGTAAATTTTAAATAAATATTGTGCTGCACATTTATAATCCGTCTCTTGAGGTAATGTGGTAAGCACTATTTTGGCGTGAATACTCAAACTAATCAAAGAATATAAATAAGTAACGTGAACTCTGCAACATGCGCAGATCTAGATGGGGTCAAATTTTGCTCCAAACCTGAAGTATAATCTCATTTCGGCTTTGGGTCAAACCATGATGCTCCAACCTAGTTCTGGTCAAATGACAATGCTCCAAAGCCAAAGTAAAAGTCTCCATCGGCTTTGCAGCATTTCGATTTGACCAGATCTAGATTGGAGCATCGTGGTTTAACCCAAAGCCGAAAAACGAATTCATTTCGGGTTTAGAGCATCCCGCGATGCTTCAATCTAGTTCTGCGCATTTTTTTCGGCCCTGGGCCGAATTCGGCTTTAGGTGCCAACATATACATAAATTAATATGTTTTATTTTATAGCCTAATAACATCTGCAATACAACAAAATTACAAACAAAATCTTGCGGTATAGAACAATGAAGTATCGACCTCAATTTTTTTTTATTGAAGAAATGGATAGAGGGTGTAAAGCTATGGTACCCTGATTTTTTTCAGATTTTTTACAGACCAGGAACTATTTTTAAAAAATTATTGAAACTCCTTTTTGTGACGTCACGTGGCGACAAGTCCTATCCTTTTCTTAAAGGTGAACTGAAGGGATTGCTTTTTTTTCCCTTTAGGGAACCTTATATTACCTATTCCATCCATCTGCACTAATTTTTTCATGGCAGATACTTATTGTGCTGCTGTAGGACAATTAGTGAAAAAGTGAAGTTGTGACGTATCAGCGACGGTTGGTTGACTTAAAACTCGCCGCCGTGAAAAAACACACAAGCGACCGCGGAAACTGCCGAGAGAGTGGCGATCGCGAGCCGATCACCGCTCCCTCGGCAGTTTCCGCGGTCGCTCGCGGTAGCTCGTGTGTTTTTTCACGGCGGCGAGTTTTAAGTCAACCAACCGTCGCTGATACGTCACAACTTCACTTTTTCACTAATTGTCCTACAGCAGCACAATAAGTATCTGCCATGAAAAAATTAGTGCAGATGGATGGGATAGGTAATATAAGGTTCCCTAAAGGGAAAAAAAAGCAATCCCTTCAGTTCACCTTTAAGGAGCGGCGCCTCGTGACGTCACAAAAAGGACTTTCAATAATTTTTTAAAAACAGTTCCCGCGGTCTGTAAAAAATCTGAAAAAAATCAGGGTAGCATAACTTTGCACCCTCTATCCATTTCTGCAATTAAAAAAAAAATATGGTCGATACTCCATTACAATTTGAGGTGACATAAATAATGTAATTTTATTTATAATATATCCGCTTCATTCAGCAATCAGATTAAATTTAATGAAAAAAATAATGTTTTATTAATGTTTAACCAAGGTGCTATCATAAAGCAGGGAGGGAGAACGTTGAAACAAGCAAGTAAGCATTTGACTTCATTGATGCTCAAAAGAAGAAAGAGAACGCGGGAAGCTGCGACAGCTAGCTAGCTAGTAGCTCAATGACTTGGGGCGCCTCACAATGCTATAACTAACCCCCAGTTAGTATAGCGCCGTAGTAGCGTACGTAGCGTGTATTGATCGACGGATGCGGCGGCTCGTCGCGTGGCGCCGTCCACGACTTGTCTTGTGGCCCCTCCATGCAGCGCGCGGCGGCGCTTCCGTGTAGATTATAGCTCTATGTTTCATCCCGATCAAGCAGCGGGCCAGCCCACGACATGCAGTATATTTATTTATGAAGCAATTCACACTTTTGATCATTTTCAAGTTATATGCAGCATCAGTGCTAATTCAATGTCTGCCCATTCATTTTCAATTACTATAGTTAATATAGTACGTCAATTTGAAAATTTGAATAGTGCCTTTTTTTTCTGGTCTGAGGAAAAATTTAGACTTCATTATGATATAATAATATGATTCAAGATCTGCAAGATCAGTGCATGGCGTATCCTGCATGGGGGAGAGTTAATCACATCCCCCAAATTGGTCATAGCTAGCATATATATAGGACAAAATACATCTGAGGGGTGTGGGCCAACCCCTCTTCATCCTCCTATGGGCCTTGTTCCTCTACCCCTACCACTGATTTTTTTTCTGGCTAGACTAGACTCTGCAGATATAGCAATAACAGAAACAATACCATCAGGCAGTGGTAGGAATATAATTATTTTCCTGTAACGTTATACTAATCCTTCTCTAAATTTTAACAAAACCAGAATTATACCAAGAGAAACTCTTTATTATTAAACCTTAACTGAGTATTTCTATTTTACTAAATTACTCACTGAGTTTGAAACCCCGAATTACCTTCCGAAAACCTAATTTGGGCGTTTTGCAGGCTCTTCCGCGGGATGTTTTGATCAATATATAATAGCATAGCTCTATAGATCTATAGTATTATTATATAGCAATGTTGTAAAATATGGAACACCAAAAGTGTGTAAGTCCAAAAATGTAAAAAATATACATTAAATTTATACTTGTAATAAAATATCTAAATTTTAATTCAATTTATTTTAATATTATGAGACTGAAAAATCCAGCAAGGTTTAAAACAAGACAATTTATTGTACATAACAAATATAAATATAAGATTATAACATATATTTGGTTGTATTGAAGCATAATTGTTACTTAAGTTATATTCCATCATTTTACACTGTAATGCAACTAATGCAGCTATAATGCAACATTCACAATTCTCGCATTCCCCGGCCACAACATATATTATTTAATATTTCTTTCTTTACTGCATGCTCGTGAGAGAGAGAGGCGGCTTTTGCCCTCTTAACTGTGGGGGTCACTGGGGGGTGCTGCAGAGTTGAGAATAGAGGAACACCACCGGGGGGGTGGGAGGCGAAGCCCCCTAATAGCCCGCCGCAGGCGCGAATTTTTTTAAGGTCACGTGTCTTTTTGGGGGCTGAAATTAGTAGAAATTTATATTATTCTAAACTAAATTATAATCAACTTTTCATTTAAAACTTCGCAATCTTCGCATTTCTCATCCTCATTTTTTTTTTTTTTTTTTTGTACTCAAAAAGTTTGAGAATTTTTTAATTTTAAGCTAAAACGCCCAATGTTAAGAAAAAATTCAAATAAAATAAAAATAATTATTAAAAATGCTCTCTCTCTCTCTCTCGGAATAGGACTCTTTATACACTTTTTATGTTGTTAATATAATAATTAACGCATTTTCCGTCAATTTCAATTGCAGTGTAAGAAAGTGTTCAAAAAAAATTAATTTGTCGGGCGGTATATTAATTAAAATTACAGCATTATTATTTTGTTAAGTGGGCATATTAATTTAATTTCAATTATGATTTCATTATTATATCTAATTTGTTTTAACATTAACTGGATGATCAAAATTAATAAATGTCGATTTTTGTTATTTGCAAAACAATTAAAACATTTTTACTCTGATAAACTTTTTCATCAAAAACATATAAAATAAATATATACAACTTTGTACTTGAAAAGCATATATACATACAACGGCCTATGAACATGGACATATTGTATGTTGTGCTGACTTTTGTCTTTTATGTGAGATTAATACAATATTTGAATTTGATTTGACTAACAGCAGCCGTCCAGATTTCCAATGATATTCTCACTATTTATATCCTGAATATTTAAAAAAGTAGAACGACTTTTGCTTCATTTTTTCACTGAATATTTATGTTATAATGTAAGGAAGGTTTGCTTTTCAGAGTGATGCACCGTCTCCTATAAGGACAACATACCTGAAAAATTTTTATTGCAGAAATGAATAGAGGGTACCAAATTATGCTACTCTGAATTTTTTCAGATAAGACTATAGTGACAATAATCCTTTAGCTGGCATCACATCATGTAGATAGATCGTAATTATCGTAATGTATATCAACATGAGTGACCTCTGCTACGACTGCCTGCTCTCCTCATACAGTCAGTGACGTAGCCAGGATTTGTCCAAGAAGGGGGGGGGGATTTCCTCAAGATAAAGATTGAGAACAGCTTACTGGGGGGGTTGGGGGGCGTAGCCCCCCAATAGACCGCCGCAGGCACGACTTTTTTTAAGGACACATTTCCTTTTTAAGGATAAAATTATGAAAAAGTACTATTATTGAAAATGTATGGCCTGATGCATTTTTTTTTTTTTGTTTCAATTTATGTTTTCTGCACCCCATTTTTTAAATTTATTTTCAATACGTACACTCAACGTACACTAACGTAACAAATAATTCTTTGAGTAAATAATTTTAGTTACATCAAGTAATTCACCGAATAACCATTTTTATATTATTTTTATTAGTTTCATGATGCGCGATATTTTCAAAACAGGGGCGTGGACTATTATTTTTTTCAATGAAAAGTTGCAGCAATTTTCTTATATTTGTAAATCGTAAATTATGGAATTACAATGTTTTTGTCACTACTTTTTCTCATAAAAAATTAGACTAAATTTTAAGACGATGTTACTGATGTGCGAGCAAGAAAAAATATTTATATTTTCAAAACAGGAAAGTTAATAGCAATTTTCTTATATTTGAAAATCGTAAATTATAGAATTACAATATTTTTGTCACTACTTTTTCTCATAAAAAATTCGATGTACTGATGTGCGAGCAAGAAAAAATATTTATATTTTCAAAACAGGAAAGTCAATTTATTACATTAAGTATACTGTACAATTAATACATTTAAGAAATAGGATTTTTTTTAACTTCAATAATAAATTTAAAGATAAATGTACAGTATTATACATATTAGACAATAAAACTAGCAATTTTAATATGTAATATACCTATATAATTATTAAAAAAATAATAAAATATCATGCCTAAAGAACATAATTTTAATTTTTATGCTGAACATCATGCGGGGAATTTTTAAAACATTTTTTATATTTTAAATTGTTGTCTTGAGATATAAAAACATAAATAACTTAATAATGAATACTACATAATATAAAATTATAATATTTATAATAATAGAATTTTAGTATACTTAAATAATCATAATACCGGACGCATTTTAAATAAATTTAAGATGTATTAACAATGTGTTTTGAGGATATAAATTTTTAAAGTTTTTTTTTAAGAAAACTTTTCATAAAATTTTATCTTAATCGTATTCTTAATTGGAGTACCATTTTTTTTTATTTTTCCCTTAAAATAATTTACTAAGGTTCAGCTCTCACCCCCCCCCCCCCCCCACCCCCCACCCCCGCTTATCTACGTATCTGTCGTACGGGCTTTTAAAAAGTCAAGCACCACAATCCGCTTGCCAGTGCATGATCCCTGCCTGAATAAACTGTGTAGATTTTCTACACTTAATTTCCTTATATCATGTCCTTCGATCGAGTGAGGAAAGTTTTAAAAGAAAATGTAATTTTCTACAGAAAAATTACTAAGGTTCCAGTTCAAAAATGTTTACAGTTAAAATAATTATTTTTAATTTGCTATTGAAATTATCACAAATGTTTAAATTCTTGGCTAATTAATTATTGATTTTCGCACTGTAGTACTTATAAGGACTATGATATTTTATTATTTTATGTTTCGCCAAAACTTTATGAATTTAAGAAAAAAATAAACAATATAATAGTTTATTTATTAATAATCACGTCAAACACGAGGAGACGTAATCATCAGCAATTAAATAATTAATATTAATTTGTACAGTATACATCCAATTCTTTACTTTAGTAATAAATTCTGCCAGATAGCATTTTTTATCGTTGATAATAGAAATTTTATTGTGGTGTCAAAGAAAAAAGTGCTTAAATATTGGAGGTTCCCTCAGGCTCGGACTGGGTCAGGGATCCCTCTGACTGGCTCCTCTGATTTTTAACACACAGAGGATAAAAAACTGACCTCGAGACCCCTTCCATATGGCAGGTGGCCCTTGCTGCCTGTTAATGTCCATATAGTCCTGACTAGCCCTAACTTCCCCGTCCGAGCCTGAATTCCCTGATATCCAAAATTAATTTAATTTGAATTTTAATTAGCATTCAATTTCTCCCGCTCACACAAATCAGGTGACAGGAGCTGACTGACGTTTACTACGGTTCCCTCAGTCTTACCTCAGCGAATGCTGGGACTCGTAACAGGCCGTGGCCACCATCCTTTCCCTCCCTTATCCCTATATACCCATTACCCCGCTGTGAGCTGTAAGCTGTAAGCTCTGAGGGGTGTATCCTTGTAAAAAAAAAAAAAAAAAAAAAAAAAAAATCTGCACTCGAATTTATGTTTAAGTACATAAAGAAATAAAGTGTAAAAAATCTACAAAACGAGGAAAACCTCTCCTGCTAATAATGTAAGGCGCTTTGGCGGGCAGGCTTCGAGCGAGTGTTCGCCAGCTTCGAGACCACGTACTACAAGCGATTGAGAGACGGGAGTATTAGGCGCACAGAAACGTGTAGTACATATGTGACTTTTTATCGTTCCAGAAAGTCACGTGAGCAGTGTACAGACTTGTTCGTAAATCCTAATCGGTATACACTTTCTGCGCACCCAATCGACCTTATATCCATGTACATAAGGTCGATTGGGTGCAGAAAGTGTATAGCAGGGTTTACGAACAGGCTTGTACACTGCTCACGTGACTTTCTGGAACGATAAAAAGTCACATATTATATGTACTACACGTTTCTGTGCGCCTAATACTTCCGTCTCTCAATCGCTTGTGGTACGTGGTCTCAAAGCTGGCGAACACTCGCTTGCAGCCTGCCAGCCATAGCGCCTTAGCAGCGAGGTTTTCCTCGTTTTGCAGATTTTTTGCACTTTATTTCTTTACGTACTTAAACATAAATTCGAGTGCAGATTTTTTTTTTTTTTTTTTTTACAAGGATACACCCCTCAGAGCTTACAGCTCGCGGCGGGGTAATGGGTAGGGATAAGGGAGGGAAAGGATGGTGGCCACGGCCTGTTACGAGTCCCAGCATTCGCTGAGGTGTGAGACTGAGGGAACCGTGGAAAACCTCAGTCAGGAGGTCAGGACGGACACCTCTATCAAGGTATCAATGGACCAAAGTGACGTCCAAAGCCTACCACTAAACAATCCCACAATTAATAGAAATTAAGTCTTAAAATATTCTGCCTAAAAGTATTTTTTGTCGTTAAAAATATAAAATTTATTTTGGTGTCAAAAAGAATGTTTTAAAATATTGGAAAATTTTCCAAATGTTTAAAAGAAAATTTAAAACATAGCCCTCTGGGGTCCACCAGAGGGCTATGTTTAAAAGCATTCAATGTTTAAATTATAATTTTTGCTATCCATTTCTCCCGCTCACACACACCACGTGACACGTACGTTGCTCACGTGACTTCTCTGGACGATAAAAAGTCACATCTGCACGTTTCTGTACTCCTAATACTCCCGTCTGTCAATCGTGTGTGGTACGTGGTCTCTAGGCGCGGATCCAAGGGGGGGCGATGGGGGCGATCGCCCCCTCCAAAAGGTCCCAAAATACATTGCAGGTATTACCACCCCCCACCCGTTCGCCCCACCCTCCCATCCTAAATTTACCATTGCGGGATAGGGCACCGCCCCCCCCCCCCCCCCTCCCCCAGAGCCGCGAGCTGGATCCGCCCCTGGTGGTCTCTGTGGCTGGCGAACACTCACTCGCAGCCCGCCAGCCATTAAAGGGGCATTTCCATGGAGCGTGGAAATAAGCGAGGCTTGGCGCGGCGAGAAAGGCGCACTTGCTTCAATGTCATATGGCGGCCATGTTGGCGTGGAAAAATCGCGGCGAAAAATCCATGGAAATGCCCCTTTAGTCAGAATCATGAAAAGGAGAATCCGGTGCTCGCGCGGTCTTGCGACGAGGAGGTAACGTAATAATAAATTTGGGACTGCTCTAGACGGAAGAGAGGTAACACGAACCCTATGCATGGCTCATTATAAAGTGAGAGAGATTATAAACAGAGGGCTCTCTGTTTTGTGTTATTGTTTTTTTACAGTGATACACTCCTATGAGCTTGAAGCTCGCTGCGGGGTAATGGGTAGGGATGGTGGCCACGGCCTGTTATAACGCGTCCCCGCATTCGCTGAGGTCAGACTGAGGGAACCGTGGAAAACCTCAGTCAGGACGAACACCTCAACTTTTTATCAATACTCCAAAGTGACGTCTAAAATCTGGGGAACACACATAGGTGCATCGTGCATCACTGCACTAGGTGAAAAGCGAGACGAATTTACCCCAGGGAGAGAGCAGCGTAATTTTTACTTGATGGTCACGCATATCTAATGGTCACCCATATCTAAATACTAACATATATGAGCTGCGCTGCATTATACTTTAATACAGCATGGCAGTTATGGTTTCCAATACAAAAATCGTTTACCCTTTACCCCAAAATCAATACATCTAATTATATTTTAAACTTTTTGATCATTGTATGATCTGATAAGAGCTTTTTTCTTATCACTGTGCACAGGCGCGGATCCAGAAAACAAAATTTTGGAGTGGGGGAAATGCCTATATTGCTCATGGTTAATCCAACACATAAACTTAAAGGTTCCTTTAAGTTTATGATCCAACATTTCGGGGGGTAAGAGGGGGATTGCGCCCCCCCCCCCCCATTGCATACGCGCCTGACTGTGCAGCTGAAAAAGACCTTTATCGTAAATATATCTTTTGATTCTAGCGGTACACGGTTTATGCGGCTCGTGCATACACCATTATTTATGGCGTATGCACGAGCCGCATTATTATATTTATGAAGTTAAATCATGCCTTTTTTTAAAGTCATCAAAGAGGAAAGCATTTTTGCCAATTGAGAACTGTCCTAAAAATATCTTTTTCTCTTTTATTTTCTTTGCCAATAAAACAATAAAGTTTTGCTTCTTCCACAACAATTCGCTAGAAAATTGGCCTACATAAAAATCAATATTCATGTCCATTTTTTTTTTTTTTTTTTTTTTTTAATAAAAAAAGACAGTAAAAATCGGCAATTGACGTGCTGCATGTGGTGCATGTGTCTATGGGCGCACGTATAACCTCTTACACTGTAAGTGGGGGTTTGTGATCATTTCCACTTTTAGTATTATAATATAATGTACTCTTGCAGTGCTCAATGTATAATATACTTGTTGTATGTAGCTTCCCATTCACTTATTATACTTTATTATTAAATTTTTTATAAAACCTAGTCGAGTGTTGTAAAGAAGAGAATCGCATGAGAGTATAATATTCGGCTTCATGACGGGGCCGGCAGATAATTTCTAAATTCATTAAATTTCACCAAATTCACCCCCAAATCTCTCTCTCTCTCTCTCTCCGAAGAACGTGTAATAACAATGATTAATGAAGTCACTTACTTTTGTTTTGTTCTAGAGAAGATGCAGGGGAAGCCACCCTCTCACGAGTCGATACAGGAGAAGGGTTGAGGGACCCTTGTTAATTTTAATTGCGTGTAGGTGAAGATACTTGCTTGATTTTATTGTATTATTCTGTCTGCGACCAACCTTACACTCAAATCTGAATGTAGTTATAACAAAAGAGAAGACAGAACGCTCATTATAAAATAAGGTGTAAATAATATAATATTGCTATGCGGTGACAATTTTTATAATAAAAGAGCTAATCAGATAGAATTAACTGTCTGTGTTACAAAACAATTTTACACGTGGAGAACAAGCATTTTCTTTATTAACGGTGATTAAAAATTACTCAAAAACATCAGAAATACTTGAAGGAGTTTTTACAAAGAATATATATTTTAAGATACATTTTAGCCTAGAAATTTTTAGTACCATACTTTGTAATGCATGTAATCTGATATAGACTTACAAATTCTAATCAAGTTCTTTGGTACTTGATGAATGTCTAACAGGGACCGGATGCACGCGTTTTTTTCGTGCATCCGAGATGCGCATCCGGATGCAAATTAATTTTTCGTGCATCCATGGATGCGCATCCAGATGCAAATTTATTTTTCATGCATCTGGGATGCGCATCCGGATGCAAATTTATTTTCCATGCATCTGAGATGCACATCCGGATGCATTAATTTTTTCCCGTGCATCTGGGATGCACGGATGCGGATGCAAGCCCATTTTTGCGCATCCGTGTGCATCTTGCATCTGCATCCGATCTTTGGTTTTTATAATACACTTTGTTTCTTGTAATTTTTAAACGACAAGTGGCAAATAAAGTTAAAAATATGCCTCGTGTTAAAGATTTATTTAGAGGCAATTAGCAAAAAACCTGATAAAAAAGAGAAAAAAATGTGTTAAGGTAGAGATAACGCCGAACAGCTGATCGACGTAATGCCCTTTGATTAACATGTAAACCTTAGCAAATTGACAAAAATTCTGAATTTTTTTTGAGAGGCAGATATTAGTGCCTAAAAGCCATAGAAAAAATTTCAAAACGATTTAACGAGCCGATTTTTTTTTCTTAATTTTTTTAATTTTCAGCATAGGGCTTTCCCATGGAGAGCCAAACTAAAAAATTAATTTAAAAAAATCGGCTCGTTAAATGTTTTTGAAACTTTTGCTATGGCTTTTAGGCACTAATATCTTACTCTCAAAAAAATTTCAGAATTTTTGTCAATTTGCTAAGGTTTACATGTTAATCAAAGGGGATTACGTCGAACAGCTGTTCGGCGTTATCTCTACCTTAAATGGATGCAAATTTATTTTTTGTGCATCCGTGGATGCGCATCTGGATGCAAATTTATTTTTCATGCATCTGGGATGCGCATCCGGATGCATTCATTTTTCCCCGTGCATCTGGGATGCGCATCCGGATGCATTCATTTTTTCCTGTGCATCTGGGATGCACGGATGCGGATGCAAGCCCATTTTTGCGCATCCATGTGCATCTTGCATCTGCATCCGCATCCGATCCCTGATGTCTAAGGTAAAATACAGTATGTTTTATAGAGTGAACTGCATGTGCCATGTGCGTGAGTCACCATATGCTTACTATATTATGTATTTTTGCATATTTATACCACCAGATGCCTTATAAAAATAATAGTAAAAAAATGTTTCATTTTGACAAAGGAATATAATATATATTATATTATAATTATATATATCAAAGTCGTCTGCTCGTTGTTAGTAAACAAAGTATTGTTGTGTAAATGTCTGTCGCGTGAAAGGAAAAACATGGGATGGTTGTTGATTTACATGTTAACTTATGGAAAATGACCGTTAATTATGAAGTTGAAACGGTAGGTTACCTAGCGCCAACAATGCCATTACGTTCTCTGCTCTGGTGGCAAAATTAGGCACTACGTCGTCCCATGTTTAACAATGAAAAAGGCTTCATGCGACAGACATTGTAAACTATGGTTTGTTACAACCATTGCGAGTAGAATTATATATATATATGTATATATATATATATATATATATATATATATATACATAATTTTCAGTCCTTAATATTTTTAAATTTCAACTTATTTAGGGATTCCACCAAAAAAATAAGCACACAGAATATCATTACAAGGTCTGTGGAACGTTTTCTTATATTTCTTATAGAGAAAAGTTAATTTCGTGAAGAGGCATTAATGTAAACATTACCCATGATGAAGCCGTGTGCTCTTTGTTATTACCAAAACTACAAATCTGCATCTCTTCGTCTCTTCCAGCCCAAATCAGGTATACAATGTGAAAAAGTTCAAGTAAAAATCTTGTAAGAAAGGGGAAAAAAAAAAAAAAAATGGAATCATTCTGTATAACTTAACAACAAATGTCGGTAACTTTCAAGTCTTTACTTTCAACATTTTAACCCCACAACATTTATTGTCGATACGCTGCAGCCTTACTTTTTGACACTAATCATCAAGTGCAGCAAGCAACACGATGCAGTTATAGCAGAATATGAGAGGTGAAAGTAGAGGCAACTAGGAGTTTAGTTTTTTTTTTTACCTTTTTAACCCTTAGTTTAAAAGTTCTTCTAATACAGGGGTATATTATGAAAAGTTGTTAATTGCTTTACAGATTTAGTAAAATCGTGTTTGAACTCGTGCAATGTTGTCTGTCTAGACGTGCAGCAATTTTCGGTCTGGATCTCCTATGTTTGTACTACAATGTACCGCTGCGTGACCATGCGGCCGCTCGGGCCGCTGCCAAGCAAAGGTGAGAATATCGAATTCTCCTACCTTTCCGCTCCTCGCTAAAACTATGAACAAAATAGTAAGCGGCTTTCTCTGCCAAGGTTTACAATTCGCTACGAGCCTACGACCTTGCGATACTAGAAATGATGAGAGGAATAGCAAAAATATCAAGTAACAGAAATTATTGAAAATACATAAATAGTATAAATTTATAAATACATAACCATAAACTTAAAAAAAATTTATGTACATAAACCATGTCGTTTTGACTATTGTGATGGATGTGTAATTATATGAAAGTACAGCTGCATGGGAAAAAGTAATAAATATAATAATTTAAATATACTCTACTTTTTACTGCTTTGAAAGGTAATATATATATATATATATATATATATATATATATATATATATTATATATGTGTATATAAAATAAATTTAACAAAAGGTTAAACATTTAGAAGCAACTTTATGAAATTGAGATGGTGATTTAAAGTACTGAACGGTGACGTAAAAAATGTAATGTTTGGTCATACGATTTCTCCTTACTTGGATCCCGAGTGCACTGCAGGCCGATCGCTTACTTACTAGGTGTAGGACTGGTAGGAGTGACAAACGGAGTCACGTTTTCTACGTCTGGCCCGAGCCGACTACACATCAGTACTACATACTACACGCTGCGATTGAGAACTGAATATATCACCAGATGCGAAACAATAATTTGTAATATGCGATGATACATTCCTGATCTCCTATGTTCGGTGACCTTTATTCCAAATGTTAAAGGCATACAGGCCTCAAATTACAAATTAGATAGACACCAAGTGGGTTTAGAGTATATAATCAACATTCGCATTATTTTTTTTCACGCGTGATGCATCCGTGCGAAGTCGCAGTTCAAAGTAAGAAATTTAGTCCTTGATGACGTCACGAAGTCCTTGATGACGTCACAACTCAATGCTAATCGGTGCTAGCTGTGAGTTGTGACGTCAGCAAGGACCTTCTTTACAGCGCGACTTCGCACAGACGCACCGCGCGCAGGTAAAAATAATACGAATGTTGATTATAAACTTGAGCAACACTTAATGTCTGTCTAATTTGTAATTTGAAGCCTGTATACCTTTAAGAGCTGTCCGTTGTTCAAGCTGTCCAGTTTTTGTGTCTCACGTCAACTTGTTTGGTGCCACCTTCATGCACAAAGCGTGTCGTAAATCAAGACTAAGTTATAGTCAAATTTATATGCATGACATTCCTTCCGGAAATAGCCGGAAGTGTGAAGTTTCTGGTCTTCTTACTTATATTTCAGCGTTGCAATTTTACATATAGGTTACGAATTGTACTGCAAACCTCTCTGTAAAGTTTCAAAAATAAAATACACACATGCAGAAGAGCTGCAAATTTTACACTTCCGGCTACTTCCGGAGGGAATTTTAAATTAATTTTACTGTAATATCAACGAATTGTCCATTCTACCATATAGTAAAGAATTCTATTATAGTTGTGGTAAAACAGTGCGTATTTCTGTGTACACACGTCGCCTTGGAAAATTTCCATTGCTGCCTACAATAATGCAGAAACGAGTCGTCCGTTGAAAATGGATGCGGCATTAAATTATGATGTTCTTGCGAGGTAAAACACGAAATAATTGATCTTGCGAAGTAAAGCACCGAATAAATTGGTTTATCAAAAGATTTAGCGGAATATTATATTCTTGATTAATTGTGATAAGTTTAGTACTATGTTACCTTGGACACCAATTTTCGGCTGACCCGTTAATTAAATTTAATTTGAATTTTGTGAAAGGGGATTTTATTGTATTATTCTCTGTCTGCGACCAGCCTTACACTCAAATCTGAATGTAGTTATAACAAAAGAGAAGACAGAACGCTCATTATGAAATAAGGTGTAAATAATATATAATATTGCTATGCGGCCAACAATAAGAGTAGAATGTTATGAGAATTAAAGTTATTTTTTTATTTTTTACAAGAAATTGAGTTCGAGAACAAAATTATTTTAAACATTTTTGGTCATAGAACAACATAATATACTTTTTTCATGCCGGCTATCGCAGTATTTTCTGTAGGAGAAAATCGAGGGGTTTTATCAGGTAATAATCATAATGCATGCATGTTAATTAAACGCGTTCACTCAGACATTGGATTTGTCTTTCCTTTCAGCTGGATAACATAAAATATTGTGAGTTTCGGCGAGTGTTTTGGATTTCGATTCGATATGGAGGTCCATTTAAACTATTATTGTAGATTTTTTTCTTCTTCTTCTTTCCTTTTTTTTTTTTTTGGTCATTTATTTTTTTACTTCTATATAGGGGCTATTAATTAATAATACTCCCAAAGTCCTACGTAATTCTGTGATCGCTCGCCCCACTGTGGATTCAGATTTGCCCCTGGAGGTTTCTTCCACGGTGGGTGGAAGAGGGTCACCCAAGAAGGAGTTCTACTTCCTTCCCCCCCCCCAAAAAAAAAAAGACTTCCTCCCAAAAAAACTCCCTTTTCTTTATACGCATCCCCCTCCCCCCCTAGATCAGCAAGCATTTATATTTTTTACAATGAACTTTCAAAATAAAATACAACTTATATTTAGCAAAATAAATCACTTGTAAGTTGAGATGAGACACCCTCCAGAAGACTTTACGATAACTTTGAATAAAACTATTTAAAGAAAAATCTATAATATATAATAGACGTTACTTACGTAAAGGATTCCTTTGTCGGCTGCTTTTCTCAAACCTCAAAGCAAACTCAAATCCATTAATTTATATAGCAAATTCTTTCACGCCAGGAAATTATAGGAAATAACTATATTTAACAACATTGAACTATATATATATAAAATATATTCATGAATTTTCATGAATTTGCTTAAAAATTTATTTATTTATTACATTTCCTCATGAATACACATGAATACAGCATATAAACAACAAATCAGAGGCATGCAAGAGACACAAAAAAGGACAATAAACAACATATTTCGTAAACAAATAATTAAAAGGGATATATAATAATATTTGAACATTTAATATAAAATAACTGTAATATTGTAAATACATAAATTGTTTATTGGGATAAAAATTACATAACATTTGAAGTTTTATCTTGAATTAATTTGCTTAATTATTTATATATACATGCCAATCATGCCATGCATATACAGCGTTCAGCTTACTATAAAATACTGTACATCACTAAATGATGTTAGCTTAATGTGATCATAATAATTTATAATACATCATGATGTTCATATTCTAATATTGCAGATAATACATACGAATACATATTAATTAGCTAATTCTATATAATAATAGTCGAACAACATACTTATTTAGTTAGTACAGACATATATTTTATAGTCAATAGATTTAATTAATTTATTAATTTGTTGGACATCGCGTTATTAATTAAATAAATCTTTGGTTTTAAAAGAATCTAGTATGGCCAATGGCAGCTTGGTATAAACTGCATTTTGTACTTGATTCAAACTATAGTTGTATATAAAAAAAAAAGCTTGCCTGCAGCGAGTGCAGTCTGCATCCCTTCATACTTTCTTGTTCTGGTAGGCTTGCGTGCCTGACCTATCCCTACGCTTGACAGAGGGAGGCGCGGGGCAGGGTGTGTGTGATAGAGTGAGGGTTGAATTTTAGCATACATTTTTTACCTCTTAATTAATACAAACGTGCAGCCATCATGTATAAACACAGAAAATAGTTGTCAATTTTGTATTATGTTTTAGTATATAAAGTAGGTAAACATAACAATTTGAGACACGCGGAAGGGAGATCGAAGGAAATGCGCAAGAGATCGAGACAGAGAGGGGCACATTATTACTCAATCATTAGATAATTAATAATATATAATAGCAATAGCAATTCAAGTTAAAATCTTAACAGAAAACTTAACGGGGTGGTTCGAGCGTCGTATCATAACTAACAACTATATAATATATTAGTAGTTGATAAGTTTATTGACACTTGATGACTTCATGCACTGACGTTTCTACATCAAGGGCTTGTTTGATGATCAAAAATACGTGACAAAATTAAATAATTTCCAATATTTTATAAATAGGTCAGTTTTTGTCATCGTAAACAGATATAGACTTACCTGACATAAATGTCCATTTTTGATGGACAATTTCTCTCTTATTCTTATTATTATTACTATATTTGAGACCATCAGTCGAAAAAAAATCAGACTAATTGTCTGCTTTTTGATAAAAGAGCTATTTTTTTTTTTTTTTTTTTACCTCGAAACGTTGCAGGTGAGGTAATCACGCCCCTGTCATTCATCATGTTCATACATTGACTCGGCATGCAGAGTGCTGGCATCGTCCCCGGTCAAATTTCAGGCCATGAGACACGGACACGGATGTCTCTGCATCGAAGCCTGATACTTTTTAAGCTTTTATTAACCCATTATTATATATTAAGAAAGTTCATCATGGTTCAACTCACGGCGCCGATATGCAAAGGTATTAATTGCCGCGCGATTGTATTGATTGCATGATGTTTAGCCTGAAGAATCATGTGAATTAAAAGCAACCATGGCAATTAATTCAAATTATAATATATAATTATAAATACATTATAACGCAATAATTCTATAATGTATTGCAACTTATTTGCAACCAATGCAACCGTACACAATTATATACAATTACAAAATATACTCATTATCACCATTGCGTTGTTTATCGAGTCTAATAATTAAGTAAATTACTAAATTAACTGCTGATTTATCTTCCCAAGATAAAGAAAAGGGCAAAATAAAAATTAAACAATTGAAAACGAGCAAGTAAATAAATTTAATGTTTATTCCTCTTTTTTATATTAGATTTTCAAGCAATACCAATTTAATAATTTATATAATGAATAATTATGTTAACCAAATTTAAATATTAATTTTTTCATATAATATGGTATGAAATTAATATCATCAACTTAAAGAGTATGTATGTGTCACAAATATACCATTATATTTACATGGGACCTAAAAACTATATATTTTGCTGTACTTTACACCACAGCTCTCTCCCCTCCTTACTTACCCTTAACTGTAAAAAAAAAAAGGTTGTTGTAGCTTTTTCGTGAGGAGGATTTGAGAGTTGTGGCTGCGACTACCTGCATGCTTTCCAGCACTCCCAGCAGCAGCACAAAAACGCTTTTTACCCTCACAATCCCGCGTGTGTTGCTGGCTTGATCGCTCCTCGGCCGGTTGCTGAGAGTGACTTGACCAACAAAATTGTCAATCTTAATTAGAATTGACGCTAATTAACTTCAAAAGTTTGACCAAAATCTTCAGTGTTTGTGACAGTGAGTGATATAAAGTATAATATTTATTAAGTTTAGTGCTCTTACAGAATTACATAAATATATTGTGTTATATTGGATGTATTAGATATAAAGTAGGCAGACATCATCAGTGTACTCTGCATTCTCGTGTGGTAGCACGAGAAACCGGACTTGGGTAAGTGTGAATGAAACTGAAAGCTAATAGCTACTGTGCTTTAATCAATGATTTCCAATTGATTTTTTAATTACAATGCCGATAATATATATAATGCAAACTTGATTTTATTATTGTTGGGTTGAATATATACGCATTCAAATGGCATTCATAAATGATCTTGAGTATAATAAGTCGAATATTTATGTTTTGATAGCTCTTGATTTGTAAATATTATAATAAAATATATTGAATATAATAATTTTTAATTATATAATATATCACTTAATTGACTTATTATGCCGACCGAAAGCCGCATGCATGCAGCAAACAATTAATAAACGTGTATGTATATATTATATGAGTTTTAAGTCGCACACTACTGACAACTTCAAAAGATTGCCTCCTCTCAAATATTTTATACTATAATGAACATTTTTTATAATTATAGATTATCGCAATACATTATAATTTTATAGTACGTGTATATAAGACTATCGATTCACAGGTTATATAATATTATATATGCTCGTAATATTCCTATAATATATATTATATTATCTATAAAAGCATAAAAAGATTAATTCGTACATTCAAATTGCATGAAGTTCATTAAAAAATATATATTTATTTTTTTACAGCCTGCATGCTTCCATGTAATGTATGGCAGTGCATTCTGCCATTCTCGTAAAACTATCGGCCATTTTTGTTTCTCTTGGACGTGATCACGTGACTCACGTGGTTTTCGAAAGAAGAATTTCTCTATCAGTTTTGACGCTGAGTTTTTATATGCAGAGATAATAAAAATATATTTTTTAATTAAAAAAATAAATAAATATTAAATATTAATTTATTGATTTTTACGAAATTTTAATTCATCACTTCTGAATTACCGCATTTAATATAGCACATGATAAAGTGCATCCTATTATGATTAATAAATAATTTTATTATAATTAATGAATTAAGAAAATGTGAAAAGATCTTCATGGACAAAATTTCTATTGCCTAAAGCAGCACAATTAAAGTGAATTCACTAAAATTGAATTAAAGTCAATAAAGTCTATACTCTATATAATCAAGTAGACAAGACGACTATATATTTAATAAGTTCGATTTTAGTCATGATTTTGTTATCAGCTAGTAAGAATGTTATTACGTTATTACACATTTTACATAAAAATATATATATACAACAAAATTGCAGTCATAAAATTCGTCACGTCTTTCCACGCCGCCTTCCCTAACAGACAGCACAAAATACACTAACAATCTGTATATTATTTACATAATAAGCATAATATATATATATATATTATATTTATAGTTTAAAATAACATTATATTATTATACTTTTTTTTTTAATGAAATGAAACCTCTCGAAATAATGAATCATGCGATATAAGTTAAAAAAATAAAAGTAAAATGACACACACTGAATAAACTTTGTCTACTAATTGTAAGCTAAAAGTAACGCTCCAAGTTTATAATTTTTTGTTATATAATTATATTTTTAGCCGCAGTGAAACATCACAAATCGGTCTAATTTTTAATTTTTCATTTTAAGTTTTAATTAAGCATGCCGTGACGAATCCCAATTTCTAGCAAACAGAATTTGGAGCAGTTTGGTCTAACTTATTGTAAGTGTTTATAAATATTTTTATTAAGTTTTTGTAATAAAAAACGCCCCCCCCCCCTCCCCTCCATACCCCTTGATCGCGGGTACCACGAAGTTTGACTTGCTTTGACGGTTGGTAACCATTAAATATTATATATATATATATATATATATATATATAATATATATATATATATATATAATAATTATAGTTATTAAATTTATTAAATTTATGAAATTAATTAATAATCGCGCGCAGTTACATGGCGAAATGAAGGGAGTTTTGATTTTTTTTTTTTTTTTTTTTACCTTCCAGGACTAGCTTTTCGTTGCCTATCTGAAGAGCTAGGTGTAAATAAATTAAAATTGCTATTTAGCAAAATTTACCCTAAACACAAATCTCGTAAAACCGTTATGATGTTATAAATGTTGAAATATGACTTTTTATTATTATTTTTTGCAGTATAAATAGAATTATTTCATTTGCACATGTGTTCAAAAATCATTACAGCATTTATACGTTTTGTTAATACATTTTGAAACCTTCACGACCTTCTATACGTATATATACATTATAAATATAATCAATCGATTAAAGAATTCATGATTGAGTATATCACATCGAAAACTATCATAATAGCAAGTCCAAAGTGCTAACATTTTTTTGTACAGTACAAATAATATTTTTTTATGTGATGAAAGATGAGAAGAGAAGTACAAAGTTCGCGATTGAGGCACTGCGTTAATATTCGGTAATATAATATATATCATGCACTCTTATGAATTCTTTCCATTGAGAGCTCTTCCGACCTACCACGCACAGCTTTCCCAACGCTCAGAGCACCCTCATTTCATGGTGACTATATAATCGCATCAGTAGCTTTGACTGCATGTTGACGATGCTGCAGTCACAATTGGCGACATATTGTCACGGAGCGGCTGGTTACACCACTCCGTGTGTATCTTGAACGGGAACTTCCCGTGGATGGGAACAAGGATATAGACTTGACGAAGACTCTATGTTTTTGTGGATCCACTTTTATTATGATTGTTGGTACATGCGACCGAGTCCAGCAGGGCCGGCCGCAAAGAGTACAATAATTAAGTGTTTGTAAGCTCTCAGAGTTCCCCGTGACCAAATCACTGGCGGCTTATATAACTCCCAAACGTGAAGTGTCAGCAATACCTGCAGGCCATTGCACTGCCATGCAGGCGCGGATCCAAGGGGCGCGTTTCGCCCCCCCCCCCCCAAAAAGGTCCCAAAATACATTGAAGGTGTTACCACCTCCCACCTATCGCCCACCTCCCACTCCAAATTTTAACATTGCGGGATAGGGCACCGCCCCCCCCCCCCCCCCCCCCCCCAAAGCCGCGAGCTGGATCCGCCCCTGCTGCCATGCAGGCCATGCTGATGCGACGTCTAGACGCATCAGCATTGCGTGCATAACCACAGTGCTGCACTTCCGCGTTACTTAATAATTAATAGGGACCTAAGCCGCCACGTGACAATATTGAGAGATGCTTGCAACTTCATCGGGCCTGTTGCTGTTCGGACTTCTTCCTTCGGAGTTATTTTGAATTTGATTGGCTGTGTAATTGAGCCACACATTAAAAATTGTTTTATTGCAAATTGGTGTCTTAAATTTTTATTGTTATATAATTATAAGATTAATTTAATAATATTAAATATGTATATTATAGCAATAACATAGAGAGAATAGGGAATAATTATATTGATACATTCTCTTATGCCAATTATACTAGTACTATTAATAGTTTAATAGGTACTAAGGATGGTCGTCATTTTATTTTTATATCCCTATAATATTATAATTTATTTCCTTCTGCGTCCTTCTGCTTAATTATTATGTTGTTATTTTAGCAGCGCGCGCTGTTATATATATGTCCAAGGAAGTTAACTGTTCTGTTATTTTAAAAATAATTTTTCATTAATTTTTCATATTAAAGGGAGATTTAAAATTCATATTCAATTTAATAGAAATGCACAACAATTTTGTAATCAATACAAAGTGAATATTTTAAACATTTTTTTACGTGATTTGATTTAGTGTATCAAATCGCGGAAATCGCCACTCTCTAGCTGCAATGCTCTCGTTTCACCGTACAACTTTATTTTATTTTATTATATTATATTATATTATATTATATTATATTATATTATATTATATTATATTATATTATATTATATTATATTATATTATATTATATTATATTATATTATATTATATGACTTTACTGCTGTAGAAAAGGTGAGTTCATGATGGCCAGACATTTATCGACTCAGAACTTTAATTAAAAATCTGACTTCACGATTTAATTCAATTTCACTCACAAGAAAATGATTACTGCCATTCAAAACAAATTCGTCATTTGCCGTCCAATTCTTTTTATTAAATAATGAAGAAACAGCTTATAAGCTGCCATCACCTCTATATTATATACAGTTAAACAAAGTTTTATGAGCTACTTCATTAATTCTTTTGAAGATTGCCTAAAATTTGCATATGTAACTTACATGTATATAAATATATATGCATATATAATGTACAGTATATTTTTATTATTATTATTATATAATAAATATTATTTTGCATGTATGCAAAAGTTATTTTAATGATTCTGAGATAACAATTTTAAATTTAAATTGACTTTATTAAAATCAATCAGGGCACTTAATTTTTCAACTAAATTCTTGTATCTATATCGTATTTTTTGTTTCATTAATTTGTTCTTGTATGTCAATTATTTATAATTTTATCCAACCTACGTCCTACGCTTCTGAATAATAAAAACAAAATGAACCCAATATATATTATATAGAAGCTTTTTTTACTCGAATCTCAATATAAAAGATTATCTTTCTATGTTGATAAACATAACAAATCATTGTAAAATTTCACGGTCATTGATTTTTTACGTTCAAAAGTTCCCGGTATCACGCGCGAGCGCAAGTCGCACGGCAGATCATCTTCTGTATGTAACGAAATATGTACAATTCGCATGAAAATGTTATCGGAAACAACCACCAGGTGGCACGTCGGTCAAGTTTTGTCAAGTTGCGCTTTGCGTTATTCATTTTCTTACACTAAATAAAAATGGCTTCCACTTCCGTTTATTATTTAATTAATTTGCTTACTATTTTATGACTATTTACAAAAGAACACAGAGAAAATGGGTTTTATAACTTGTATTTAAGAAATTTTACATCATAATAGATTTGACAGTTGTCACAAAATGGTCCCAGGCTCGAGTTTTCCACTCCGCGGGCGAGATTTTCCTCCTCCTTGGCATGCAAATCCAATGGGTGGGTCCAGGCCTGGCCAGCTGCAGGCTTGTTTCTGCTGTAACACGAAACAAAATAGCTATAAACATGCATATATCGGTAATTACTATATTAATAGGTTACACAGAATAGCCACAAGGGAACGAAAAATTACATCCTGCAACAAAACTGATGAAAACGGGACATAAACAACGCCTAATGTCCCGATCTTTTGGTCATGTACTAACCTTTACTTCGTTCGTTCATATCAGGATGAATCCATCTCTTGTCTTCATTATATAGTGGTGATACAGTTCTTGCAGTCACAATAAAGGCTTATAAAAGTTACACACACATTTATAACTCTTCAATAAATAAAATATAAGAAATAATAATCGAGACGACGATAAGCGCCATTCCGCTGCCGTATTGAAGTCGCCATGTTTTTCCTAAGAAGCTGATATTATAAAAAAACTTGAGAAAAAAATTGAAACTTCCTGAAACAACCGCTTGAGGGCCAAGAAAATACAAATATTTGGGCCGCTCGGGAACTTGCATCGCCATGCAAGTCGCAAGTGATAACAATAGAAAAGCGAGATGCGCCGTTGCGTTGAGGGCTGAAAGCAGGCGGCGAAAAAAGCGAGGACCAAGAGAATACTGAGAATAGGCAAACTGTGGCAGCGTTTGTGAATTTAAGATAATCCTAAAATTATCTGTATTTCGTGTGTTAATAGTGTGTGTAACACAGTGGTGGCTTAAATTATGAGTAAACTGTATATTGGAAATTTACCGGCGGATGTTAATGAAACAACGCTAAGACAAATTTTGCAAGAACATGTCACCACTTGCGGTTCTGTTCTCATTAAGCGAGGAGGTTATGCTTTTGTTGATTGTCTGGAACCACTATGTGCTGAGAGGGCAATACAAAGTATGAATGGTATGTATTTTTTTTTTATTATTTACATTTCCGTGTGTTACATGTTGATGTATGCATAGTACAGTCTATTAAAGCATGGCCAATGCCGGCCGGCAAAGATCAGGCGGATCAGGCATGATATGCATCCTTCGTTTACTACCATTTACTACACCGAGTTGGCTGAAGCGGCGGCACTATATAAGTGGCAAAGCCAGTCTAGGCAGCTCACTATTTTACTACGTAATATGGCTGCTGCTGGTTAAGATTGACTTGAAGGTCATTTATGGACTTAAACCCTAATTTTGAAGTGATTACATTAATTTTCTAACTTGTCAAGTTGAACCTAATGTAAGTCACACGTGAATATAATTTCAAAATTCAATTTTTACGTATATCAATGTTTCAAGTTTGTCCTGCTGTTTACCCTCGATGACGATCCCGTAGTTACCATACTTACATATATTATCAACTTGTAGGTGCTGGTTTATTTCGAAGCATCCTTCTCCTGAGCTAATGCGTTGCATGTCATTTTTGTTTGTTATCTCTGCATGACAGTGACAGTCCATGCGGCTGAGAACTCTGGACCATCTCATCAAAATCAAAATAAAATGTTTTTATTTATTGCACAGTGTTCAGTTGCAATTGTAATTTAATTTCGGCCTGTCTGTTGTTAGTCACTAACCGGTATTATAGTTTCTCTCATTGTTTACAACTTAACACTTTTTTTTTTCCTCCGAAATTTTAGCAGACTTCATTAATTACTTTACTATAATAATATACTACCGATATAATACAGTATAAATATAATATATATTATAATATATATAAATTATATCATACATGATTATAACTGTCTATTTCTATCGTACTGGTAACTGAAAAAAACGAGCTTTTACCATTTGTTTATAAATTTCATAAAAAGCAAGTTGTTTTATTAAAAGTAAAAACTGGCTGATTATAAGATCATTAAGATTGACAGGCGCGGACCCAGAAAAAAAATTCGGAGGGGGCTGCCTCCATAAGGCCAATGTTTAAAAAAAAAATTGGAGTGGGGGAATTGCCTATTTTGCCCATGTTAAATCCAAAATTTCGGGGGTGGGTGGCTGCAGCCCCCCTAGCTTCCCCCCTGGATCCGCGCCTGATTTGATTGAAATTGAGCTGCCACTCCATACTCATTCAGTTCTGTACACAATATAGCAGGGAGTGGAACCGGTCACCTTTTTAAGCGGATCCGGATTCGGATCCGCTTGTTTAAAAAGCGGTTCCGAAAAACCGGTTCCGGATCCCCTTGTTTAAAAAGCGGATCCGAAGATCCGGATCCCCTTTCTAAAAAAGCGGTTCCGAGGATCCGGATCCCGTTATTTTAAAAGGGGATCCGGTTCTGTGCGGTTCCGGATCCGGTTCCGATAATTTTTTTGTTTTTCTTCGTGTTTTCAAATTATCTATACCTTCCGCGGCATATTTAGTACAATTTTTTAATTATATATATATATTTGCATGTTGCCTTGGTAAATTTCTGACTGTAGCCATGTTAATCACCATGCCTTGTATTATTATAATTTTTAACAATTTAGTAATTTCTCATGCAACATGGTGATTACTGATTAGCAAGGCCTCAAAGGTAAATTTTACTAAATTTTCATTAGCTGAGGTGACGAGTGTACACTGCGTTCAACTAAAAATGTAACATCACTGAATCAATTGCAGTCAAGAGTTGGAGAGTCGCTTGCAGCAGGTCCAAATAAAGAGCAGGTATCGAGACTCAAAAAAGGAAATAAGTGACCAGTGCAATGACAGTGACGAGGAAGAGAAGGAAACGGATAATAAAGGGAGATCGGATATCCCGATAGCGCGATCCTCTTTAACGGTAAAAGCCGTAAGAGGATCCGATCCATGGATTTTTATTATGTAATAAAAAATTATTCTATAATATAAATTTATAAAATATAAATAATGAAATATTATAAAATTTTAAGATATATATAATATATATAACTATATTGTATATTATATATAATATCTTAAAAAAGTTTAAAATTAAAAATTTTAGGAGAGGGATCCCCTTTATTAAATTTTTTATAAAAGCAGATCCAAGGATCCGGATCCCCTTTAAAAAAAAACGGTTCCGTTTGGATCCGGATTTCCTCAATTTTTAGCGGTTCTCAACCGGATCCGGGATCCGGTTCCACTCCCTGCAATATAGGCATTTCCCCCACTCCAATATATACTTTTTAACATTGGCCTTATGGAAGCAGCCCCCTCCGAAATTGTTTTTTGGATCCGCACCTGGTGGCAAAAGTGTCCGTTTGAAAGTGAAGTCCTCTCATACAGTAAACAGCTCTTGGAATTTACTGCCCTCTCACGGCCGCTAAATTAAAAGTATGTACCGCGCGGTAATTTTTGTTTTATGTATTCAAGATATTGTACGAATTCATGTGTTTATCTCTCAGTAAAAGTGCGATCAGCTTCTTCTGAGATTTTTTGTTTTGTTTTTATTTTGTTAGGTATACCAAAACGTCACCGATAAACTGATGTTGATTTTTTGTTATTTAAAAAATAATAAAATATTAAAATTTCCTGTACTTTCCACATCAGTTCACGGTCTGATGTATATAATACTGTATAATGTACTGTATGTCAATGCTTGATAAGAATTGTCCCATTTGAAGGTATGCCATTGTAATTACTTTGTTAGATAATAGTACTGTCTGCACAAAGATCAGCAGGGTCCGTAATGCCATCCATCTTATATACTGCTCGTTACATTTATTTAAAAAAAAAAAAAAAAAAAAAGCGTTAGTGTTTTCAGTTTTTGCAGGAGTACGACAATATTATTTTGGTATTATTTTTTTGCAGCACATGACAGTTGAGTGAATGCTCTCAATCTAAAATCATGCATAGAGTATTGAGACTATTTTTATTCGTCCTATTCCAAATACATGCAGCATAATGTATATTTATCAAAAACAGAATACTAATTGTAAATATAAACAATCACATTTTTTAAAATCATTTTCTTATTATAGTCAACAGTAAGACCGTCGATGTGTTTATTTTTCTTACAATAAGTTAGATTGATATTGTCTTACTGCATCCGCGTGATTGGCAGACAATTCTTACTCCAAGCGCCAAGCGCTCTGCATCGAGGAGCTCAGCATCAGTGGTCGAGGAGTGAGGCGACTCCGGGTCTTCTCGGCAAGCGGCGGGTGGGGGGCTGGGGGCGCGGCGTTTACTGGAGCACCGTCCGCGTTCTTGAGTTTCTTGACATCCGTTCGTGGACTGATAGCTGCTTGGGCAATCTAGGATCCAAGATGTCGGTCAGTCTGCCACTCGGCGGGAGTTCATCGAGTCGCACCATCCCGCGGCTGCGGCTCCGGCAAGCAAATCGCACTGGAGTGCCGTCTTCACGTCAAACAGCAAGCGCCTTCACGACCTAGCCGCGGGCGAATCTAGGAAAAAAAAACCCTCGGAAAAAAAACCCTTGTATTATAAAACCCTCGGGGTTAAAAAACCCACGGAAAAAAAACCCTTCGCTGAAGGAGCAGCCCCAAGGAGCATTCATGGCGTAGTAGCGCGGTAGCGAGGTTTCACGATGTGGGGAGCTCATCAAAATGTAGAAGTCTACGCGGCGATGTTGTGGAAGTTAACTATTATCTGTATAAGTAATTCCAACTGTGTTTTTAGTTAAAAATTATTTTAAAAACATATTTCTTCTAACTTTGAATATTATATTGGATATAAAATAATTAAAACAAAAAAGTCGTCGTCCTACTCGATATTATTATTATATAACATATAATATAATAGACATAAAATGAACATGTGAAAATTATAATAACTAATAGGTTAAGTGATTCAATAATTATTATTAACATGACTAATCAGATATATGATATCTTATGTAATATATATTGGAACATATATAATTCGGGTTATAATTTCAGCTCACATTGGAAAAAGAATCTCTGTGTAGTGTACAGAATGTTAGAACAAATTTCCATGCAGTTACCATATCATAGTTTATTCTTATACGTATATTATATTACCCACTTCTAGATCTGTCCCAACTTCATTTTTACGTGGACGCAAAATAAATTCAAAATACAAAAAGATTAACAACAAAAATAAGTACTGTACCATAATCTTGTAGACTTGTACTCTGCATTTTGATGAGCTCCCCACATCGTGAAACCTCGCTACCGCGCTACTTCTTGGCCATCTATACTGGAGACTTAAGTCAGGAAAATTGTAGACTTAAGTATACCACGTGACCATTTCCAACGTTCTGATTGGCTATACATGGTCGCGTGGGGAACTTCAGTCGAGACTTAAGTCCCAGAAATTACGCCATGCACGAATGCTCCTTGATGGGGCTGCTCCTTCAGCGAAGGTTTTTTTTCCGTGGGTTTTTTAACCCCGAGAGTTTTTTTTCCGAGTTTTTTTTTTCAAGGGTTTTATAATACTGTAAGGGTTTTTTCTCCTAGTTTTTTTTTTCCGCTTACCGCCGCGGGCAACTAGCGCCGCAAATGTGTGCAGACCACCGTGCCATGCTGGCGCCATGGGGCGTCCTGTCTGTCAAGGAGGGGATCGGCGGGGGAAACCGGCGAACTACCTTGCTCCACTCAGGGTCTTGCTGTTCGTCGTGGGTTCTTCACTTCGGAGCTTTCGGCTTCTAGCAGTAAGCCACGGACGTTGGACCTCCATCCCGCCTATAACTCCTGATCAGGGTTATCGGTTGAATGGATGTACAACTAAGAGGCGGCTGTTACTCCTCATGGAACCCCATCTATTGTATCCATGCAGGAACATGACTCACATCCTAATATTCCTATTTAAATCCTTCCTAATAAAGTCAATCCTACCACCTAATGTAAAAGACTATCGTCAGCTAGCCTGTCTTCTTCTCACACGGCAGTGTGAACCTGGCCCTTTATCTTTACTCTACAAACGGGGTTTTTACTAGGTACATCCTTCTTTCGTGCCTAGGTTTTTGTCCCCAATGCTCTATAATCAAGTCTAATCAGGTCTTTATTTCATCTTCGTCCTATATTGGCTTCGGCTAGAAAAGGACCCTAATTACCCAAATAAATGTAAACTCTATCTAGCTCGGAGACACGATTTGTAACAGGGCGCGTGTCATGGAGTGCTGCGAGTTTGGGTGCAGCTCTCACTTTGTTTCTTCTTCTTCTCTTCGGTCAGACAACTCCATTGCGGCGAGCAATGTGCTTTAATAGAAGTCTTTCAATCGTGAACCTTATTTATTACGTTCCCGACCTATAGTGGAATTCGAACTCATGACCTCCGGCTTGCATGAAAACACAACTAGCTATGCTAGACCTTAATAATTGTAAATCATGATAATGTACACCTCAAGACACTGCAAACGTTATATACTTCTGCACCCTGCGTAAATAAACGTTGTCTTACATCGCTCCGTAAGGTTTGTTAGAAAAAAATATCTTATTTATTTTTTCATTCAAATTCCATTCTGCATAGATTTTTTTTTTTTTTTAATACCGTGTTTAGGTGGATTCACATGACGATTTTTATCATGCGACGCGAATACTGCGCACTTGCTGTAACGTCCATTGGCGGCCCGATTTGACGATTAAAAGAAAAAGAGCATCGTAATTAACGCGATTCCCGGTGAATTCGCGGCCGCATAGGATTTCACAGCTTTTACGTCAAAATCGCGTCGCATCGTCGTTGTCGCCATCTGAAAAGTTATTTTTTCCGTGGCTCACATACGATCTTGCATTTTATTAGAACCGTTGGAAAAAATTAAAAACCATAATATAACGACGGGACGTCAGGCATAAAGTAAATTTTAATCATGTTTGTTATGTTTGGAAGAATATCACATCGGCAGCAGCGCGATCTGTTGTGACCAAGAAAGATAAGAGCCGGTCAGGTCGGTGAGACGTGGTGCAATTTAAGAGTTTTTACGTCCACCGTAAAACATTGGCTCTCATTGGCTGAGAGAATCGTCTTGTCTGGTCTCTTTCTCGTCAGAGTTAAAGATTCTCAACCGATTTTCCAAATGTGTCAAACAATAATAAACATACTTAGGAAAATAGTGAATGAAAAGCATACATGTTTTTATTTATTTTATGTTTGGTCGCATCAAAGTATTTTACAGCAATGGCGTATATAGACAGGAAAAAAAGCAAGTATTTTTCCCAATCTATAGGGTGGAGGGGGTAAATTCTTTGACCCCTCTCACTACGTCACTGAGTTATTAGGCAGGACCGGGCCATGCCCTCCTATAATAGCAGTGTCGTAAGGTCGGCAAAAGTAAACAGATATCTCGTTGCATTCAGAGCGACACAATTTTAGATAGATCATAGTTTTAAATATTGTTGAGGTTTATATTACGTGTTTATATTAATTAAATTTAGAAAAGCTAATTTAAATTCGAATTGAGATTAATTATGTTTTACGGTATATATGTAATTAATTGACGTGATCCATGCTGTACAGCCTATGATGGAAATAAAAATTTGAATTTAATAATTTATATTTAAATTTATCATCGACAGCTTATAATACAATGCAAAGTGCATCCGTTCTCTCCTAGTCTCCTTCAGTATGCAATTTGGAGGTCTGCACGGGTCGGATTTTCGAGGCCCGATCCGACCCGTTCGGATGGTTGCTAGGCCCGGCCCGGGCCCGTGAAGACTGCTTCACAGTACGGCCCGGCCCGTGGCTCGTCCGTAGTTCCAACCTCACCTCGCCTTTTTATTTTAGTGCTTTTAATTACAACCCATTATAAAACTAAGAAAAAGTCATTTTAGAAGCTTTGTTTGCTTACTTATTTCCCTCCTTCCTCTTTCCTTACCAAAAAAAAAAAAAAAAAAAAAAAATCACTATAAAATTTCGAGAAAAAGCTAGGCCCGGCCCGACCCGGCCCGTTTGCAGACTGCCGATGCTCGGCCCGAGCCCGGCCCGCGGGCCAGGCTCGGGCCCGTGCAGGTGCAGACCTCTAATGCGATTATTGCAAAATGTAAAACAAGCGAACTACTATAATACTAGAAGTTCAGTTGGCATATAAAACAATTGACGTTCCACTTATCAGCATTGAGCGCTTGTAAATTTCGTCACTGTTATATGATGGTTCTCGGTTGATTTCGTAAGACGACACCTGATAATATATGAGGTACAGGATGTAACATTTTTGACCAGAGTATTACCTTATGTCAGAATGGACAACATACATGAAAAAATTTTATTGCATAAATGAATAGAGGGTATTATATACCAAATTATGCTACTCTGAATTCTTTCAGATTTTTTTGAGACCCAGAACTATTTTTAAATAATTATTGAAAGTGCGGCCACGCCCCCTGGAGGCGTCAATAGGCGTCCAGTCTCCATCCTTTTTATTAAGGCTGCAGGGGTGCCAACTGAAATCACGGGACTTTCAATAATTATTTAAAAATAGTTCCGGGTTTCAAAAAAATCTGAAAAAAATCAGAGTAGCATAATTTGGTACCATCTATTCATTTCTGTAGTAAATTTTTTTCATGTATGTTGTCCATTGCCGGCGTGATTAATTTTATTGCTGCGGTGATGGGCTGCTCGAGTCTCGGACGTCTCGCACACACTGAACACTGTGTCTTTCACGTTACTCTACAGAAAAATAGTCGGGTGGGATGATAAGACAACTATCTGGACATGTTGGAGCATATGAGTATTGACATCCCTTAGCTACTCCAAGCCGAAGAGGAGTGGGGCTTGAACATCACATTCCAGCAAGATGGTGCGCTTTCTCACTGTGGGCACTTGCAGTGGTTGATCGTTTAAGCCAGGTATTCCTAGGTCGCTGGATCGGCCGTGATGTACTCACTTTGTGGGTCTCTAGGTCTCCCGACCTCACCCTACCCGACTTTTTTTCTGTAAAGCAACGTGAAAAACACATCTTTGCGAGACGTCCGAGACTCAAGCAACGCATCACCGCAGCAATCGAGTCAATCACGCCAGCAATTCTGCGTAACTTGTGGTGAGAACTGGAGGCCCGTCTGGACGTGTTATGCCGTCTTACGTATATTATACTTACAAGACTCACGAATGAATGTTGTCTGCTGACATGACACATTAAAGTTAAGAGTACCATACTGAATTTAATTACTTTACTACATTTTTTTTTATATAAAAGTTGCGGTAAAAAAAAAAACATGCAGTTATTATGAAAAGGAGGTGCAGTTGAAAATAAAAAGTTAAACAATGGAAGTGGCTGGGCAGCCATCTTTGACTACCTGAGAAGTACATCAGTTGAGATAGGGAGAAACTCAATATGACAGCACCTAATTACTCCAATTACAGTTCAGGACAGGGAGAAATGAGAAAACCAATAAGGCAACACCGAAGGACAGTTCGGTATAGGAAGAAATCCAATATGGCAGCTTCGAGACGACTAATGTTTTATATGTTGTCTATATTATAAGCACCCGATATATTGCATAGATGAGGTCTAACTCCATATAAGCCAGGTCTCAGGCGCGGATCCAGGGGGGGGGGGGGGCTCCCGTCCCCCAAAGGTCCTAAAATACATTGAAGGTGTTACCGCCCCCCACCCGTCGCCCCCCACCCTCCCACTCCAAATTTTAACATTGCGGGAAAGGGCACCGCCCCTCCCCCCCACCCTTCCCCTTCCCAAAGTCGCGAGCTGGATACGCCCCTGCCAGGCCTAACTTTACGATGATTTCTGATTTCTGTTTTTGAGTGTTCTTATTTTGGTTGTGGAAGGTCATTATATTGTTGTTCTGTGTTGCAGGCCTCAACGTCCTTGGTTCAACACTCGTCGTCGAGCTATCGGTGACCGGTGCTAACAAAAAAAGGCAAGTTCCTATAAGCTTCTAGTGTTAATTTATACCCTTAGTATTTTGTTTCAGCTCAAAGTGGGTTTCAGATTATAATCATGTTTGAGAGTATAACACGATATAACTCGACAATATTAACAAATTTATTTCAAACACTGCACTATGTATATATATATTAGTGCGTAATTTAAAATTAAATGTAGCTGTAATGATATATAAATTCATTCGGCCATTCACTATGCAGCTAAAACGACGAACAAAAGTATAGAAACGTTACTCAGGATGGATGCAATTTAACCAAAGAGATCTTACGAGTAAAGGTCAGAAATGTTATGATATATATAGTAATGGGTGGGAGGACCTCTTCCATCCTTTGAGAGCTCCTATATGGTAGCGCTGGTTGGATCGTTTAATATCAGAGATAGATGCTACATTGGGATTTGTAAATACACCAAAAAGATTTACGTCATATTGATTGTAATCAAGTAACAATTAACAATAATTGAAATTTGATTACGTCCATACATTCCTTTTAGTATCTTTTAGTAATTTGATCTGCCTTCTGTGAGTCATGGCTAAGTTCGTTTGGAATGAAGTTTTATTTTATATAAATTGGATTTAGATTGCAAATAAAATAAATTGCAAAAGGCACGTAATAATTATTAATTAGTCGTTAAATTCCAGTTAATTGCATCATATAATTGGTTATATAATACATAATATGGCTATAATTAAAAACCGAAAATAATATTATAGTAGTATTTATCAGTATATATTTTTTGTCACGTCATTAATATAGAATGTTCACCTCTGTACAAATCTTTCGTTACACGTGCACCATTTCTGGGAGGTGTCACGTTCACTATGGAGGCGAGGTGAACTTCACTTCTTTGGTAATGGATTAAACAATATCACCTCACACCTCCGAAATTTCAAATCATTAACCCCTACTGGAGTTACAGCGTCCTCTAATTAGTCAGATGTAACGAAAGCTTTGTCTTGAGGTGTACGCCTCAGGACACCATGAACTTTACTTCAGCGCTCTGTTTGTGGCCGCTGACAGTCTGTGTAGTACGAACTTTAGTATATGGCTGGACTGCATGGTCTCCGTATACCTCCCTCAAACTTGCTAATCCGTAATATACCTTGGAGCTGCAGCATCAGCAAATGAGGCAGGTCAGGTTCGTGCTGTGCCGAGAAGTATTACAATTTGATAATTGTTTTGTACAGCAAAATTGAACACAATGCGCGTTTCTTGAACATGTGCGGTAGCCCTCTACTGTCAGAATCATGCAAGCAGGTATACTGTACAATCGAATAGCATGTATAGTTTATAACCGAAGAATCACACGCGTGTACTTCTTTTTGTACCGGACAGTTTCATACCAGTTTGGAACTTTTTGTTTAAGTGCGATGTAATATGTAATCCTCATTCAGATTATCTCAGACTCATATCACCTGAGGAAGAGAGCGGTTCACTCTCGAAACGTCGTGACGTGTAGTAAAAGTGATAGTAACGTGCACGAACACTTTTTGGTGTTATATTGTAGCATAAAACGTGCATGAGGATTACAGCGCACACAGGCAAAAGTCCGAAAGAAATATTCTGTCACTAATTTATATTGTTATTATTATACTGTAAGTGTTATACAGTAGTACCTCTTTGGAATACTTCAAGCTTTATGAAATTAGAAAAATAAATCAATTGAACTTAATTAAATATTTTGCCAATTCATTGTGAAAAAACTGAAGTAGATTCGTATTTTTTTAAGTTTTGTAGCATAAAGAGTAAAGAGTGAATGGAGTATATCGACTTCAAAAATTTTTACTGCAAAAATGGATAGAGGGTGCAAAGAACTGCAAAGTTATGCCACTCTGATTTTTGTTTTTTCATTTTTTTTTAGAGCTCGGGAATTATTGCTAAAAAGTTTTGCCTATACGTCGGGTTTGAACCCACGCCCCTTTTAGGTCCTATATACATATATTTATCCTTTTATTCAGAGAAGTATCACTTTCTCTGTCTCGGACTCTAAAAATTTTGAAAAAAATCAGAGTAGCATAACTTTGCACCCTCTATCCATTTCTGCAATTAAAAAATTTGAGGTCGATACTCCATTGACTCTTTATGCAACAAAACTTGTTGGAAGAATGTTGAAATATGAAGAAGTAAAAAAATTGAAACAAAACTAAAAAAAATAAAAATAAAAAAAATAAAATATAAAAAAATAAAATAAAAAGAATTAAACTAAAGTTGTATATTAAAAAAAAAATCAACTATAATAAATTGCAAGATAGTTAATTTGTATGCCCCATGTGGCAGTGAATCATACGTTTTTGGGATTTTCATTGAAGAAGGCTGCAGGTGGTCGGGAACTGGTGAGAAGTTGAGAACTGTGTTTTGTTTTGGCTTGATCGAGAACTATTGATGTACTATTTATATTTTCTTCAACAACTTTATTGCAATAAAACAAGTTGGCATTTTGCTGCGAGTTATTGTCAATATCGTACGAGGCGCATTATTCGTTTACCAATGTGTTGTTGGCTATTGTAGTGTTTTGATTATCACAAAAAGTATTATAGTTTAAATTTTTCGGGACTGCACTTTTTTCAGCAAACACTGCATCATGCATGGTTGGTCACAAATGATGGAGGCATGGCTTCTAGTATGTTTAGTGTTCAGCTGGTATTTTTTAAACCAGTGGTAGTATTTGAAATTGAACGGAGTGCATGTTTTTTTATAGGGGAATGGGCGAATCGCGCGGCTATCGGCTAGGAAATGGATGGAGGTGAGTATATACCTGCAGCGTATTAGCGAGACGCAACGGGAAAATGTCTCTGTACACAGTGACTTATATTTACTGCGTGTTGCCAAAGAGTTAAAAAAAAAAAAAAAAAGTTTACATTGTAACATCTATACTTGGCAAACGCGAATGAAAGTTGATAAGATGGTGATAACCTGATAACACAGCTCAAGTCATGTCTCTCGGGGAAAGGACATTTTCTCTTTGCGTCTCGGTACTGTACGTTTTCACCTTAAAAAATGTTTATCACGAAATTAAAATGTTTAACTGACATAAAACTAAAGTGCTATTAAGATTTGGTTTACAGTTGTATCTATTTTTTTTTTATTAAACGTACAATACATGATTTAGATGCTGAAGTGACTTAATATAATTAATTACGCATGTTTGTGGTAAATGTTATATAAAGTAGCTCTGTATTCCGTTATATATGCGTATTTTACTCGACATGTACAGTATAGTAGTACTGTATGCTTATAATACTGAGCATGCTCAGCCATAGCTCTGTCGTTCCACCCTCTGGGACGCTGGCTAACTTTGAAAATGTTAATGTATCACAAAAGGTGTTTATTTGTGTATATTGCAGAACTGTAGTTTGTTATTTTGCATGTGTGAAAAGTTTATGATCTTTGTTGCCATGTATGATTTTTTTAGATCTTTGCTGTAGTTGTATGCCTTGTGTTGCTAAAGTTTTTACTTTTGATATATATAGTAATTATACTCAGGAACTATACAGGAGCGTCTGCCAAGAAAAGACATGTGCGTATAGGGGGAAAATGTCTGTCTTTCTGGATTCTTTGTATTTCAGTTCTACCATATTACACGATGTTCCATTATTGGCATTATTTAATTAAATCATAGGTCACGCTTATCAGTTTAACTTAACACTGGATCTCATTTTGGATTGCATTGATTTTTATTTTTTAAAAATAATAATAAATAATGTTGAACGCTGCCGGCCAATACCTGCTAATACGGTAATAAATAAATAAAAAATTAACCAAAGCAAAAATAAATAATTCCCGCCCTAAAGGTGCATTTCCATGGAGCGAATGTAGAGCGGGGCTTGGTGCGACGAGAAAGGCGCATTTGCTTCAATATCATATGGCGGCCATGTTGGCGTAGAAAACTCGCGGCACGATTTAATATTTAATCGCTGCGAGAAAGCGATTTTTCCACGCCAACATGGCCGCACAGGCCGCAATATGATATTGAAGCAAGGGCGCCTTTCTCGCCGCGCCAAGCCTCACTTTTATTGACATCGCTCTATGGAAATGTGGAAATGCACCAAAAAGTTGAACACTATAGGACAGTATAGTTGATTTTCCGGAAAAAAACATTTTTCCAATATAGCCTCGAATGTCGAAGAAAGAACCCCCTCTGAAGGGTTTTCGTGGCTCCTCTACATAATCAGAATAAATGTAGAATGGACTAATTAAAGTACTTCCTTGGCAGTTGAAATTAACGAAATTTGTTTGAAACTTTAACTCTCTGGATGTTGATTGACCCTAAACAAGGTTTGTTAACAAAAGAAGTAGAGTCTGCATGTAATACATTCCCAACACATAGTATTTATATGCGTTGATAGAAATTTGTTTGAAAGACCCAGAAATATGTTGCTATTGTTAATTATTCAATGTATTTGTGAGTCATGACTACTATCACTATTCCTTTGAAGGGAAAAAATTATTTATATTTTTTATAATTTTATGTAAAAAGACATACCTTTTAAGTTTTTTATAGCTGATAAAGAAGTCCTTTCATGCGTGCTTAATTTATATAATAGTTTGCTCAATACATTTTGTACTAAATAGGTTTATTATATTAGTAAACCCTGCCCAAAGTACACTTTCTGCACTGTACTGCTATGACAAGTACATATTTTAAGGGAATGTTGTGCAGAAAATCAACACGTTTTTAGTTCAGGGCTAATATACAATTTTACAAATAGCCCATGCACTGTTCATTTAAACTTACTGACGTCACTTAATACGATATTTTTTATTAAAGTTATGATTATTTATATATGTTTTAATTCAGCCGCCGTTTCGTAGGGAAGAATAAAAAATACACACTTATATACTGTCAGTGTTGGATGTAATATATAATATCGGTTGTAATATCAAGGAATTGAGAACATCTCAATTCCTTGGTAATATACCGCATATATAGTATTAATATTATTACATGCATGTAAATATTTTTTTGTTCGTTCATTGAGCTATAAAAATTGCATTAATTTATTTTAATTATGTTATTATTAGTCAGTATCTCGCGAATTGGCGAAATTCTCTCTCCCCCCTCCTCCCCCCATACATAGACGTAACGAACCAGATTGTCAATTTCAATATTACTTAATCATAGCTACTATATAGTTGGCATTGTTATCGTATAGTAACGCAATTCCCGATACAACTTTGCTTCTTTGCTTACAGTTTTTATACTTTTTATGTCCCCCTGCAATAATTTAAGTTACTCTAAGTAACTTCCATTATTATATCATAATTATTGTCATTATTTTCTTAGATTTATTTTTCTTTTTTTATATTTCATATAATTCATTAAGAACATGTTCTAAATCAATTGTAATTAACCAAATTTCTTGTAACAATTCCATACAGGACGATATATTTTTTTATGTCAAGAAAATATTGCAAGCAAATTTTTTACGGCTAGCACAATACTTCGCTATAGCGAATAAAGGGATGGACTGGATAGACAAAATGCTGTCATTAATAAATAAGAATGAATGAGGAAATAAAAATAATAATAATAATAATAATAAATAAAAACACGTCAGAATGAGTAGTAAACGATTTCGAACTAACCGCAATAAATTATTTAGTATATTTTTTACTAATATATTTAATTAATATTTATTTATAGTCGAGTATTAAACAACGCATCTTTTGATTCTCATATAGTACCCAAGTTGGGTTATACGTATAGTATCATAAAGGTATTGCATATTTATATTATTTTGACCAAGAATAAATAAAAATTTCAGAACACCTAGAGAAACGATGTTTTTATTTTAAATCTATGACATTATACAACCTGTATTGTGTGTGCTCTATAAAAATCCATTCATAAATATTACACAACATCGTAAATATAATCATAATTCGATTACAATATTTATTAATGTTTGTAGTTTATATACTGGAAGTTTGTATACACGCAAAATTTAAAAACAACGTTTCAAGTTTCAAATAACGTTTAGTAGTTTCGTAAAATAGAAAACCAGAACAAATTGAGTTATATATTTATGTATTTTAAAATATAATATATCTCGCTGTGTCAAAGCACCGCTTTTAATAAAGATTTAATAGCGATCCATAAAATAATAAAATCGTCTTTATTATATTATGAATATGAAACCAAGTATTAATAATGTATTTACAAACAAATTAGACTTCTTGTCAATAATAGCGACCCATAGAGTTAATGGTAGCGACCCGAGTATCATGTTTCATTGCTATAATAAAAACAAACATATGTAGTAAAACATTAAAATTTTAACACATCGTAAAGTGTAAACAATATCTCCATTCATAACTTTGTTTAATAATATTTTGAAGCTATTTTAATATATAACGTGTATTTTTTTATTTATTTATGACTACAGTATATTATGTAGCATTTAAAGGATTTTAATAATTTTTATCGTATTAATTTTAAAATAATAATTAATTATTTCACCTGCTCTTTTATAATTTTATTGTGTATGCCGGGTTCAAGTTCTCCGACAATGCTAATCCTCATTTTTATATTAATTATTATTATATTTATTTAGATCAGATAATGATATTTTGATACCGAGGAGACCTCGGCAAGAGTCGAACTAGAAACTCCACCATTATGAAGAGCAGAGGCGGGAAATGTTAATTTGATACGGTGCCACAAGATGGCAGAAAGTGAGTCACATGCAAGTCGAGTTGAAATAGGTAGCATAGAGTGGGCGGAATTTTGCGCTGGTTGGGGTGGGGATATCATCTACCTGGTTGTCGGCTCGCTCACGTGCCTGCCTGCCTGCTTTTTTTTTTGTTTTTTTACTATTGCTGCCCTTAATAGATATAAAATAAGATAGAAGCGCCTTATATATATCAAATATTATATACAGAGTAATATGTACATTATCATAACTTTAGCGCCATTAACAAACTGTCAATCAGTAGTTTAATTAAAATTAACACGGTAATTGATAGGTTACCATGACTCGCGGATGCGCACCTTGAAAATACCATTTATGACGTCATTTCGGAACGCAATGTAATTGGTTGATTTTTAGGCCTGTCTTGGTGGTAAATAATCTAGTGTTATGTCTCTATGGAGCTCAAAATCAAGTGAGAAGGGGAGAGAGAGAGCAAAAGCGGGCACGAGAAAGGACGAGCGGTGTTCCGAAAGAGAGAGAGAGAGAGAGAGAGAGAGAGAGAGAGAGAGAGAGAGAGAGAGAGAGAGAGAGAGAGTGAGAGAGAGAGAGAGAGAGAGAGAGAGAGCGGCGGCCAGGCGCAGCAGTACCAGCAGTAGTAGTAGCAGCGTCGTCGCTCGCGGTGCCAGCCGAGGTGAGCCAGCCGCACCACTTCGAGGTGCCAACATCAGTACAGTGAGTGAGTGCGAGTGTAGTGATGAAGCAAGTAGCATGAGGTGTGGCCTCTGGTGACGAGTATACCGTGTCCGCCGTATACCGCATCCTAAGTGAAACGAGTGAAATCGTTTAGCAATAGTTTAGCTGCTGCGGCTTTTTCCTCTCTTATTTTTCTCCCTTTTTTTTACGATTAAAAAAAAAAAAAAGCTTACTGTCACTACCATAAAGTAAGCAAGTTGCAGCAGCAAAGGCGGCTACGGCGCGGCAGGAGTACTTTTGCAAGCAAACAAAGCAACTAGCGAGCGGTTGTTCAGTGTGAGAGCGAGAGAGCGGCCAGTATAGGAGGCCCCAACAGGGATGGAGTACCAGCACGATGATGGAGCTAACATCTCTCCGCAGTCGGAGCTATCAGAGGAAAACATTGCTGCGAGGTGAGCCAGCTAGCTTTTGCTGAGGTGGCTGCCCCTGAGCAGTTACCTGCCGCACTCTCCGTACGTACGTAGTGCTGCTGGGCTGCTACATTATAGTGCGTGCCTGGAGGCACTCGTATCGAGGCAGCCGCCGCCGCCGCACTGCCAAGCCAGCAAAGGGGGCGGGCGGGAGAAGGCAGACTACTCCGCCACTTGGCACTCTCGTCGATCGAGTCATTCGAGTCTTGTCGTCTTGTCCTCTTGTCAGTTTGACTCAGTTATCAACCGCGGGTCCGCGGCGTGTAGTGTGCAGTCGGCTCGGGCCAGACGTAGAAAACGTGAGCTCCGTTTGTCACTCCTACACCTAGTAAGTAAGCGATCGGCCTGCAGTGCACTCGGGATCCAAGTGAGAAGAAATCGTGAGACCAAACATTACATTTTTTACGTCACCATTCAGTACTTTAAATCACCATCTCAATTTCATAAAGTTGCTTCTCTCGAAATGTTTAACCTTTTGTTTAATTTATATATGTATATATATTTTTTACCTTTCAAAGCAGTAAAAATCGAGTATATTTGAATTACCATATTTATTACTTTTTTCCAGCTGTACTTTTATATAATTACACATACATCAGAATCGTCAAAACGACATGGTTATGTATTTATGTTTTTTTCAATAATTTCTATTACTTGATATTTTTGCTATTCTTCTAATCATTTCTACCAGTAGTATCGCAAGGTCGTAGGCTCGTAGCGAATTGTAAACCTTGGCAGTGAAAGCCGCTTATACTATTTGTTCGTAGTTTTAGCGAGGAGCGGAAAGGTATGAGAATTCGATATTCTCACCTTTGCTTGGCAGCGGCCCGAGCGGCCGCATGGTCACGCAGCGGTACATTGTAGTACAAACATAGGAGATCCAGACCGAAAATTGCTGCACGTCTAGACAGACAACATTGCACGAGTTCAAACCCGATTTTACTTAATCTGTAATGCAACAACTTTTCATAATATAGTGGAGGGGTATTTAAACTAAAGGTTAAAAAGGTAAAAAATGAAAAAAAAAAAAAAAAAACGACTTTCGTTGATTTTTACGTCTAGACAGACAACATTGCGATTTTACTAAATCTGTAAAGCAACAAATTTTCATAATATACCCCTGTATTAGAAGAATTTTTAAACTAAAGGTGGAAAAAAACAACAACTAACTTTCGTTGATCTAGCCTCTAGTCTAGACCGGCTTATCTTGCAGCTTGTGTTAGAACGTATTTACCTCTGTTTACTGATGGAATGTGCTAGCATGCCCACCAGCCCGTGTTACTACGTGCATTGAGTGTCGTGGCAACCAGTTCTAAAGCCAATATCAATCCTAGTTGCCTCGCTACTTTCACCTCTCATATTCTGCTATAACTGCAGAGAAATGAATGAGGAATGACTCGATTGCATCGAGTCATATATTGCATATATATATTCCACATATATATATAAAAACAATATAATATATATAAACTGTATGTATTAAATACATTCTTTTACTTTAAGACGTATTTGACAAAGGAAAATTGGTCGTTTTTGGCATTTTATAATATTGAAATTTAGTGAAAAAAAAAAAAAAATGGTAAGGATCCAGGGTATGTATACCCTGGTAAGGATCCATCTTGACGTTACCAACTCTTTGTCCTCCCATTTACTTATACAATAAAAGATTGGGCGCACGTATTGCTCTGTATATAGGATCTTACGACGTAAGATCCTATACACCTATACAGAGCAATTTTTCGATCGCTAATTTTTAACCTTTTAAGTAAGTTATGTTTGCAAATTTTGTGTATGGACTTTCGTCTTTTGCATTCACCAATTGGGTTTTGTATATGTTTATTTGTTAATATTTTCTCTATACTTTGTATTTTTAAACCCAATAAACAATTATTATTATTATTATTATTATTAAATTTAAAATTACGTATTGGCACTAACCTTTTACGTTTGCTGCTATAAAAATTTTATTATTTGCCTCGGGTAAGTTTAAAAATATGCCATGTTATGTTGGTGCTCCTAGAATGTTGCATCATGGGTGGGTGTGGCGGGCCATGTTGATGTTTAGTGAAAATGTCTTTTTAATTTTGGTCTATGAAAAATTCATTTTTTTTACAGGGTTTGCTTAATTGGCTTTGTTGTTGTTTACATTCAGCAGTAAGAACTGAGAGGGAACTGGAATCACTTGATTTATTCCTCCTAATTTAACATATTTTTATTTTTTTTAACAATAATATATACGTAAGAAATAAATATACATAACTTGAACATAATAATACATTTTTTTTTTATTTTACCTAGTTTCTTTATCATTATTTTTTGTTGTGCCGTTTCCCCCTCGTATTCAAAAGTCCGCGAGGAAAGCAATGGTCGGTGATTGGCTGATTTTTTTGAAGAATCTTAGGGTCAATATCAGTGCATAAGTGTCGTATTGACGTGAAATTTGGAGTCGATTTACATTTTATTTAATGATTTATTGTATTTTCACAGATATCATTGGCAAATATTGTATTTGTTTCCAATTTACTTAACATCTCAATCTATCAAATAAAATAATAATTGTCAAAAGTACAACGATTGTCATATCGCAGAAAATAAATAGTTTTTGTATGCTACTACCATGTTAAATAGGTGCTTTATGCCTACATTCACGTGACGTCATATTTTTGTGACGTATGGTGAAAGACCCGTTGAAAGAGGCCATACACTACTCCAAATGAAGTACATATTTGTGATCAGGAATGCTTCTTTTATCTATGAAGGAAAGTTTCACTGAAATATAGAAAGAGGTATAATGTAAACATCTATACGTGTGCTTGAAAGGAATAGTTTTTAATTACTAGCGAATAGTATAGCGATGAACAATCGAGATGACATTTGTTGTTATTGCTGATGGAGCAAAAAACGTTATTACCGGCCGGTATTTATTTAATTTTAAGATATTTCCAAGTTCGGGGACTGTTGATGAGAAATATTTGTAATTATTTTCAGGTGACTTTTGTAAATAAAATCTGTAACCCGTTTAATGTGACGTCATGAATAACTCCGCTTTTTTTTTTATAAATAATTAAAAAAGGAAAAGAAAAGAAGTAATTATTTTTTCATAATTATATTAATTTAATTTTAGAATAGAGGCTATACAAAATTAACTTTTTGTTTTGTAATAATTTTTAAAACATGCACTGATATCGTAAATAAATTGCAGTAAAAAAATCTTCCTGTTTTGTTCAGTGTACGATACCACGTGAACTAAAGTGCGTATTTTGTGTCCTTGACGGCATTAAAATTATTAATGGATGCACGGTCGTCACAAAGTGTTTTTATGTGCATGTATACAGTACTTTGCTCCTCTTTGGTTCTCTAAATGTGTGTACGCCGCTACGTACTGAGAAGTGTGAGCACGTGCTAACCAAGTGTGCCATGCACTACAGACACACTATATAGCGCGCTAGCAGCGGCCACCCTATGGTCATAGTTCACTTTTTTGTTCCCTTGCAGTGCTGCTAAGTCTTAATGTGGTGACGGTTGATAGGATGAAACTCAGTAGGTTGATATCTCGCAATCGTACCGCCTGAATACAACAAGACTTGCAGGGGACTTAGAACTCACCATCAATAGGTGGCATACAAATTTTGAAGCGAATCTGTCTTATCAGTTTTGTGAAAACTGAGGTAGAAGTTTAACATTGGCCTTATGGACGGAAACCGAAAATGGAGCTGTTGTAAGAAAACTGCAAGACAGAATTTGCTCAAACCATAAGCGATTTAGTTTTAGAATATTCTCGATTTTTTAAAATTTATTTCATTCGATTCGTTTGTAGGGAAATATTCTTTGATTCCGAAGTAACTGAGATTAATCGTTAAAAAAAAACTGGCACACACAAAATCTTATTTTTAGGGGTAAGGTAATACGGATCAGCTGATCGACGTAGTCCTATTTGATTAACATATAAACCTTGGCAAATTCACAAGTTTTCTCAAAAATTTTTGACAGGCAGATTTTAGTACATGAGAATAACCACAGAAAAAATTTTAAATCAAGGATTATTGTCACTAGTCTTAGGAGATGGTGAATCACTCTGAAAATTATAATAAAGCTTCCTTACATTATAAATATATTATAAATTTTCAGCACAAAAGAAAAAAAAAAAAAGTCAGTCTAGTTTTTGAGATATTCAGGATACAAGTGGAAATCTGGCGGCCATTTTTAAATCAAGTCAAATCAGCATATTTTTCAACTAAAAAAATTAATATTTCAAAAATTGGACTGAATAATTACTTTTTTTACTTCAGAAAGTGAACAGTCATTTTGTTCTCCATGTTCTGATCTAAATTTTATAATTTTTTACCAGCATATAAAAAAAATAAGTACACTAGTGACAATAATCCTTAATTAACTTGTGAATTTGCTAAGTTTTACATGTTAATAAAATGGTTCTACGTCGATCAGCTGATTCCTTGTTACCTTACATTTTTAGAGCAACAATTTTTAATAGCAGTGAAATTTTTGCGATAAACGGATCAAAGTGATAACAATGCATAATCAACAATCCATCTCCTCCTTGGAAAAGCAAACATGCCATCCTTCGGAAGCTATTGGTCAACTTTTTAGTGCTGATGTTTATTTTTTTCATTAATTGAAGCCTTAGTTGATTTCTAATAAACAACAGCTAAAGCTTAATAGCCGGTATTAAGGTGGATTCACATGGTGATTTCCAGGCTGCGACGCGACGCGAATAATGCGCACTTGCTATAACATCCATTGGCGGCCATATTTGGCGATTAAAAGAAAAAGAACATCGTAATTAACGCGATTCCCAGCGAATTCGCCGCCGCATAGGATTTCACAGGTTTTACGTCAAAATCACGTCGCATCGCCGTTGTCGCCATCTGAATCCGCCTTTACACGATACAATTTTGCATACAACTTTACCTTGCAAGAAAATTTCATCTCCATACAAACAAAATAAATAATGGAGTTCAAGTTTTCTTGAAAGAAAAAATTGAATGCAAGGGTTAGAAAATTTGCATCGTGTAATACCGGCTTAAGACAGTAAATTAATTGATTAAAAATCAATGAAGGCTAAAAAACAAAAAAACAAACAAAAACACTGTTTATAAGTTGACCAATATTAACTTCCGTAGGATAGCGTAGGCGCAACAAATCAGTTTATTGTGCAAATGACTACGGGAGTACACAACAATGTGTTTGAGGAGGTAAATTGGATATGTCGACCGTGCTTGCTGCATCACACAATCATGTAAACCAGCAATTCCTAAATGTGAATACGATTTTCTTAATGTCCCTTGTATAGAATCTTCTGTCTTGCATTCTTACTGCATCATATATATTATACCATGCATAGAGAATTATACATTAAATTTGTCATCCGACACCACAAGAAATGTTACACAATATCTTTTATATAGACATAATTTTTTTAATGCTTTCCTTCTTTAATTCTTTAAAAAAAAATAATAAAAAAATAAAAGGTTCATTAGCTTACCAGGTGCTGTTTGATGATTAAATATTGTATAGCTGATAAAAGCCAAAGCTATAATATCGTCACCTCAGAATATATATATATTATATAAGTGTCGTATTTAAACCAAGAAGTTTTGATGCTATTGTGGACCTAATGTTTCATGTACATAAGGTATATAATAGCATCAAAACCTCATGATTTATTCGACACTTATTTTGGGCCGACATAATACATAATATGTACACCACTGATTCAGAAGGAGTATATTACCCCATGATTATAATAATGTAATTATATATGGTTTAAGCAATATCGCAGCAGGAACGAAGATTTTGAGTTCTTGCATGCAGTACACAAGTACATAAAATAACAAAGAAATCGTATAATATCAATATATAAAATTGAAGTGAATATTATGCAGGTAATTTAAAATTGCTCTCGGAAAATAACTATATATTTACTATGGTCTTTATGCATTGAAAATGTACACTCGTTGCCTCTGAAAATTACCTTCTGCAGCCTCGTTAATCACCATGCCCCGTTAAGAATATCATACGGCACGGTGATTAACAAGGCTGCAAAACGGAACTTTTCAGAGGCTAGGAGTATACATCGATTCCCGGACAACTCGGAGCGGGGGCAACTGGGAGCCGGACGGCTCGGAGCCAAACGTGTTTGCTAGGACAACTCGGAGCGCGGACAACTTGGAGCGCGGACAACTCGGAGCGCGGACAACTCGGAGCGCGGACATCCTGGAGCCATGGCAGGACAACTCGGAGCGCGGACAACTCGGAGCACGGACAACTCGGAGCCATGGCAGGACAACTCGGAGCGCGGACAACTCGGAGCGCGGACAACTCGGAGCAACGTATAATATACATATTCGGATCAATTTCAGCTATTTTCATCATAATGTCATTATCAATATTTTTCTGCATTCTTATATGCACATAAAATATTCTATAGCAACCATTTATAATTATATTTTTCTACTTAATTTATCCACTTAATTATCCACCTCATTCGTCGTTTTAAAGTTCCTTGTGTATCTAATATTTGAAATTAAATAATACAAAACATTCATTGAAGACTAAGGGCTTTATTTATTTCTCATAATAATATTGAATACAATAACTTTATACAAAAAAAATATTTCAGTTCATTAGCCCAATATTAACAATAATACAAAATTACAGTTAATTAAGTTAGTTAATGAAGAAATCATCAATGATTCAGAAGTCATGTAATAAAAACATAAAAAATCACAAAGTTTATAAACAATGGTCATCATGATGAAGGTGTTGATGTGCATATAAGAATGCAGAAAAATATTGATAATGACATTATGATGAAAATAGCTGAAATTGATCCGAATATGTATATTATACGTTGCTCCGAGTTGTCCGCGCTCCGAGTTGTCCGCGCTCCGAGTTTTCCTACCATGGCTCCGAGTTGTCCGTGCTCCGAGTTGTCCGCGCTCCGAGTTGTCCTGCCATGGCTCCAGGATGTCCGCGCTCCGAGTTGTCCGCGCTCCGAGTTGTCCACGCTCCGAGTTGTCCGTGCTCCGAGTTGTCCTAGCAAACACGTTTGGCTCCGAGCCGTCCGGCTCCCAGTTGCCCCCGCTCCGAGTTCTCCGGATACCGTATACATCAGACCACACTCATGCAGGGCGTATATAAAATTCAACATTTTCAATTATTTCTTATGGAGTTGCAAGTTTAAATTTTATAATTAATTATATTAATATACCAACACTGGTTTCCAACGTAACTTGCAAAAAATTTCGCATGCAGCCGTTCAAAAATACATATACGATTATATGAAACTGTGGCCGCGGTAAAGCTGTATGACAATTTTTATGATACTATTATAGTCATAATAGTGAGCACTCGCAAACCTGTTGAAATAGTTCCAAATGTTCCACGTCGGGCCTACCGGTGTAGGAACGACAATTTAATGATATTTTTATGTGCGTTGTCACGCTTTCCATATACAAGTTGGTAAACGAGAGTTCTTTTTATAATGGATTTATCCTACTATCCATAAAAATCTATCTATGACGATGTATATAGATAGCATTGAAAAAAGTGTGGGCATGCTGCACTCGAATATTTTTTTTATCTTTTATACTTTATTTATATATTAACTAAAATTTAGAATTATAAGTACTTAAGTATTAAGAACTATACTCCATAGTACTTAATATATAATAGTTAATATTATTATTATTATTTAGTGAAATATCAACTTCATATCCTAATATGAAAACATTGTTGAGGTGTATACCAACTGTCAAATCCTTGGTGTCCTTAATTATTTTTCCTATGATTTTAGTAACTTGGCAACACTGCTTGAGCATGTCGATACCAATCAATACAAATCTCGTCCATTCAGATTTCCCTGTATTAGGAAGGAAAAGGTGGACGTTATGTCCTCTGCTGAGAACATCGATATTCTTGACTCACTGAATTTCGTTGGAAATGTATTGACGGACGGATAAAACTAAACTTCATGTACTTCAGGCCGGCCGAGAGTTTACGCATTTATAATATCAAACGCTCAATATGTAATGCACTTGGTATTAAGTGATTTTGTGTTGTTATAATATAATATATCTTCTGCAATATACACAATTTATCAATTTTATTATTTGAAATCGTGTCATGACTGCAAGCTGAGCTTGTTCCCGTAAGCAGACACTATAATATTATTCGCGGGGATTTCATTGTATAACATTATACTTTGTACAGTGAGCATGCTACATGAGTGCATGCATAAATTGTAATCCTTGTGTGTTAAATTTCAAGTTGGCTTCGGTCTTTTGATCCGTTTTGAAGGCTATTTTATCGTAGTGTATTATTATATAAGCCATGTTTGTGTGTAACTGAAATGTATGGAATTAGATTATATAATAGTAATAAAATATTTGGCAGGTGTTAGAGGCATGGTATAATTGTGATGAAAAATCCCACGCCCACCAGCTGGTTCTTTGCCACCTACCTAGACAGCTTTAAAATAGCGTATTATAGCGCCCACCCGCTCATGCACGTTCACCGGAAATATATTATAGATTCCGTCAGCTTCCTCCCTCTTTGCATTACAAAATAAGTAGTAACCCATAAATCACAGTCAAGTGTATTTATAAAGCTATCAAAGAAAGTATCAACGAAAATGGTTTGTAGGAAATGGAATTAAAGCTTATAACGTCTCGAGACTCTCGTTACGTGGAAAATTGATTAACCGTGTGGACAAATTTAGATTTCATTCTTAACTTCTCAATGATTTGTTTGATCGTCGTGACTTGCTCCGTTTCAATTCAAACCAGATTGTCTGACTATAAGACTTCTGTCAATCATTTCATGCAAAGAGATTCATTCATATTTTGAATACAGTGAGCTTATAAATAATAATATAAAGTATTATCAAAGAGTTTATATTTTATATTTTATAATTCTATAATTCAAGATCCATCCAGGCTAACAAAGGAGTAGAAAACAATAACATTAACAAAAGTTGCATTGTTTTTCCTTCAATAGAAGAGAATAGTTAACATTGATTATTATTATTATTAATTTAACTTTTTCTGCATGATTTTATTTGCGAGTTTATTACAAAATTTGATTTAAATAAGTTAAATTAACATACTTTTTTTATATATTTTTATTGTGAGGTTTATTTTGTTTTTATTTTCAGATCCTAAATTGTCCGTACAGTCGAGTGCATTTTTATTTATAAATATACCATCGCATTCGAGTTCATAATTTTTACGTTCGTGTTTATTTTCAGTTTTTTTTTTTTTTTTTTTGTATTCACGACTTTCGTGTAATTTTTAAAATCGAATAGATTGTCTGTCATGCGTTGCAATTGCAAACAACGATAATACTATTTTGAGAATTGCATATCTTCCTTACACGAGTTTTATTCGCGACTTAGCAGCATTAATTAATAATAAAGCAAAACCCAAATAAGTTTTTTACTATACTTCTCATACTCTATTGGGCCTTATAATATCCCCTTTTTTTTTACCGATGCATTGTAGTAATTAATCAATTTTTTTTTTTTTTTTTTTTTTTTTTTTTTTTTTTTTTTTTTTTTTAGTTTTATAGGTAAAACCTAAATATTCGAAAACGTAACTTGCCTTGAAAGTCGATTTGTTTATTGTTCGGTGATCTGTGCATGAGTGTGAAGAGAATGGGTGGACTCTTGCAGCACTTGCGTGCTGTGTTGTAGGAGGTTCTGCATGACTTCCTTCTTCGCTGCGCCACTGGTGCACCAAGTTTATGATGGGTGTTGAAGTTTACACAGTTGAGAGTTTACGATAACAAGTAATGAAACTCCCTTGTGTGGATCACTGCCATATTGGAGCAACTTTTCTTGCCGTGATAATCGTTCGGATAAAGATGGCTGCCAGGGGTAAGGAAGGCCCTGTGGCTTTCCATTCAATCCATTGTCTCGGTTTTTGCTTTGCTAGCGATTCTACAGTACCTCCTTTGTCAACATTTAAACGCAGCTAGGGGGTATTTCACTTACAATACCGGCAAGTTACTTTGATCGTCACGTATATAGCCGCCCGTGCACTTGATGCACTATATATGTAAACTATGTAAAGTGTGCTATAGAAACCGAACATTCATTTGGCTACTTTACGGACGATAGCAAATTAAAACATGCGAAATTCGTATATTTGTCAAAATTTAAATTTGTATTGAAATTAAAAGCAAAAATAAAAATTAAATAATACAAAGTTATCTATTTCATTGCTATATAATATGAATAAAAAATATTTAAGGCTTAACCTGAGAAATTTGGACGAAAAATTCGCTACAACAGATTTTCTTCAAATTAATTTGGTGGACTCACAACAATCGTCAAATTAGCTCTGAATTTTTTCGGAATTTTTTAACCGTTGGTTTAATTATAATTAATTTATTTAAATGAGAATTTTGTATCCTTCCAATGTTAAATTTGTTAATTAGCATTGCAAAAAAACTATACAACAGATTCTTTTACTTTTTTTTTATATTAAAACCTAATTTTTTAGACTATTTTTCTGAATTGTTTTCATATATTTTGAACCGTGGCGATGATCGTTACCTATATGTGATGAGAAATGTGGCAACGTTCTCAAGGACTGTTGTCACCACCCCCTCCTAAAAATTTATGCGCATTCCAATGCAAACAGTGTTGCCACTATAGCCACGCCTCTTGACCATGACAGACAAATTCTCAGGTTATACCTTAATTTCTTCAATGCGAATGGGAAATTCTCCTACATCTATTTTAATTTTTTTTCAAATGCTCTATGCCTTGAAACTAAATGTCCCAAAACAAAAAAGTTTCAATTTTCAAAATTGGAGACGTGGGAATTTTTTAAAAATCTTCCTTCTTTTGAATTTAGCGCCAAAACGTGACGTAGAAACTGCCTAGCAGGCGAATTTTTCCTGCAATAAATTTATATTTTCGATTATCACTCTTAAAGTAAACTGATATTAGGGAAAAAACTACTCATACTAGGGTAGAAAAACCCGCTGATTTCGATCGTGTTACTCAAATTTATAGCCAATCACTCCTTGACGCTCAAACTATGATATCAGGCAGTTGTTGTGTGTTAACTAGGGAGTTTCTACGTCACTGTTTTCAGGTTTGCGCGCGGGTTGCATACTTTGCCCCTATTCTAATAATCCCTTCAGAGTCCCCAAATTTGAGTTAAAAAACTTGAAACGCAAGTCAAACTTATTGTTAATATGTACCCTATCATGATATAGTAGTTAAATTAACATCTGAGTCGTAAGAGATTTCCCCATTCATGGTAAATTACTGAACATGTAAATATTCAATTGTTTAGTTTATTCATACACGAACTTGGAAGCTATGACCTGTGACTGGCCGATTTTGTCCTTTGTCCCTCTTGTACTTACAATTCTTACAAACAATGAAATCTGGCCATAAGATACTCCAGGAAGCAACCTTCGTTACGTATTTACAGCATTTTTTACGAAGCTACAAACCCACATTTAAAAATGCATGAATCTGACATGCAGCCGCTTAAATTTATAACAATATTTTTAATGCTACTACAGAGAGAAGTTTATAAAACATTATAAATAATTATCGCGGTCAAAAAAGAAACCAACGCTCGTGCAGGGCCGTGGGGCCTATGGCCTATCGCGGCAGCTTTGCCGAAGATGGCGACATCCCGGCGACAGCTGAAGGAGCGAGCGAAGGTAGTTGATATGATGACGCTTCTGTAGCATTGAAGCATTTGTTTGCTCACTTTGTTTAGTCGAAAACTTTAATAATCATTCCAGCCATCGTTGATTAAGTCGACAAAACCGCGCAATTCGCGCAAAATATCATGGGGCCACGGAATAAATTAATGAGAAGCTTTAATATTGACGACACAATTCTCTCAGCCAATTAAAATCTAGCGCGCGAACTGCGCGCGACGACATGTTCTATCAAGCTTCCTATCCTTTAACCCAGCGGTACCTGGTTTTTAATTTTTTTCGGTGGTTCTTATGAAGGGCAAGATTAATAATTCATATGAGCCACGGGAAAGATCACATTACACGACATAAAAAATATTCGAGATTTTGTGCAGCATAGAATTTGAATGAAAAAATAAATAAGATTTTTCTCCTAACAAACCTTATGGAGCGATGTCAGAATGCGGCGCTGCGGCATTTTTAAGTTGAAGCTTGTCATTTTAAGAAATCAGCTTTACAATATATTATTTTATTTGTTAATTGATGGACACTTAACCAAATTAAGAATCCACAGATTTAAATTGGCTTAATGCATTGTGACTGAAAGTAGTGTAAAGATTTCACTGAAAACTCAGCCCCTGCAAAACCTTATGGGCATCAGCTGACTTTTTGGTAGTACGTAGGGTAGGTCATTTACGGGCAATGACTGCTTGGTCCTTAGACCCGAAGTCAATACATCAATCAATTCAATTCAAAGTAGGGTAGGTCAGTTATTGTGACGTCATCATAACAGCTTCCCAATAAAAATACAAAAACAAACGATTTATGTGAAGGGGGCGTGGCATCTTGTATTTTTCATGCAAAAGACTATTAATTGACCTATCAAACGTTAAAATCGTACAGTGGATTTATTTTCTTGAAATTTATGTAGTGTATATTTGGATACAGAACCTTGAGTTATGTATTGTCAATATTTTTTCAAAAAATTTTTTAACCCTCTTAACACCCTTAAATCGTGCTTAGTCATGCAAATATTTTTTAACACAAGCATGTGGAATTTCGGTGCATGACCATGACGTCGCATAGTTTTTCCTCTTGATTTTTGAGTCAACAAATTTCTTGAATAAAAATATAGACAACTTGAGGTCCTCTATTCAACTATGTAATATAAGTACAAAAATTTCTCCATGAAGGTTGTCCATTTCAATTACTATCTTAGCAACATCAATAAGAGGCAAGCATCGATTTGATTTGTGTGAATAACGTGTTGTATGGAACCTTAAAATGTTTTTAAAATGACTAATAGACCTATACTAGTACATAAATTCATTTTAAACTATAGAGTGAAAACTGGACAATATCTTATTACATACTGTATGTAGATGTTTACCTAAAAATTAAATTAAAAAATAAATAAAAAATACTTTAAACTTATCAAATAAAAATAAGTGTTTGACCAAAATGCTGATATATAGTAGTCGCGCAATCATTATTACATGGTGTAGTATTCGAGCAATAATATTGTAAAGGTAGAGATAACGCCGATCAGCTGTTCGACGTAGGTCCTTTTGATTAACATGTAAATTTTAGCATATTCACAAAAATTCTGATTTTTTTTTTTTTTTTTTTTTTTTTTTTTTTTTTTTATAGAAAGATATTAGTACCTAAAAGCCATAGAAAAAATTTCAAAACAATTTAACGAGCTGATTTTTTTTAATTAATTTTTTTAATTTTCAGCATATATAGGGCTTTCCCATGGAGAGACAAACTAAAAAATTAATATAAAAAAATCGGCTCGTTAAATTGTTTTGAAACTTTTTCTATGGCTTTTAGGTACTAATATCCGCCTCTCAAAAAAATTTCAGAATTTTTGTGAATTTACTAAGGTTTACATGTTAGTCAAAGGGACCTACGTCGAACAGCTGACCGCCGTTATCTCTACCTTAAGATAAAGTTGAAGCGTGTGGCCTCTTGAGGAGGCACTTTTAGCAACGATTGTGGTGTACAGGCAATATACAATTGTTGGGCACTTAGGCCAGAAGCCACTGCATGTTCCACACGGCCAGCTTTATGCGGCAACAAATGCGTGACCCCGACGGTGTAGTGGCTGGCCTCATTTGGGCAGGTGGCAAACAGCAGGCGATTCCTGGAAACCTCGAGTACCGACTCTAGAATCAGGTTTATTTATCCTCTGCGGGAGGGAGACTGCCGCTTGCTTTTACCCGCTGCTATAAGCATGCATGCAAAAAAGGTTATTATTTTGCTACTTAAAATGCTGGAAGGCAACTGTAAAATATGAGCCAAGTTATTACAGTAATATGAAAGCAACTATATTTTTAATATAATTTACACTAATATTTGAGTCTGTTATTCGAGTGTCACATGTAATCGCAACGTAGTCATATTTTTGTGGACACCAAGTAAGCACAGCTCTTGGTAATTTCACGGACATTTTAACAAGCTCCACCAAGGTACTCGAACTGTTCGGTGATGCAGCGAACTCAGCTGCAAATCAACTCGCTCGAGGTATGTTCGTATATTGCATTAATCGATTTAAAATCAAGAATCGTATAAACCTGTTCCCAGTATACCAACCTGATGGTCTGCTTCTTGTTTTGTTCTTAAAAGACTGTTCACTCCTGGTAGGTATGCAATTTTCGGGTTTTAAATTTTCTTCACCATACAGTGCGTTGTTCTCAGGTATTGCAAGGAGAGTTTAAAAACTGAAAATTACCTTCCATAGGAGAACAGAGTATAAGCGCGATTTTGTATTGTAATTATTATATAGTAATAACTAGTAAGCTAAGAAATTTGGTACTGTATACCACCTTTTCTTTAAAATGAAGTTTTAACATTGATCTCTTATTACGTGTACAATTTCTACCCCTCTTCATTCAGCTGCGGAAGTCGAGCAAGTAGTAGCAGTGTTGAAAAACACGATTCAGTTGAAAATTTTACGTTTTTATTGAGGAGTCATTCGATATCTGTATGAAGTTGCTATCTGCTTTATATTAAGTTTTGAATTTTCGTAGAGACTCGTATTTTATGCATTTCTGTGAACGTATAATAAAGTGCAATAATATGTTGTTGTTTTTAAAACTAATAATCGTCATATTTGTTTACTAATTGCTTGTAAAATTAAAATCAAATCCTTGTTGTGGAAGAGATTTTTTTTTTTCTTTCTATGTACTGCAGTATTGAGCAAGATGGTGGCTAGAATTCCGATCAACGAAACGCCCTTTTCTCCTGCATGCAGCGAGGTAGGGAATTGTGATAAAAAGCACTTCCAGCATTGATGCATGCCTCTGAGTGAGGGAGTCCCAAGTTTCGTGAGGGTTTCACAGCAAGCAGCTGCTGCCATCGCACCACCCTTGCCGGCCGACGTCTGCAAGCAGCCAACAATGCGTGTTGTGCGTGCAGTAGAGGGGTAGTATAGCAAAGGAAGTTCGTAACTTTACCCTGAATCAGGCAGCGTGTGGGGGGATGGCAAGAGCGGCGAAACGAGGGGCAAAAGACGCATCTCTAAATTATGTGATCCAAACGTAAACTTGGAGAACCGTCAGCGTCATCAATCCGTTCAAATTTCATGCGCGTAATTAAGGCGCTGAAAATACGAAGAGACGAAGACTTCGCAATGAATGTAATAGTGCGGGAAAGAAGATCAAAGATGTTGCTCCTGCGCACATTTTGCCAAAATAATTATCTAGCAGTACCGTGGTTGGCATTTTCATGTCATTTTCATTTTCAAAAGGGCTCATCATTCCAACTTACTACGAGAGAATCGAGAGGAAGGCCACCTTCTTGCACGAACCTCCTAACATTTTCATTCGCCGTGTTGCGTTTCTCATTTATGTTTATCCGTTTATTAATATTGTTTTACTTTTATTTTTTATTTATTTATTTTTTTTACAAATTTTTACCCAAAAAGCTTGTGATAAAGTTTGAGTAAAAAAGGAAGAAGCGTATATAGCATAAATTGCATAAAGAAAATATCGTGAAAAATCATGCCAACTCAAAACATCAACCCTCTTTTTTGTTGGGCTACAGGAGAGGAAAATCTGCCCCTACTCATTATCCGTGCAACAAAATGGCGACTGATTAAAAATTATTTAATCAGCTTTGCCAATTATGTTGCAAACTGTTAAATTTTACCTAATAAGATTTGCAAATATTTGTTCATTTTTTCTGATATACTACCATACAGAGTATACATAGCTCTATAAAAAAATCAACAATTTCAATCCTTTGTAATTTTATTATAGCCTTGCCACCATTTTTGTCCCCCCTCCTTTTCTCTCCCCCTCTTCCCACCTTTTTTTCCTTTTATTTATATTTTTTTTTCTTGCTCTCCCCCTTATTCAATTCAGATTCAAATTTTGTTAGGCCGTTGCCGATCATTCTTAACATTTTATAGGTATTATAGTAAACATTGATCCTTCATTGCTGCACACCAAAATGCAGCTATAGCAGCTATCGGATGAAAAAAAAAAAAAAAAAATTATGTATATGGACAATAGACTTAGTTTAATTAATTGGAGGGAAGATAACTGCAAATTTTACATCAATGCTTGTAAAAATTTTATTAGAAGAAATTTACTTGAATAATTTTAGAGAACATTTGGCCGCGCGTGAAAAGTTGATATATATACAAGTCATATATATCGTTGCACACACGCACGAAGTCAGGCACGCGGGCTGGATGGTGGGGCGAGGAAGGCCATGGTCTGGTAGCATACGGAGGGAGGAAGGGAGGAGAACGCGCGCCACTTCCCCCTAGCGTCTGGGCTAATTCAGGCGCGGGTCACGACTGCCGGCCGATACAGCGGTGCCCAAAATACTCGGGGGCGAGCAAACGTCGTGCACTCTAGACGTGGAACAGCGCCGCAGACACGGGGCTTCCCCACTGAGGGCTTCTGGCTGGCTGCTGTACAGCAAACAGCTTGAATGTAGCAACCTAGCAACAAACTAGACAGCCCTGCAGCCAGCTAGTTACTTAGTCACACCCCTCACTGCAAGTGGGCGGGGCACATTTTACTTAATTGGTGCAAACTGTAATCTCATGTATGTTTAAAGCAAGTAAATGAAAAATGTAGCAAGTTGTTTCAATTATTTGAAATTCGTTAATTCGTTCAGGGTATGAAGAATTGCGTAATGTGTAATTGATTTTATCTCACATCGGTTTAAAAAAATTCCAAAGTCGGAGTGAACGCGTCGCTTAGCATGGTGCCTTAATACCTGACAAAAGACCGTCGAAAAATACTGACAGTGAGTTAGGTAATCTGACAATAGCGATGTTCTATGACCCGAGCTTTAACCAAAAACCGATTTTTAAAAACATATCTTTATACCATTTTTCCGTAAATAATAATAATATTTATAATAATAATGAAAATTTACTATTTTAATTCTCATTGAGTTTTTCTTTATTTTTTTTACAGATGAACCAACCAACCTTACAGATGGATGGATTCGAGCCATTTTTAAAAAAAAAATTTTTTTTTTGGTTAAAGCTCGGGTCGAACATTGCTATATTACTGTCACACCACCTAATAGTATTTTTTCGAGATATTCGAGTCTTTGTCAAATAAGGCCCCATGTTAAGTGACTCGTTCACTCTGACTTTGGAATTTTAATTATATATTTTTCGAAGACTCGATATGCATCATAATGCATCACTATATTTGATTTAATATTTTATCCGTATCAAATGTACAATCAACTTTAGAATGCATTTTGATGTATAGTTTTATTATTGTTTAGCTGCGTAATTTTTTACTTCCATGATTTATTTATTTTTTGTCCAATGACCGCTTACGAAAATAAAATTGAATGTTTCGAGCATTTTTATTTATTTATTTCCTTTTTAAATCCAAAAACGTTATTGCTTGAAAATTTTAAGCCTGCATGTAATTCTTCTGTCGTGTTGTTAAACTGCAGTTCAACTGAATTGTTTGCATATAGGTCCGTATCCCAATGTCAAGTAGCGACTTTTCTTTACATTTTTTGTTCCGCGTAGTAATTTCACTTAAATTTGAATTAAGAAATTATACAGAGCCCGTTAACACAGATTGTGAATGCAAAATTAACAAAATCAATAACAAAGTTAAAATTTTAATATAGCGTCAGTTTATCGTCTCCTCGAGCGCCACACTTGTACACACGAACATGAAATTGTGCCAATCGATAGTTCGCCACGTGGCCCGCTGCACCACAGCAGCGCCGCATGCGTCTTCAGCTTGTGCTGGAGATTTGAGGCACAAGACCTTTGTATCCTAGCTGTAGAGAAGGTTTAAATAAATAACTTTAGCCTAGAATGCAACGGGCTTATCAGCTCTACTTTGCTGTATTTTCAAAATGCATACAGTATCTACCGTGAGATAACGTGAGCCAAAGTGCAGCAAGCGTACTGTTGATAAACACCGCAACATTGTAAGCTGACGATGTCTCAAGTTGCTTGCAGACCTAGCGATATGAAGTATAATATCAACTAACTGCTGAGTATTTGCGATATTATTTTAACACCTGTACTGTCAGCGTTTAATAAAACTCGTTCTATGCCGAGCTCTCATTCTAACCAAGTCAGCTTTCAAAAAGTTAAATTGAAAAAAAAAAAAAAAAAAACTATTTGATGCACCAAAACTTTAATTTTAATGGTGCATATCATATATTTTTTCTATTTATTTAAAACATGTGTAATTTTCAATTTCCCAAAGACTATGCCAAGAGATTGATGCCAATTTCGTAAGAATGTTTTTTTTTTTTTTTTTTTTTTTTTTTTTTTTTTTTTTTTTTTTTCTGTGCAGACTACAATGGTTTGTAAAATCAGTAGTTGGCACGCCCACTTTGAGTAATAGTAACTAGAGCACTGCTTGAATGAATGGTGTTTGCTGGTACAGTCGCGCGTTTACAGGGGAGTCTCTTGATCGAGACTATCGAGAGTGCATTGCATAGTCGGAATACACTTTTCTGTTAGCAAAACTTCGCTGCAGCGTTCATTCTGTTGAGACGAAAGCATCGTGGAACCTTGCCAGAAAGAAGCAGTGGAACGATGTATAATTTTTTCTTGCAGCTCACTATAGTCTACCATGTTAACGCTCAACTGCTGATGTTGACAATTATGTTAAGGAAACTGTACATAGTAAGTGTTTTACTGAAAAAAAAAAAAAAAATACAATATTTGAAGGTCTGGCTGACATGAAAGCGATATATCTGTGTGCTCGGCACAATGTATTATAGTACAGCTTCGAATCCCATCGAGGCTACTGCATTTTTTAACGATCTTTAGCTATTTCTTTACATCGCTATCAAAAGTAGAAAGCAGTATTGAAAGTGTGTGTATAAACAATAATAATAATAAATAATAATGATAATAAATGGCTTTACTTGTAAGAAGGATCGACTAGTCCGGACACTCCTACCAACTAAACACAAACAAGCAGTATAATTATGATACAAAAATTACAATAAACTAAGACATAAAAATAAAATTACAGCAAAGTAAATAAATGAAATGTTTCTTTGCAACAAAATATATCAACAGCAAGTTTGTTCCATAATCAATGACATTAAATGAAGCTTTATCAACTCTCAAGGAGTACGCATGTGACCTTTGTGGCACTAGTATGAACATCGCTCATCAATGTAAACATAATTATAATCACTGCATGATGAGATGTTCAAACTGATTGCAGCGTAAAATTTTAAACACAAAACAGAACAAATGATAATCACGCCAAATGCCAACTCTGGCCCACGAGAAACGCTGTTAATACTCCGATAAAAAAAAATCATATACTATACGTGGTAAATAAGAGCATTTGCACGAAATTGAAACAATTGATTTGGCAAAAACTCGCTTACTAATATTTGAGACACGCGGTGTCCACGAGAGCGTGCTATATCAATAATGAAGCCAAGATTTTTAACAGTATTAAAGAATGAAATCTCACAGCTTCCATCAGTAGACAAAATTTGAAGAAAAAAGAAGAATTGTTAGAAAAAGCACCCCGCTAAAAAAGAAGAGAATCTTTAATTTTAAGTAATGTAATTATTATTATAATACAAACTAATACACAATTTTTCAATCGTATTATGTATCAAAATTTGACTGCTTTTTCATTTCTTAATTTTTATCCTATAGAAACACTTTGATTGTGATTTTTTTTTTAAATAATTTAAAGTTGGGCATAAAATGACATCGGTACAAATATCATACCTTATCTTTAAAACTATCTTTATAACAGAACTGATCATATTGCACTTTTAAATTCTAAAATTAAATACAAAAATGTAAAACATTGTTTAACATGTTGGGGTTCAATTTTTCCTGAAAGGCGTTACAGTTTTTATCGGTCAAAACTATAATACAATGCTTTAGGTGTAGCGTTAGTAAAAACAAGTGCACTGAACGCACTTTTTTTATTGTTGAACATTTAGATCTATAGTAAATATTAAATGAAATTAATTGGCCTCCATTCTTGGCATTTCATGCAAAGCGTGCATTGCTACTCTGCTGAAATTGTCAGTTTTGTTAAAAAATAAGTCGCATACTTCTCTGTGGCGTCGGTACATTGCGTTATTGTTTAGCGTGAATCGAGGTATACAAATTTCTTGAACACACCATGACTGTGTGAGATGACCTCGCATTCATGCCATGTATTAAATGTGAAGGATTACACTATTTAGTATTTATATAGTACGCACCATTTTTTCAATCAATACGTGACTCGTGCTTTCATGTGTTGAAGAAAAATTTCAGTTTTCATTCCTTTAGTCCTAAGAGTTATAAAAAGATGTTAGTCGCCGCGCCTCTGCTTGAAAAATATTTTTATCGAAAGGAAAAAATCTATTTCCGGTTTACACCCTCCTCGCTGTTAAAGTTATACCACCAATACCTTTATATATAGCTTATCGTCGAATGACAAAATGTGCTTTGGAATCTTATTGAGAACGATATTATTTATAATATATACTGTATGTATATTACTATATATATATATGATATATATACATGCAATGAAAATATAGAATTTGTTTTATAATTTAGATCTCCTCCTGCATAATTAGTCGCAGCATTTTACTGTACAAGACGTCATCATGTTGGTCCACCTCTCCACTTCTTCTCCACCCACCCATCTTAATTGGACTTTTTTTTTCCCTCTTCCAGGTTACGCATGTTATTGCTTAATAGATCACTACATGCTAGTCCAGTGGCACTCTTATTTGTAACTATAAGCAGATTAAAGACTGTTATTATTAATAATTTTTAATATTTTAATATTATTGTAATAAGTACTTTTTGTCAATTTTATTATACTATTTAAGCATCAAGAGTGTGAAAATGTAAGTGATAATTAAGTGAAATTAATGTGTTAAGAAACTAAATGGACAAATGAATGGTATATAAGACTATTCAATTTTAATATGAATATTCAATTTTTAATATTCAGATTGTAGTTGAGATGTAGTTGTATGTTATTTGTGCAGTGTATTGTGATTATTTTGTTGTGTTCTGCTTTGTCTGTTTATTTGTTTTTTGAATTGACATGATCTAAGTTCGTCTATGTACAACCTAAACGATTGAATAAAAAATTTGAATTTATATTACTAAAATGTATTTATATTAAGTTTATCCTGAAGAATGACTGTCAGGCCAAACATCGCCTAATAAAGAAATTTTCTATTTTATTCTAAAAACTGCTGCCGAGATGTGTGTGCAGTTTTGTGTATATTTAATTTTACAATTGTATTATATGAAGCGAGAGGCAGTCGTTGCATGTTGCGTCGCTGAAAATGTAAAAGCCACTGCATGCATGCCGGCCGGGCCACTGCTGACTGCATCGATTTTTGTGAATGCGTATCATATACTCGGCAACCGTCACACAATATAACGGAGAAGTTTGGTTATTCCGGTTGCTCTCCCTTGCCTGCATGGGTTTATTGTTATTATAATTAGTTACATTTATGCTTATATTATATTACTGTGTTAAAGCGAGAGCAGTTTAAACTGATTGTAACTTCTTGTAAAGAGAGTGCTCGGTGCGCACAAATTATTTTTTCATCATTGTTTTGTTTGCTGAGATTATGATATTAAAATTTATTAGCAATTTTTCATATTTTCGTGCATGAATACGTTTTTAAAATTATAAATGTGATTAATAAATTGTCAATTAATTGTCCCAAGTCTCTCTCTCTCTCTCTCTCTCTCTCTCTCTCTCTCTCTCTCTCTCTCTCTCTCTCTCTCTCTCTCTCTCTCTCTCTCTCTCTCTCTCTCTCTCTCTCTCTCTCTCTCTCTCTCTCTCTCTCTCTTTTTCCCATGCAGTTAAAAAACTTTGTGTAAGATTTTAAACTTAAAACTTACCACAGGAATAAGAGTTCGTTTTTAAATTATTATATATTTATTGAAACAGTGTTATATTGCTAGTTTACCGCAGGACTATTATAGTCTGATGTATTTCTGTTTGCTTGCTAACTATGGTACATTCATTTATGGAGTAGAACCTTTAGAGAGATTGTTTAGACGGGTTATGAAGTTTGGACCATTCGATGTCTGTCAAATATGAAAAGCAAGGTGCACGTGGAAAATTAAAGTTCTGGCGGTTTGTCAGCTTCTTTGTTGATTATTAATAATAATAGTATTAAGGCGGATTCAGTTGGCAACAACGGCGATGCGACACGATTTTGTCACACAAGCTGAGAAATCCTAATATGCGGCGAGCAAATTCGCCGGGTTTGGGGCGTTAATTGCGATGCTTTTTTTTATTATTATTAATTGCCAAAAATGGCTGCAAATGGATGTTACAGCAAGTGCGCAATATTCGCTTCGCGTCGCAGGCCGAAAATCGCCATGAGAATCCACCTTTACCTCGTCAAGAGTATCGGAAATGCATTTGTTAGACTTTCCCAACGTAGAAAGTTGCATTTTTTCTATATCTTATTACCTGTTATGCCCCATTTTTTTTTTCCAAATGAATGTATCAATATTACTTGTGAGCCGTTGACTTCTCAATTTTAATATTATGCATGCATTTATTGCAAAGATTACACTTAAAGACTTATTAATTGATCTTATGGCATTATAAAATATGATTTCCTAATTATTTCTGCTATGAAATTCGTGTGCGCTTGCAGTGATGCCTAGAAATTGACGAGATGTGAGTTTGCTTAGCGGTGATCGAGTCAGTATATTGCTGGGACTGATCGCAGAGATAATAATAATATAAATGTTTATTGAGCAGAAAAACAAAATACATGATACATGAACAAAAATTAATACATGAAATGAGGGGGGACATTATAATATACAGGAGAATTTTATTTTTAAAGTTTGAAGACTTCACAATGACCTGATGACGTCAACGTACGTTATGTGATATGGCTGAAGTTTTGATTTGTCTTTTATATGATCGAGTGTATTATAAAATAAATTTGGATGAAAGCAAAATGTTTTTGAGTAAAAAAAATAAAAAAAAAAACGAAAATGAAGTATTCTTATTTTAATGTCAAATTAAAATTTGACAAAATTTTTGTTTAAACTCATTTTGAGTCTCTTGTGAGCTATATTTGTTTACAGCACTCAAATGTTGCACACATGTATGATATCCTGTGGCGGCTTCTACCACAGTAGCTTTTGACTCCGGCGCGATTTGGTTGTCTTAACGCGTGATATCGCTTAAAACACGTGGATTTCACAGCAAGTGCGCCAAATGAGTGTCGCCCTACATGCTTGGACGTTTTACAAGTTATAAGTTTACTCAGCTTGTTTCCATACGTCGTAATTCTACACGACAAGTGACTTAAGTGGCTGATGGGTCTAGGAATTTTCGTCGTAAGACATTTGGTCGCAAGGACATTTAGTCGCACGGACATTTGATCGTAAGGATATTTCGTCACATGGACATTTGGTCGCAAAAAAAAAAACAAACTATTTTTACTAAGGCTGCATGTGTTCGAATTGGCATAATTACATGTACGGTTCGTATGAATCGTATGCGTACGCATACAGTTTATATGCGTATATATACCGTGCGTACGAAAATTAAAAGATTTAATTCGGACATCTATACAGATTCATACCACGCCATCTGTTATTAAAGTTTAGAACTAATCAGCTGTCATACCCAGTCCCTTGTAATTTTGAATTTCCCGCTCAGTATGCATACTGAGGGCTATGGCTCATTGCCCTCCACCAGAGGGCTATAATATGATACAGCATACAGTTCGTACGCCTGGTATGCATTTTCGTATACAGTCGGTATGATACGGTACGCACTGTATGCATACATACCGACGCGTATCGATACATACGAACGAATTCGAACTATACGAATGACGTCATATACCGAAAAATTACAGTCGATATTGTACATATACAGAGTATACAGACTGTTTTATTCAATTCGAACACAGCCTAAATAAAAGTGCAGTAAAATGAAGTAAAATGAAAGAGGGTTACTTAACTGTCAAATAAAACTATATCGTGATCGTCATGCACACGTGTAACTAATAGTTTTGTAAGCACTTGCAAAAGTTTGAAGTTATGTGATCGATCACACACTGTTATGTTGAAATCTGTATAAATTCGGTATAATTTATTAATAACGTATAGAACTAAAATTATATAATAATAAATCGTAAATTAAACATTGTGTGTTTGTGGATGAATTAATTATATCGGAAAGTGAACAGAAATTATTTTGTCTTGTTTCTACACCCTACCTTCCATTAATATAGTATAATAAATATCCGCATTGCATAAAAGATTCAAATTCATTAGTTTATTAAAGTTTCATTACCATTTGCAACATTCGACAAATAGACGATGAATATCAAATTAAGCGCGGATCCAAGGGGGGGTGGGGGCGATCGCCAAAAGGTCCCAAAATACATGGAAAGTGTTACCATGGAACCCCCCATCCGTAGCCACCCCTCCCACTCCAAATTTTAACATTGCGGATACGGCACCGCCACCTCCCCCCCCCCCCCCCCCCCCCCCCCAGAACCGCGAGCTGGATCCGCCCCTGTATAAAATCAATATGAATTCATTACAAATGGAACTTTGAATTCGAAAGAAATTTTAAATACAAAAAATACGTACAAAATTTAAACCATTTTTGCGACCAAATGTCCTTGCGACCAAATGTCTATGCGACGAAATGTCCTTACGGCCAAATGTCCGTGCGACTAAATATCCTTGCGACCAAAGCGATCAAATGTCCATGCGACGAAATGTCCATGCGACCAAATGTCCTTGCGACCAAATGTCTGCGACCAAAAGTCCTACGACCAAATGTCTTTCGACGAAAATTCCGGCTCCCGTGGCGGATACGTAAGTTCGTGCGATGAAAATTTGCATTTGAACGGGTTGGTTACAGTTCAAAGTTTTCTCGTTTTTTAATGTCAACCAAAAATCAGAAAAAAAAATAACATAATTTATATACTTATTGATTTTCTAGGACATGATTTTACATATGCTGTCTTCATTTTAATATAAATGATGCAGTTGGTAGTGTTGTTACGGCGCCGGAGCTGCCGGTCTCGGCCGACTGGCTGCAGCAGATAGGAGGGCCACGCAAGGTCAAGATCACTCACTGCTGCTGCTGCAACGATACTCGAGCATGCCTGCCTGCCCAAATACATTAAATTTACTCTCGCCTGCATGCTTACAAAATTGACTCGATTAGTGTGTAGTTTAAACGGCAATGTAGTAACAATCGATTGATTGCAATTATTGGAAAGATATGTAACTTCTATCAAATATTTAAATATACATTTTAAATAAAATAATAAAATATCTCATTTAGTATCAATGGTATGTACTAAATGAGGAACGGATTAGAATTATGTTGAATCATCAATACTTCTTCACTCAAGCGCTGACAAAACATTTTATCCGAAATGGAAGTACGTACTCTGTATTTTCGTATTTTATCAAAAATTTTCCTTGCTTGTTATTGAATTAAAAAAAAAAAAAAAATTAAATTACTTACAATTACGGAAATTGTATATTTTCATAAAGAAAATGCGGAAATTGATTTCTGAAATGACAATATTAAAATTGTAGGCGATTATATATCGATTATATACAAACACATTATTTATAAATTGTATTTTAGTGCTGTATAAGAAATGTTCAACTAGCTTATGTAATTTTGTTGGTGTGTTGCAGTAACGGTGGGCAGTTCCGCGTTTTGGTAAGCAACATCCCGATCCACGCCCGTTTGGAAGACATCGAGGAACTGGTGTCGTCGCTGGCTCCTTACTTGTCGCTTGAGAAACTGGCGCCACGTGGTGGTGACCGTGGAGACACTAGCACGCAGGCAGTGCAGGTCATGTACGAGACACAAGAGCACGCACAGCAGTAAGTGCATTCCGCCATCTTGGTGCCACTCATCAACCATATTGAGGGGGGGGGGGGGGGAAACATGCACACGATAGGTTCTTTTTTATTATGATTTCTAAAACGTTAATATTGGTCTTCGTAATTTTCTGTTGTTAAATTGAAAAAAGGGATAGAATTTCTAATTTTTTTGAGAAAACATCAAGTAATACAAAATTATGTATCTAAACTTCAATTTCAAAATCATACGTGCCCCTCCCTCCTTATGGGTTTCTAGACCCCTTCGATGATTCACTCAATTTGCGGGGATCAGTAGTACTATATAAGCAAGTAAGTTTGTTTGAGAATATTAAACGCTTGTTTATTGTCAATCAAATTCTTATTAGGCACACTAAACATTAGCACTCGTTTTTAGGACGAAATTTAAATTCGCAAGGATGTCCAAAATAATGTGGTTCAAATTTAATCTGTGTTCAATGCGACTATTTTTAAAACGAAAAAAGTATGATTTTTTAAGAAGACTTTAAATTTTACTGGAACTTGAGTTTGTAAGAAAGTCACATTTGGGTCCGTGATCGATTTGAGTCGTTTCTTTTTATGATATTTCTGCAATGTTTTAGTGTGCAGTGAAAGATCGCAGTTGTGTCTACGTGATGACGTTTTTATATTTGTTAAACATTTAACAATTATGTATCTACTTTTCTCCAAGTAGTAACTTTATACGTACGTATCAGCAGATCGTTATTAAAACAAAATAAATTTGAAAATTTTATCGAAATTACAGACACAGACTACGAATTTAACTATTTAACCGTACAGCGGGTTGCGGAACACCAGGGGCTAACCTCTCGTCGCGACATTTAGAGTTTTATTAGTCTGTTTTTTTGTCAGTGAACTCAAGTATTAAATTGCATTAAATATTAGTGACCTGATCAACCTTTTTTTATGATTAAATATTTCTTCATTTAAAAAGTAAAGGCTAAGAAATCTTCATTAAATTTATGCTGCGAAAACGACTCTTATGATTTATGATAAATAAAATGTGTTGATTAAAGTGATGGTAAAATTTGATGAAGTATTATTTTTGTTGTGGGGCATCTATAATTGCTTTTTTCGAATAACATTTTTTTTTAATTATTATTATTTATTTAACATAAACATATCGTCCTTCGTCTGGAATAATGAGCTGGGGCATCTATAATTTCTTTTTTCGAATAACAATTTTTTTTAATTATTATTATTATTTACTTAACATAAACATATCGTCCTTCGTTGGGCATAATGAGCTATCTGCTTACCACGCTTTGTCGATTTCGTTGCAATAATGAGCTATCTGCTATTTCAGGTGAGCGCAATTATGAGCTGTAAATTGATATGAAATAAGCACCTGAAACAGCAGACAGCTTATTATTGTAACGAGATCATGGGAGGCAGATAGCTCATTATTCCGGACGAGGGAGGATATACTTGTCTTACAAAACCATAATCTGAGTATGATTTGTCACACATTCAGTTTATGTTGTTGTTTAAAAAAATAGGTATCAACAATATTTGCTAATGTGTTGTTTTGCTTACAGGGTGGTGAGCCACCTGAATGGCTATGATTACGAAGGAGGAGTCCTGAAGGCTGACATGAACATGGATCGCAGAGGCGGCAACAACAGGCAGCAGCAACAGCAGCAGCGCCCTGCACGTCCAGGAATGGCGTTCTCAGGAATGCCGGCCGCGAGCAGACAGACTGACTTCCCACTCAGGTGAGAAACGGCTCATTATCACAAAACAACTGATGTTAGTGTTTATTATTATTTACAAAAAAAGGATGAATGGACAAGAACTATAATTATGCAAATAGATGCAAAAAAATGTTACAGTATTCAAAATAAATTAAGCTTATAATGTATTATTAGCCGCAGTTGTATTAAACAATTGCTATTTTTTTCAATTTTTTTAAATAATTTTTAATTCAATATCAGGTGCAAGAGGTACGTACAAAAATGGTAAATGATTTGTTAGAAAACGTCATTATTACAAACTGTTTTACATGTTATCAAAATATAATTCTGTACCAAATATTACCTGGAATCATGAAAAATTATATTTCTGGTTGTCCCAAATAAACTGTGTTTAAACTCTTCCGTAATCTCACCTAAATATGCAAAATAATGCGCAGATTGTCTAGTAGTTTGTTTTAACTTGTCACAAAAAATGAAGAAAGGAATGTTTTAGAGTGCCTCTGGTTAAAAATGTCAAATGCAAAATATTTTTATGAATATTTAAAACCTAATTCAAAAAGTGAAGAAAGGGGTGTTTTAGAGCGTCTTTTTGGTTAAAATTGTCAAATGCAAAATATTTTTATGAATATTTAAAACATAATTTTAAAAATAATTATAATCATGACATAATTACGTCACAAATGTCCTGATTAAAGCAACACTTTCCTGTACTCCCCACCTACTCAACATTTTTTTCATATAAAAACATTGTGGTAATTATGCTTATGTTTTGTCCAGAATTCTGGTACAGAGTGATATGGTTGGTGCTATCATAGGACGGCAAGGCAGTACCATACGTCAGATCACCCAGCAGACACGGGCTAGGTAAGTACTAGAGCTTATTGAAAGCTTCTATCAGTACTCTACTCATGATGGCATTATAAGTTGTACTGAATAGAAACAAAAAATCTTTCTATACTTTGTGCTCATGGACCAGCAAACTAATTAAGCGTGTATGGTCACAGGGTGGACGTGCACCGCAAAGACAATGTCGGCTCGGTCGAGAAGGCAATCACCATTTACGGCAACCCAGAGAACTGTACCAATGCATGTCGCCGCATTCTTGATGTCATGCAGCAGGAGGCAAACAACACAAATAAAGGGTGAGTGAGAAACGTTATCATTTTTGTAAAGAAAATATGAAAACGTCAGAATCAACCTGATAGATACACAACATTTGTGTTTGTGATCAAAGTCAAACATCGAAAAGTTTTTTATTCTGATGGTCTCAAACGATGTCACTTTTTTTTTTTTTTTAGCCACATGGGGACTGACCCCTGATGTTTCTAACATTCTAACAGAATAATCCTACTACTCGTGTGATTGAAATCATTGTCTTTGCTTTCAAAGATGACCAAAGACATCATTTTCAGAGAAGAGGGAATCAATTTAATCGTTATATAATCATGCTTGATTATATACACTGCAAAGCTACCTATGGCAATAGCTATATATAATGTTTGATGTCCTAAGCTATGATATAGTTCTTGCATTTTGGCCATTTTTTGGCGGCATCGCTAGTGTTAGGACAAAACGGATATGAAATTTCACACTTTTTGTCCCAGGAAATTTAAAAATAACATTGTGAGGCTCCCATTTTAAAATTTTTGTGCAGAGGCTGGCGATTCTCCGTTTCTGGTTTGTCTTAACACTAGCACTGCAGTGGCGAATTGTGTCACTACTATGTCTAGATGAATTTTGCAAAGAAAGCGACTGGATCTGCTTCTATAATATAGGTAGCTTTTTTTCAAACCTTTTTTTAGATTTTTTTAAGTCCGTAGAAAAGATGTTATCTCTATCAGATGATGTTTGTTTCATTGATTCCAATGTGATCTGGCCGAGTTCACTCTTTTCTTTCAAACTCTTGTATGATACGTACCGATGACGGAAAAAGCACATTGGAATTAAATAGGTAGCTTTGATTTGAAGAAAAGATTTAGCCAAAGTTCATGCAACTTGATACTGAAAACCACTCTAGTTGAATGTATCCAGTAAAATGTCTTCTTGAACGGGGTATCTTGTTTTGTGTTGCAGAGAAATCTCGCTGAAAATTTTGGCTCACAACAATCTGATTGGTCGTATCATCGGCAAGGGAGGCAACACAATCAAGCGCATCATGCAAGACACGGACACCAAGATCACAGTCTCAAGGTGAGTTTGCTTGCAGACTAGCCCTCCCTCAAGTAAGCTCAACAGAAACTGAGCACCAATTGCATTGTGGTGCGAACCTCAATACCTTGCTTTTTATTGAAAGTACAGAAGAACTCTTATGACTTCATATTTTAATTTTGGTTTTCGACAGTAAAAAAAATTAATAATTATCACAAATAGAAATAGTTCGTATTTCAATTTCACGTATATGAATGTTGGTAGCATTTAAGTCACACAAATTCCAAGTGCTGTCAGTCAGTTGCAACAAGTTATTGTCAAAACTTACTCTGCCGCGATTTTTTCTTTTAAATGTTTATTTTAATTATGAATAATTTTAACTGTAATTTCATATAAACTTGCTCTTTATTTTTGTTTATTATTTTAACCTAAAATGATTTTTGAGCCGTAGTTTTTATTGTCTGTGCCATTCAGTCCAAGATGAGCAACTTGGCTGTGTGGTGCATGTGGTTCCTATTGAGGTTGGATGTTGGTTACAGCATCAATGACATCACCAGTTTCAACCTGGAGCGCATCATCACGGTGAAGGGCTCCATTGAGAACATGTCCAAATCGGAGGCCCTCATCAGCTCCAAACTACGCCAGAGCTACGAGAACGATCTGCAAGCGATGGCTGTAAGTCCGGCATTACACTCGCACTCAACCCACGAGGTACCAGCAATCAGTGAGAGCACACTGTACATAGACGCCTTGCCCACACTTGACTAATCAAATCTTGGATTTTGATAAATATTTCTGCCATATGTATGGAAATATTATGAACTGCAAAATCTGAGGCTATGAATTTTTAAACTGGGTGGGAAGTCTCGTACAGTTGTAAGTAAATTGGTGATGGTTATTTGCTCCTAACCAGTTGTCGGTGTTATATTGAAAATTTTAATATAATTTTTATAATGTATTCAATTTAAAAGTTCTTCTCTAAACACCATGTAACTGGCTTGGAAAGTGCATTGCGGGAATAAACATTATAAATTTAGTACTTTTTTTTTTATATTGATTCATTTTACAATTGAAATCAAAATGAATGAATATGATTTAAAAGTACTCTTTGTAAGGTATCACATGATTTTTAAGAGAACAAAAAAAAATCTTAAAAATTTACATACTCTTAGTCATGAATGTAGCATGTTTAATTGGAATGCACTTGATAATGGTTTTATTGTTAAAACAATGTCGTTGGTAAATAGTTTTGTTTTAACTGTACCAAAATATATAAAATATTACTTTCAGTAATGATAATTATTTATTTAAAAGTAAAAATATTGTTGACGTGAGGAATGAGGTGAGAATATTCTCACTGTCATGCAACATTGGTTGAAATCCCAAGCTAATTTTGACTTTTAAAATATCTAGCTGTAGATCATATGAGAAAGTTGTATGTTTGTGTTTCAGCCACAAAGCCTCATGTTCCCGGGACTGCATCCGATGGCCATGATGTCTACCGTGGGCATGGGCTTCCCTAGGGGCTCTGGGGGCGGCGGTGGGGGCTTCCCACCCATGTATGGTTCAGGTCCTGCTGCCACTGCTGCACCCTACCCCTCGATGTACCCTCAGGGAGGGGGAGGGGCCGGCATGGGCCAGCCACCACCAATGGGGGGTCCCAATGACTCGCAGGTAAACCTGCCATCGATGGACGACCAGGTCTCAACAAATTCTACTTCAAATTTTGCTCAACTCAATACCTTTGTGCATTCGAGAACACTGCAAGCTCTCATTTGCTTAAATATTACTTAAATGAGGAGTCATTGTTTCTAGTGCAGAGAGGTTTGAGAAAGAGTTTGCCTGAAGGAAGGGGCTTGAGGAAGAGAATGGGTGCTAGTCAGCATGATTGGCGAGGCTTTCATTGGGCTAATAGTAGAGCCAGTGCTGTTTTTTTAAACTTATAGTACCAATGTATACTGCAAGAAAGGAAAAATAATGATTTGTATAAATAAAAAGTAATGGCTGCTATCCTTCTTGCATGAGAAAATAAAACATTTTTTTTTATTCTTTTTTAATACTGTAAACATGCTAGTTTGAACATTGCGTTTATCCAAATATTGTCAATATTAATTTTATTAAATACCATTCTTAAATGCATGCTGAATCACTCCCATTATTTTCTTGCTATATAAGTTTCCATAAGGACACTTTAAAATGCATAGAAAATTTATTCATTTTTGATACAGTATCAGTAAGTTGAAATTATTTAAGTTTTATTTACAGTAAGTTCTGGTTCATAGTAGGTTGCCATGTTTTTTTATTGTTTGAACACATACAACCTTGCCTTTCCAGAACTGCATGTTGTATAATTTTTATAAATAATTAATAGGTTTTTAAAAAGAATGCTTGATTGAATGCTGCTATGGTTGCTTGCTGCATTAAGTAGTGGGGCTTAGTTTGGTGTGTCGAGAGGGATTTGACTGACTGCGTATCTTACGCACAGGAGACTACGTTCCTGTATATACCTAACAACGCGGTGGGTGCCATCATCGGCACTAAGGGCACGCACATTCGGAACATCATCCGCTTTTCCGGAGCCTCAGTGAAAATTGCAGCTCTGGAACAGGACAAACCTCCAGAACAACAGACAGAGCGCAAGGTCACCATTATCGGTTCTCCAGAAGCACAGTGGAAAGTAAGTGCAACATTTTCAAATAAAACAAATCCATTTTATTGGATTTCAAAGTAAAAAACATCGGGATTTAATAAAACGATTACAAAACCTTTGTATTAATTATAAAGTATCATCTACATTTAAAGTAGTAGCAAGCAATACCTGATTTTTCTTTGACGTGTGTACCAAGTATATTTTCATTGTGAAGTTTTGAAAATGATACTTTTATTAACAACTAGTCAGGGTAGTCTTCAAAATTTCTTTATTCAAATTATAAATTCAGGGTGTTTAGCACCTCTGGAAATCATGAAAAACCTGGAATTATCATGTAATTTAAAAGCCCAGAAAAATCATGGATGAAATATAAATAATGTAGTATAGTTCTACTTTTTCTTTCTCTCTCTTTTCTTTTTCCTATGTTTATTTATTTTTTTTTTCCTTCATTCTGTTTTTGCAGAAATTTTTAAGAACCAAAATGCTTTCATGAATTGTAGTGCAAAAAAGTACATATTTACATTTTGCTTTGCTCAATGCTTTTGTTGATAGGTTTTAGTTAGGAAATTATTTTACTATAATTTGTTGAGATATTCATGTTGATCAAATTCTAATTAGAGCTGTTGCATTTTTTTTAAATTATTTATTTTTATTATTATTAATAAAAGCTTGAATTGCTTTCCTCGCAGTATCAAAATTAAATTGAGTACAAAGTTTTATTTTTTATTTTATTTATATATTTATTTATTATTATTTTTTTTTCCCCAAAAATTACTTGCCCTATAATCTTCTAATACTCGCCAGTAAGTTTTGAATATTTTATCATTTTAGTGACGTCCCATTAATAATATTAATTATTTATTATTAGTATTAGTATTATTTTTTTGTGACATACCACTGGACTGCCCTGGTCATAGGACAAACCCAGCAGTACCTCATATTTCCCCAACAATGCCCCTTTGGAGTGCCAGACTTTTGGCCACGGTGAGACCCAGCTTCCACGGAATCACACCCGTAGGACCCGGGTCTATTACACCGAGCATGACGTACGAATAGTGTCACTGCAGTGATCATCAGCCCCATCGCGACCGAGCTTTTCATCCTCTCCCCCTACCCACAATACCCACAATATTATTATTATTATTATTGCAATATTTATTATCTACAAAATTTTACTAAAAGATTACAAGATTCCATATGAAACTTTTGTTTTTCTTGTTGCTGCTGTTTTATTTTTTGAAAGCCCACCGTCTTTGAGGAAATTTTAGCAGTCACTCATGGAAAAAGTCAAGGAATCATTAACTAGGCCTGATATGCTAAACACCCTGATGAACACGGTCAGAACACCATTAAACATGTCTTCCTTGTTGATATAATTCTGTTATTATCTATTATGTACATATTTTCCCTTCTGCATACCTTTCAAAAAGTTTTCTTTTTAAAAATGGAAAACCTTTTCATTATTATCTATGTAAACGATATGTAATTACTTGAAAGTAGATATAACCCTGTTTGTTTTCTGAGTATTCAAATAAATTAGAGTAAAAAATGGCAAGGAGATGTTGACACTGTAACGTACCCCGGTACCCGTGTGATATCTCGGCTGCGAGTCTGGCTCGGTGTGTTGCAGCAGGGTACTTGGGTAGTTACTAGTATTAGATTCCTAATTTATACTACCTAGCCTGTTACAGCTAATGCTAATATAGAATAGAGTTCCTGGGAATTATGTAAAATAAAGGTGTCTAGGGGATTTATTTAACTGATTTTTAATTATACTTAAAAATGTTATACAGTACACAGATGTAGTTTGTCAGTTAAATGTTACATAATTTTAATAGCACTGAGTGGGGAAATTGGCACATAATTAATAATAATAATAATATCTAAAACAAAGAGAGTTGTCGTCTATTAACTTGGTTTATATATACTAGAAACAATAGAATACAGTATAATAATTAATTGGTCATAATAAAACCTCGGTAGGTTTTTTGGACAATTTTCCTTCAGTACTCGCTTACTTAATATTCAAACAAAAGGTACCCAGAGTCTGGACGGTTAATATTGCTCCAATGCTGTACAGTACTATAGGCCCTATACTGTGCTTCGTAATATTTTGTATACCCACAAAATATCGAAGCTGCAAATTTTACTTTAAATATTCAAAACTATAAAAATCTAGTATCGGACAGTCTTGATCTAGTAACGGACGGTCTCGATCTAGTTCAATCAGTCAATCCAGTTTCGGACAGTCTCGATGGGCGAATGACAGCTCGGATTCCAGCTTGCTGGACCGCATATATGATCAACCCAATCCACCAAGCACGGTTGAACCTCTGTGCCGACCATCAATCATATACACTTAATCAAAACTAATCATCTACCATCGATACTGCAAGAAATAGAAATTCTGTATTTAATTTTACAGTAATAAAATAAATCTACTGTATTGAAACGTGTCAGATCCGGAATTATTAATTCAATTTAATTCTTTAACTAATTAATTCAAAATTGAGTTTATCAGAAATTAGCTTACGGTTAAAAATATCTGGAGTCAAATACTCAAATACTGATGCTGATGGTACAGATTTACAACATCAAGGGACCATACAATCTTTATTCTTGTCATTTCGTATAATTGCCATATGCGGCTTCGGAAATCGTTGTAAGAATGGCTATCAATCAAATAATCAACTTTCGGCAAAAACCTTTAACTTGCAATTATTGTCCAACTTGTATAAACCGACAATTGAAACAAGCTTGAAAAATTATTATTTAATCTTGACTTCGAATTTGAGATGTCTTGCAGAAATACTGGGACACACGTCATGTCTCGAACTGCTCAGACTGGCTAGTGTTAGCAAACTGACGCCACACAAACTTGTATAGTAGTCTTAGGGTAGTGGAAGGGGAATAGAAGGATGACACGAAAACTTCCATCGTTGCGCGTCATCGCTCTATTGCGCGAAATGACCTCACCTTAATATTACATCATATATCGCGCAGCAGCCACAACAACACAACCAAAATCACCACCATACAACTCCTGTACGCCAAAATTGTTTTAAACCATTATAATGTCAAATTACACATTATAATATTTAATTTAGTAATTTATCATATAGTTAAAATTGCATAATTAATAATAAATTGTTTATTGAACACAAAAACAGTGTACAGAAAAAATTGCTCATCATTAATTAACAATTACGCGTTTTTTCGTTTTTCGTTTTTTTTTTTTTTTTTTGGTTGTACCTCGATTTTACGAACCTCGAATTTACGACGAAGTCCCGATTTTTCGGTCCCTTCAATTTCGTAAAATCAAGGTTTTACTGTATATGTCTTGTGTTGGCAAAGCCATAGTAATTTTATAAGAAGTCATGTAAATTTAAAATCGGTATAAAAATAGGTACTTTCCAAGAAAAGCTTCAGCTCTTGAATCTCATGCAACAGATTAGATGTTAAAAGACTTCAATGTTAATTGATAATTGATAAAAAAATAATAATAATCCACATTCTGCATACCTAAAGGATGTAGTTATCATTAAATAAGAGTGATTTTTTAGGACAAACTAGAACCTAAATTTTTGTTTTACAATTTATACTTTCATGGGGAGCACAGAGGAAAAATTTAAAATATAAATCATTTTTGAATGTCCCTTATTAAGGGGCATTCACAAAGCCTTAAGGCTACATTTAAGGCTCAATAATTTCAGACCAGAAATTTTGGGTCTAAAAAACACGTCTAAAATCAAGCTTTAAATTATCGAGCCTTAAATGTGGCCTTAAGACTTTATGCATGCCTCTTCTGATATATGTACAGGGTGTTTACTTTGATTTGAACGTTTTAAAGTGATAATTGAGGAATGAAGTTCGATGGTAATATAGACACATCATACATCAAATTAAAGCTTACATTTTAACATTTTCAAAACTTGCATCATAAATTACATGTGCGGACTTGTCTGTTTTTGAGACGAAAAAGAAACAAAAATGAGCTGTTTTTTGGTTCAAATATCGGTGGTAACATGAAATTAAATATCCCTATAAAAAATCTGGCTTGATTACAAGTTTGACTACACCAAATAACTCAAGGTTATGCTCATGAGCACCGTTGGTACCCTGGCACAGGTTCACATGCACCTCTGGTTCTTAAAACACGTTGCTAATCCCTTCGGCGTAACAGACTCGACTGCAGAGCTAAATTTCGCTGATGCAAGTTTCCGGCATTTCACGCTGGTGACTGCATCTTTCGGGCAGCTTTTTTAAAAAAAATCAGGAGGAATGACGCCTGGGGACCAAAAGACTCATTTCGTGGGTCATTTATGCATGGCTGATCCAGTGACCTGTGGAAAGACGTTATGGTTTAGCTGCTTCCACACTGCATACACCCAGTGGCGGTCATTCGGAAAAACCCTAACTTGTTTGCTTCGCGGGGGCCAAGCCAGCCTTGCAATCTATCCTGGCATTTAAATGTGACTAATCGCAACGTGGAAACTTGTCAGGATGAACGCCACATGCATCTTAAAATTTTGTCAATGAACCAGAAACAGAAATGGAATGGTTCAAATTCGTAGAGAAACCACATTGTGGTAAAAAGCGTTACCCCTGGATGGGAGAAGTGCAATTTTTGTTTAAATGGTCACCCATCCAACCACAAAACAGTCTTGTGTTGCTTTACTTTGGTGATCCAAGGAAAATTGACCAAACGCATTACATACATATCACTCTCACACATACCTTGCAAAGCAGTGAAACAGTTAATTTCATGTTACCACCAATATTTGAACAAAAAAACAGCTCATTTTTGTTTCTTTTTCGTCTCAAAAAAAGACAAGTCCACACATGTCATTTATAAGGTGAAATTTGAAAATGTTAAAATGTAAGCTTTAATTTGATGTATGACATGTCTATATTACCATCGAACTTCATTCCTTAATTATCATTTTAAAACGTTCAAATCAAAGTAAACACCCTGTATTGTACATACTTTACTTTTAGATCATTTGCATAACATTTACAATACATGCACAGTGCAAGTACTTGAGCAAAAGCATAATAATATACTATATCATACAATTTGCTATGCTAGAAAACCATGCTATTTTTAATTTAAACTATAAACATACCTGTATTTTGACAAATCCAAAATCAGCACGCTTTGCACACAGTCATTACTTTATAACACTGAAATATATATAAATAATAAACCAAATTCGTCTGTATGCATACTGCTTAATTAATATGCTAAATATGCTTTGTTGTGATCAAAGCGTACTAAGATTATATTAAAGCGTATCGCATAATTAAAGTTGCTGGGTTGTGAAAATTCAATGCTCGTTGTTTTCTATTTTGCCCACAATGGCGCTGCTGACACGTACTTTTCATCAAGGTTTCTTTCACAGTATAGAGAAGATAGTAGAGAAAGTCGTATGTTAGAATCGAAGTCGAAAACTGCTCGCGTCAACGGCATGTTTGTCCGCCGCAATGTTAAAATCATAGGAAAGGGGCACGACCAAATGGGGCATCCTGCAATGTTATGGTATAGGAGAATCAACTATAATCTGCTCTAACTCGGAAATTATTAAAGCTAGCACAGTGGAACTTTCACTAAAATATTAGAAAAAAAATCTAGTATTTTTTACAAGAAAAAAGTAAGCTCTTAACCCAATATTCAAAAAGTGTCAAAAATTGACTTCAGCTCCCCCGTAGCGCAGGTATGGGAGTTTGGCTACTATCTTTCCTGTACTGTGGTTTCTTTATACAGGTTAAGACACGCACGCATTTCGTGCGTCAATTTCGTTAAATTTTCAGGCCACATTGTACCGCGAAATTTCAAAAATAGCATTGCATGATGGGCGCATTCAAAGTTTCGCGGCACGATGTTGCCAAAAATACTTGAACGTGATTGGCTTAGCCCTTTAACATTGGTCCAATCGGTGGCTTAACCTGTATAAAGGAACGTTGCTTTTCATGAAAGCATCGGAAAGCGAAGCATTTCCGGTTTGAAAAAAACACGAAAAAGAAAAATTTTCAAAATGTTTATCAATTAATTATTATTGTAAATAAAATTAATTAATAAATCAGAACAGTGTTTAATTATTTATCAATCAATTATTTTTTTAAATTTCGTAATTCAATTGTTTTGTACGTGTCAGTAGCGCTGTCACCTCGTAGCGTCAATATTTTGAACTAAAGCGTGGTATAGGGCCTACTAATTGGATGTGACACGCTTTAATATAATCTGAGTTCGCTTTGGTTGTGATTATGTCATCGCAACGTTGCCACATTGTTGCATCATATTATGAAAACAAACCAAATTATAATTTAACTTTTTATTTACATACCATTAAATAAATCATAATTTATTAATTACCTTTAATTTAATTTGAAATCCCCGTTAAAAATTATTTATTAACTTTAATATTGCCACCTGGCATTAACGTCTAAAAAAACGCAACTTTCAAATTTCAAACAGCTGGCTTATAAAAATAATATTGATTAAAAACCATAGAGTTGTTAAAAACAGGAAGTAAACAACCGTTTTCTTACAACACTAAGAAGGAAATGTATGATTACAGGCCCAGTACCTCATCTTTGAGAAAATGCGTGAGGAAGGCTTCGTAGCAGGCACAGAGGATGTTCGACTTACAGTGGAGTTGCTGGTGCCTTCTTCTCAAGTGGGCCGTATTATTGGCAAGGGTGGACAGAATGTGCGTGAGCTTCAACGTGTGACAGGCGGAATCATCAAGCTGCCAGAGCAAGCGAGCACCAGTGGCGAGGAGACGACCGTGCACATCATCGGACCCTTCTTCTCAGTTCAGGTGAGATCCAACACACCAACCTGGCAGGCATTGTAGTGCGGAAACCCACCTTCTTAGTCCGCATTATCACGCCACTGGATTACATCTTATTATCCGTATGCATACATAATACTTTTAATATAATTTAACCTTGTTTTGTTTTCCTGACCAAATATGCAGCTACAAATTGGTTAGGTAACATTAAATTTATTAAAACTCTCCATTCTATCTTTTTATTATTGCGAAGAGATTAGTAGAAGTCGGCTCATTCCAATTGAAAAATATAGTTTGGTCAGGAATGCAGCCTTTTCGATTTTCCTATTATTAATTTCTATAAAAGTGTAGCAAGTTTCACCCATTGAATTCAGATCAGAGTACATGTGAAATTCAAGGCTTGTTGGATCAAAATTAATTAAAAGCCATTTTCTCTTCATGTCAATATTTGTGTAACAAGATAAACTGGCCTTTAGTTTAAAGGCCTTATGAACCTTTGCACAATATTAAGTACACGGTAAGCTTTGCTTCAGTATGATTCGGCTGCATAAAATTTTTTGTTTCAGCAGCAAAAATATCAGAGTTAATAGCCGATGAAAAGGAACCTGTGACGTCACTCTCGCTCATTTAGCGGTGACAATATAGGGAAATCCCTGTAAAAGATAGGTTCACTCCCGCCGCAACCACGGCCACAATTTGACTTCTGGAATTTTGAAACTTAACCAGGGCAGTCTTGATAATATTTGTCAAATAGCCTGAAAGATTTTTTTTGATGACATTCATACAAACTGAGTTATTGCGGTACAAAGAGGAGCAAAAATGTTGTATAGGAAAACAATGTTAAATTTTTGGCTTATCTTGCTACCGCAATAACTCAGTCTGTACACATGCCACCAACAAAATTTTTTTCAGGCTATTTGACAAATACTATCAAAACTGCCCTGGTAAAGTTTCAAAATTCCAGAAGTAAAATTGTGGCCGTGGTTGCGGCGGGAGTGAACCTATCTTTTGCAGGGATTTCCCTATATTGTTGCCGCTGAATGAGCGTGAGTGACGTCATAGGTGCTTCTTCATCGGCTATTATCTCTGATATTTGTGCTACTGAAGAAAAAAAATATGCAGCCGAATCACACTGAAGCAAAGCTAACCGTGTACTTAATACTGTGAAAAGGTTCATAAGGCCTTTAATTTTTATCCCCGAATCCTCCTTTTTTTTATGGATATTCTAAGAATAGTAAGGAGGTAGGGAGGGTGTGGCTGAAGATCACAATATACTGTGATTCAATCTGAAGAACGATGACTTTGTTTTCAGAACTACAGTGAGTGTCACATTTAACTTGGTTATGGTCGTGTTCCTTCGTCAAATTTCGTATTTTACAACGCTGCCACATTGCGGCGCAAAATTTCAAACAGTGCTTGCGAGAGTTGTTGCTCGCTTCTGCCGCGTGTGCTCACGGCAACGTTGGTCTGCCTCGCTGCGTTGCCAAATCTAATTGAGAGCGCCGCTTTGTGAAGTGTGGCTTGTTTACTTTGAAGTTTAGCAATGTTGCATTCAGCCTAGAAATACGACCATAACCAAGTTAAATGTGACACCCACTGTAGTTATTGATGCCACTGGGTAAGACAGTACTTGAATATTGATGTGTGTTTCAGTCTGCCCAGCGCAGAATCCGCGCCATGGTGCTTCAGTCCCAGCCTGGAGTGGTGGCTGGTGGTGGCGGTGGTGGTCGAGTCGGCGGGGGTGGACGTGGAGGCCCCCGAGGAGAGCCAGGCCTCAACAAGCAGCGCATCGGCAATTCGGGAGACGCCCCATAGAGGGGGCGGCAAAGAGAGCCAAGAAGTACGGGAGGGGCGGGCGAGCAGTGCAACGTATTACCTCGAAGATTTATCAATACCAAAGAGAGGACAAGGTTACATCATCAAATTGTAGGCTAGCTCTAATTTAGAGCAGCGGGAGAAGCTCTCGTCAACATCCACCCACAAAAAAAAAAAAGGAAGAAGCTATTAAAAAAACAAAAAACAAAAAAAATATATAATAATAATGCTTTACCTCGAAGATTCAGGGATTTATCTTCATATATTTTTAAAAAAATGATAAGTTAAAAAAAAAAATGTAAACATATAAAAGGCGTTTGTTATTTACATAATATGATTAAAAATGATTAAATGGTAAACAAGTTGAAGCAATGAAGCAAAAAAGGCTTTGCTAGTGGTGCACACCCGTGTGTGTGAGTGTGCGAGTGATGGCGGACGGTTTTGTACAAGCCGTGAGCAGAGCTGCCTGCCCCCTCCCCCCCTCCCTCCCCACGTGACCTTTTGATCCTTTCCTCCCCTTTCCTCCCCTATTGTTCCCATCTGAGCAGTGTGGGCGGTGCTTTAGTCAAGGACAAGAAACAAGGCCGGGGAACATGATTGTCCCTCACCTTGACCTTTGCCTCTTTTAAAAAAAACTAAGGTGATTATTATAATAATAATAATAATATAATAGAGGTGAACAAGTTTTATTATTATTATTAATTTTTTATGTAATTGAGAGGTTAGTTGGAGTCGTGGTTATATTGAACCACACGATGCTTTTTTTTTTTTTTTTTTTCTTTTTCTTTTCCCTTTCATAAGAGTGGGGTTTAATTTTTTTTCTTAAGCCAAAGAGAGTAAAGAAAAAAATACTAAAATTGCAGCCGTGTAGTGGCTGTTGTAATATATTATTATTTTTAGCGTTGTGCAGGTGGCTGCTGCTGCTACTGGTACTGCTGCCAAGAGTATGTCGAACAGCTTTTTGATTTCTTTTATTCAGCAGTTAACAGTAGATGGAGACAGTTGTGTGTAAAGTGAGCTCTGTAATTTGTGCGCGTTGCAAGTTAATTTTCTGCAAAGCTCACTGTAATGTAAGATAATTTGTACTCCAGCACCTACCTATACGGGTCTTTCACCATACGTCACAAAACAATATGACGTCATAATTGTGTAGGCAAAACATTGTCAGCGGCATGGCAAATACGTGTTAAAGTTAGTATTGAAATTCATTTCTCCTGACGATTCATATCATTTCTCGTAGAATTTTCTTTCATAAATGGTAACAAGAAGAACCAATGCTAATGAAAAAAAATATTTGGCGACCGAAACTGTTATGAGAAAAGAGGTGTAGTGAGTTACGTTAACACGCACAGCATAGGATTTTAGGGTTTTCTGCCTACATCCCGAAGCTCTTCGGGCGGCTTCGGGCATCTCCGTGCTACCCAAAATGTAAACATGAAATTCCCGTATAAGGTATACCCATAAGGTATTCTTATTTTCACTAATAAAACTATTTAAAAAAAAAAATGTGTATGAATTAATTTTGATCATACATAAAAGTTCAATATTTCATATAAAATCTTGAATTTATTACTTGAAGAAAAATTAATTCTTGTAACATTTTGTACCAGCTAATGAGATGATTCATATTAACAATATTTGTAAAATTATAAATTATTAAAAAAAAAAAAAAAAACAGTACCAGCAAGCAGTGGTGAGCGACCCAGCAGCGCTCTCTGCGGCTGGGTTCGGGCTGGGGCGGGTCCTGGTCCGAGCCCTCACGTTCTCAGGGTTGGCCAAACTCGGCCGGGCAGCTAAGGGTCAGCTACCCTCAAGCTGCCAACCCCCACTCTCTCTAGTACAAAACAAAATTAAACGGGGGAAAAAAATGCAAAGAAAAAAAAAAAAAAAAAGACCATCATTGTTGTGTGGTCATGTTTTGAATTGCAACTTATTTTTGATAATGACATGTTAGGAAAAAAAAAAATTTTTTTTTTCGTTAAAAAAAAGTTGTGGCATGTTTTTTATGCCATGATGTTTTATTATTATTACTATTATTATTATGAAAAATGAATACTTGGAGAAAATAAGGCTAATGAATGGAGAAAGGAGCTGCACAGAATTTTAAAAAAAAATATGTACATGTAATAATTGCTAAACAAAAACATAACACATTCTAGCAGACCTCAGTGCAAGCCATAAATTTGACCCAAGGAGGAATCCATTTCCTGATGTTGGGTAAATAATAATAATAATTGTATTTTAGTTTATTCAAAAGCCTCGTGTTTTCATATACATGCAAAATTGTATTTTTTATTGTATTTTTTTTTTTTTTTTTAATTTTTTAATTTTTTTTTTTTTTTTTTTTTTTTTTATCTCTGGGAAAATCAAAATATTTTTCAATGAATTTCAAACAAACGAAACAAAAAAAATAACCAAGACAGAACTAACACACAACAAAGAAAAATTGTACTACAACCATACCTCTTACAAAGCTCTAACGACATCCTACTATACATATTGCACACATACATGCTGGAATAAAACTATTCTGTAAACTTGTGTCAACATAAAAGAAAGAAACTCATTTGCAATGTGTTCCGAATTTTGTTTATTGTTCTCACAAGTTTAGGTCCCTGTGGATGAGACATGGCAGGCAGGCAGCTGAGCCTAGTCTGACTTGTGTCACATGGCAGCTAGCACCTTGCATACCCAACTGGCTGGCTGGCAGAAAGCTGGATTCTAATTTGATATTTTCTTGATAGATTGATTGATTAGTTGGTATTTTGGGGTAATTAATATTCTTCTTAATTATATTAATCATGGAGTTGTTGTTATTATAATTTTGTTTGATAATGTAATTTAAATGTTTTGCCAGCCTGGTAGCTAATGTTTGAATGTGCGAGACTGTTTGCACAAGTCCGTCTAGCTGCTACCTGCTCTCCAGCCCTCACACTTGACACGCCACAAGAAAACACACACTACCTCATGACACGTTTTTACAAGGAGAGAGAAACATTTTTAAATATTTCCATTGAAAAGTTTAAAAAATGAAACAATTTTTTAATATGGGCGTAAAAAAAAAATAAAAAAAATAGACAAAGCAATTGAGGAAAAAGAATATGAACGAATTATATAATTATTAATTATATAAGATATAAAATACCTCTTGAGCCATCCAACATTGATCTTTTTTTCTTTTTCTTTTTTTTTTTTTTTTTTAAATATATATTATTTTGTTGTTGTTGTTGTTAATGGAGAGTCAGGGCCTCAGGTGGGTCTCAAGTCGGCGAAATGATAGCGATAGACCCATTCATAAACCCCCCTCATATGTATGCTCTAGAGAAATAGCAAGGGAGTGAAACTAAACAAATATAAGGAGAAAATACACACATTTAAAAAAAAAAAAACAGATCACTTCCTAACCTATTTTCACACTGTTTTAGGGCTCTTTTTGGACTCAATGTATATTTTACGTTGTTCCACTAAACAAGCAGAACATCACCACCAGTACACCCATTAGTATATTTGGTGTCACTTTAGTAGAAGCTTGTCTGTCACTGTTTACTGTATGTAAGTAAATTGAGTAATAGCAGGTGGAAATGTTGTGGCACAAGACATACTGGTGAGTGTAACAGCACTTCTACTACGTTGTAATGTCTCTGAAGTTGAACTACATCAGTACACACCCACTCTGGCCGTAAATAATACGGTCTTGACAAGATGTGCCGGTAAATAGCGCTTTCTCTATGGCAAGAAACATTTTGCATGTTCACAGTAGTGGTGAAAATAATTTGTTTTTGGTCCTATTTAGAGAGCGCTTATTTCTTGGTTAAAAAAAAAATAATTAAATAATAATAATATACCAAGGGAAATCAATACTTTTGATTTTCTCTCTAGTAGTAAGGGTAACAGGATTTTTAAATCAAGTGTAGGTTGGTTTCATAACAGCAAGACTGTACAAATATTATCTCAGGTATTAATAGAACACTTTAAAAAAAAAACAAAAAAACAAAACAAACAAAACAAGTTATTAAAATTTAAAATTACTGTTCAATTTGGATACTTCAAAGAAAAAAGGCCTACTTCATCCACTGGTTGCTATCTTTTTTCCAGGACAGAAAATGCTGACAGGTGCTTTTTAAACTGTTATGATACAAACCTTTTATAGTCCATCAAAGGGCAAATACAAACATTGTTCTTTTGATATTTGTCATTTTCATAGATATTAAAACACAAATTATAAAAAAAAAATATTGTATTGCCATCAAAGATTCTTCTAAATAATATTTTTAGGGATCTTGTTACATAATACTACTTGAATTTTCAGTAAAGGTAAATATATAATTTCAACGTGATTGTAAACCATGCTGGAAATTAATTTGATATTATTGGAACAAGCCCCTTCATGTAATGCTTTCAGTTACCTTTGCCAAGTTTACATAACTAAATTTGGGTTTTTTTTTTTTTTTTTATATATATCTAAGAAAAAATATGTGTATTTTAAAATTTGGGAAACAATGAAATGTTTGGTAAATAGTTTTGAAATAGCATTAAGTATTTGTACGTAATGGAGTTTGGTTAGTGGTGCAAGGGCAATGTGGAGCTTGACAGAGGCAGGCAGATATATGTATCACGTGAAGTGTTGTGCTGTTCATCTTATGCAAGCAAGCTGTTTAACATTGAACAAGTGTCAACATTCAAATTCATTTGTATACTCTTGTTTTAGTGGAATGCCTTTTTGAGTTGGCACCTAGAAAGTTGTATACATACTAGATTATCACGTATGTAGGCTAATATTTTTTTAGGGTCTAAAAATAACTACCCCGTTTTTTTTTTTTTTTTTTTTTTTTTTTTTTTTTGAAAATTTAAGCTCAATGTTTGTTGTTCAATCTGTAACCCCTTGCACCAACTGAAAACCCATTTTTTTAATTAGTTTTTTTTTTTTTTTTTCCTTCACAAATTTGAAACTAAGCATTTGCAGATTTACTTTTGTTGTTGTGCGATTGTGCCTATATACAGGGTGTTAGGGTACATTCGCCATTACTGCTACTATTTACTGCTGTATAACTCATACGTGTTACATGAAGCCAGTACAGAGACAGAACTACATCAAACAGGAGACAATTACTGAGCTTAAACTATATAGCTGTATATTAACGCCTTTCTCCCTCTGTTTTATCACACTATTTAGTTTTTTTTTAATTATTATTACTTGTGTTAATTACTTTATACCACCCCCCCCCCTTTTTTTTTTGCCTAAACAGTCAATGTAACATGTTGCTTGTAATCTTTATTTTTATTTATTTTTAATTTTTTTTCACCCCCACCCTACCTCACCTTCAGTTGTTTGCGTTCATCATTCACAGTAAAATATTGATAGTAATGTAAATGAAACAGAGCGATTTGCAAAATTTATATATCTACCTCATTGTAATAGTATCAAAGTTATATTGTATCTTTGACAGAAAAGCAATTTTTTATCGCATGTTTTTTGATATATATATGTATGTATATTATGCATTATTGATAGTACAGTAATATAACTACTCAGATGACAGATATTTGTTAGTGATCAGGAGCAGCAGCAGTGGGTAATACCTCAATCTTTCACACTACCTCCTTCCGTTTTACCTCACAATATGACATTTTGCATGTCACTTTATTTATTTATTTATTTTTTTTTTTCATGGTTAAAAAAAATGAGGACCCATATTTTTCACAATAGCTCAATCCACAACTTTTGTACAGGAATGGAATCTTTAACATTTCTTAGCATTTTTACAGTCGCCAGGTAGTTGGTTGCTGTGTGCTTGTATTCCGCTTGGGTTGATTGTTAATTGGTCCGCACTGCAATGCGGCAGCGGCATTCAAGCAAGCAAGCAACCATCTCCTCACATACTGGAACTATTGACATTAAACTGTGGCCACAAATGTTTTATTACAAAGCTTACCATTTTTGACCTTTTGTGGTAAGTTGGAGTTGATATATTATTAGAATATATATTATATATATATATACAGTATATATATAGAGAGAGAGGTTGTATAGTTATTTTTATTACTATTAAAAGGCAAATATTTTGTTAAATAATTGATATAAAAAAATAACAATAAAATGGTCATAGTTTACTAGCAATAGCTCTATTCTACCTCATTAAGCTGACCTGAAAGGATTTTATGCCTAAATTGTATGCATGGATTTCAGAAGAAAGGCAAAAGTCTCATTTTATTTTTGGGTCGGATTGTGTTGGCTTATTTTTGCAAGTCGCTCTGTAGGTAATATATTATAACAAAAAGAGAATATATATGTATATGAGGGAAACAGATCCTATTGAATGGTATTTTATTAAGAAGATACGAACGCAAAAAGTATATCTCTTTATCTCTCTCTATCTATCTCATTCTCTCTCTTGAAACCTTTCTGGAAAAAAAATAACCATTTGCTCTAATTTGTCAGCATAATATTTAGCATGGTAGAGAGTCTCTGCTGCTCGGGCTGTTCAGATAACCAGATTCCTCTTTCTATATTTACTTGCCGCAAGGAGAGCCGCTGAGTATGCCACTTTAGAGTCGAGGCCTAGCTGTCGGGAACACAGAAAAAGTAAAACTAATAACACAAGATAACAGAGCTGCAGATGAAACAAAATATTGAGACTGTGTATGCATTCTCCTTTTTTCTACCATGAAAATAAATTATTCTAGTTAAAAAAAAAAAAAAAAAACTTTTATTTTCTTTATTTAATGTACACCTTTCTCTACCATTAGATTCTTGATTTTTACGTAACTGCATCGCCTCAGAATACAAGTCAGATAACCAAACAAAAAAGTTATACTATGTGCATATTTTATGTTATAATGTGAGATTATATATATATATATATATATATATATATATATATATATATATATATATATATAAGAGTTATTATTAGTGTTGTATATAATAATATATATAGGGGTATTATTATTTTTGAATTGTTTATATCTGACTTCATTTTATTCATTGCTTTCTGAAGTGACGAGATTTATCCATCCCAGGCAGTATTTCAGTCTAAAAGATGATTTGATAAAACATGCCAAACTTGATTGATTGCCAAACTGTGGTACAGATTTTATCTAATCGGCTCATGTAAACTTGGCCAGACGCACAAAGATTTCTGAATTTTTTTTTAGAAAAAGATTTTAGCACCTAAAAGCGACAGAAAAAATTTCAAACAATTTTTTAAAAATTTTAGCATAGCTATATATATATTGGGCTTTTCCATGGAGAGTCAAACTAAAAGATTAATTTATAAAAACTCGGAATGATTGTTTTAAAATTCTTTCTGCATCGATCATGTGGCTTTTAAATACTCTCTATTAATATATATGTCTCTGAAAAAGATTTCAGAATTTTTGTGTCTGCTAAAAAAAAAGGTCCCATCAGGATTTTAGATTATGTATCTTATTTGGAAGATCATTTTGTCTACATAGGAAAAGTATTTTATGATAATAAGTATTATTCATATGAAAATTCTTTTTCAACCCCATAGTGATGTACGTCTCGGGTCACTATTATATACCATATAATATATATACAAAAAGTATTAACATAAAAATGTAATTATTAATTATAGTGTCTGAAACTCTGAATGAAACATAAATTGCACTCCAATTTTGAAGTGCATTTTTATGTGTGTTAGGAGGTCCAATTGAAAATCTTCATAAATTAAAATTTGGATCCATAATAATTTATTATTTATTATATTACCATAAAGTTATTTTATTTATAACATTTTTTATCAGGCTTCGTTATAATATATAATGCTCTGAAACTCATTGCCAATAATTGTTTATTTTTTTGCACACACATATGGCACACATATACACACAAATGGGAAATATATGTAAAAACCGCACTCCTTATTTGATCCCGCCAGCACAAATATAATTAAGTTTATATATACGTTCATCTATTAGGGTGTAGTAGTCCCGAAGAGCCAAACTCCAAATGCTCCTTTATTTAAAAGACCCCGATTGTTGTTATGGTAAGTAGAATATGTATAGTGCACGGTTGTACACATCAATAATAATATAATGATAAAAAAAAACAATGTGATACTGCATGCATGCCTTCTTTTAAAATATAAATTGAAATTTTACTTCAAAAGTTACGGCGCCTTGAAATATAGTTCATGCAATGTCCAAAAGATGGGGTTCAAAACAAAATTTTGCAAATTTTAAAGAAAAATTAATTTTAAAAATATTTATTACATCAAATAAAATAAGATAATGTTTAAATTATATTTATGCATTTAGTAGGCAATTTATTTTAATAAAATAATGGTTCAAATAATGATTCTTAAGCTGTAAATTTAGTTTCAATTAAGTTACGAAACTCTCTCACAACAGAATTAATTTAAAATATTAAATTTGAATGCACGTAGTCATATATGCGTGGATCCGCAATAGCTTTATAAGCAATTAATGCATATTATATATGAGATCAGAATTCAGTAAAATAAAGATAAAATAAATAAATAATAGTTCAAAAAAAAATAATAAAAAAAAAATAATGAAAAAGGAAGAAATAAGGAAAGGAAAGAAAGTTATTAGACTAGATTTTTATCCCGGGTTAAGGGCATTGGGTGTAGTACCGGTAGTTGGCAACACTGACGTATCTTCACCATGTTAATTTTTTATCATTGCTCCTCGGAGTAATTTTTATGCTAGAGCTAAGCTGATTGCTGTATACAGCATAAAAATTACTCCGAGGAGCAATGATAAAAAATTAACATGGTGAAGATACGTCAGTGTTGCCAACTACCGGTGCTACACCCAATGCCCTTAAGGGTATGAGATAACGCCGCCAATGTTAAAAAAAGAAATCCCTCACACGAAAATTATGAAAAAAATAAATAAAATGTTCTCCTCTACAACCGGCTCCTATCAGTATATAGCTAAAAATGCTAAAATATCAGGTATACAAATACGAGCTACTTTTTGTTTTTCAGTTATGAATTTTTAAAATTGACGAATGTATAACATGCATGGAAGTTCCATTTCTCCATGTTAAAGTAGTCAACTTTAAAAATTCACAACTCAAAAACTATAGTTCGTATTTGTGTACCTGATATTTTAGCTACTGATAGGGGGTGGAGAGGAGGACATTTTATTTTTTTTTTATTCATAATTTTCATGTGAGTGATTTTTTTTAACATTGGTGGCGGTATCTTACCCTTAAATCAAGTACGTGGTGCTACACTAAGAGCTAAAAAATGTGGGCTAATTTATCTGTTTACCATATATACATGTTTAGCCCCTTGTACTGCTTGACAGATGATATACGCTAGCACTGATTTGACCCAGGCACATTTTTTGTACTACATATATGTTTAGCCTTTAGGTTAGCACCATGCTTTTAATACTTAATTGATTAAACCGGGAATAAAAATCTTGGCTAAAGTTGGGCTAAAATGCTTTTTGAATGCCCACTATTTAATTACGCCACTGTTTCTTGATTTTAATTCGGGGCCGTGTGTAAGAATTAATATAAAATGAGCCTTACAAACTATATAAGTTAATGGAATAAAGTAAATTATATAATTCAATCGTGATAAGTTTTAATTATTTTTATTAACTCATAAATGATTTTTACATACCATTTACAGACATAATATAATTACATTACTTGATTGATAATGTATTATAATTTAGTACATTGCATGTTATGTTCTAAACTGATGTACATAGGGGTCTAACGTAAGGAGATATATGGTTTTGAAATTTAATGAAGTTTTAGGGTGAATTTACCGATGATTTGTGTCGTGACCCCTCTCTATATATATGGTTCATGCGTTTATTTTTTTTCGTTTATTTCATATATATGCATGTACATACAAATATGATGTTATTAATATGGTAGATAAGAGCCGACTTGGAATGAATTTTTCATTGATTTTCCCTACAAAATGGCACTTTTTTTTTATTTCTTATGAGAATTTGAAGATGTTTTTTGCGGACCAAAACAAAAACTGGTGGTTCATTTTACTTTTGCCGACAACAACGTCCGGGTCGCAATCATGCCCATATAGGGCAGGGGAAACATTTTCACATATATATATTTGGGAAAAATGTAAACCGCACTCCTTATTTGATCCAGCACGAATATTATTAAGTTTATATATACGTTCATCTATTAGGGTAGTATAGTCCCGAAGAGCCAAACTCCAAATGCTCCTTTATTTAAAAGACACCGATTGTTGTTATGGTAAGTAGAATATGTATAGTGCACAGTTGTACACATCAATAATAATATAATGATAAAAAAGACAATGTGATACTGCATGCATGCCTTCTTATAAAATATAAATTGAAATTTTACTTCAAAAGTTACGGCGCCTTGAAATATAGTTCAAGCAATGTCCAAAAGATGGTGTTCAAAACAGAATTTTGCAAATTTTAAAGAAAAATTAATTTTAAAAATATTTATTACATCAAAAAAAATAAGATAATGTTTAAATTATATTTATGCATTTAGTAGGTAATTTATTTTAATAAAATAATGGTTCAAATAATGATTCTTAAGCTGTAAATTTAGTTTCAAGTTACGAAACTCTCACAACAGAATTATTTTAAAATTTTAAATATTAAATTTGAATGCATGTAGTCATATGCGTGGATCCGCAATAGCTTTATAAGCAATTAATGCATATTATATCAGAGATCAGAATTCAGTAAAATAAAGATAAAATAAATAAATAATAGTTAAAAAAAAAAATAATAAAAAAAAAATAATAAAAAAGGAAGAAATAAGGAAAGGAAAGAAAGTTATTAGACTAGATTTATATCCCGGGTTAAGGGCATTGGGTGTAGCACCGGTAGTTGGCAACACTGACGTATCTTCACCATGTTAATTTTTTATCATTGCTCCTCGGAGTAATTTTTATGCTAGAGCTAAGCTGATTGCTGTAGTATCAAGATAATTAGTAGCCCAAGTGCACAATTTGGCTAAATAAAGCCTGATTTAAAGAAAAGTATTTTTTAGTAATTTTTTAAATTTACATGCATTTATCTAAAATATAAAAAAAAAATACTTTTCTTTAAATCAGGCTTTATTGAGCCAAATTGTGCACTTGGGCTACTAATTATCTTGATACTACAGCAATCAGCTTAGCTCTAGCATAAAAATTACTCCGAGGAGCAATGATAAAAAATTAACATGGTGAAGATACGTCAATGTTGCCAACTACCGGTGCTACACCCAATGCCCTTAACCCGGGATATAAATCTAGTCTAATAACTTTCTTTCCTTTCCTTATTTCTTCCTTTTTTATTATTTTTTTTTATTATTTTTTTTAACTATTATTTATTTATTTTATCTTTATTAAATTGCGGATCCACGCATATGACTACGTGCATTCAAATTTAATATTTAAAATTTTAAAATAATTCTGTTGTGAGAGTTTCGTAACTTGAAACTAAATTTACACAGTGGCGTAGCCACGGGGGGGGGTTTTCGGGGTTTAAACCCCCCCCATGAAGATCGAGTAGTGACTGGATATAAGAAGAAAAAAGGAAAAATTATAGAAATTTGAAAAAAAAAATTTAAATAAAAAATTGAAATTTAGGGGTATCAAGTAGTCTTTTCTTTAAAATAAACAAATTATAAGTTAGTTTCTAATTTTAACAGGAAAAAATGCGACTCATAAATAAATGTTTTATTTCCCTTACAAACTGCATGTGCATATATCTACTATTGTATAAATTAAATAACGCTATCACGTGTGCCGCACTTTCATTTAATTGGTTGCTCCACGCGCCCCGGTGCAGACAAAATTTAACAAAAATAAGAGAAGCAATTCCCTTTTTTATTTATTTATTTTTCACAATATCTTAATGATGTGAACTTGGATTATTAAATAAATTTTAAAAATTAAATTCAATTAAATGACACGTACACTGATTCTATAAAAATAACATAAAGTGGTTACATGAATTACTTGATTTAATTAAAATGATTTACTCAAAGCTTTATTTATTATACGCACGTATTCAAAAGAAATTGAAAAATGGGGTGAAAAAAATATAAAATGTTAAAAAAATTGCATCAGGCCATATATTTTACCCTCTAATATAATAGTATTTTTCCATTATTTTACCCTAAAAAAGGGGCGTGTCCTTAAAAAAAATCGCGCCTGCGGCGGGCTATTGGGGGGCTTCGCCCCCCAAACCCCCCAGTGGGCTCTTCTCAATCTTTGTCCTGAAGAACCCCCCCCTTGGGCAAATCCTGGCTACGCCACTGAATTTACAGCTTAAGAATCATTATTTGAACCATTATTTTATTAAAATAAATTACCTACTAAATGCATAAATATAATTTAAACATTATCTTATTTTATTTGATGTAATAAATATTTTTAAAATTAATTTTTCTTTAAAATTTGCAAAATTCTGTTTTGAACGCCATCTTTTGGACATTGCTTGAACTATATTTCAAGGCGCCGTAACTTTTGAAGTAAAATTTCAATTTATATTTTAAAAGAAGGCATGCATGCAGTATCACATTGTCTTTTTTATCATTATATTATTATTGATGTGTACAACTGTGCACTATACATATTCTACTTACCATAACAACAATCGGGGTCTTTTAAATAAAGGAGCATTTGGAGTTTGGCTCTTCGGGACTATAATACTACCCTAATTGATGAACGTATATATAAACTTAATAATATTCGTGCTGGATCAAATAAGGAGTGCGGTTTACATTTTTCCCAAATATATATATGTGAAAATGTTTCCCCTGCCCTATATGGGCATGATTGCGACCCGGACGTTGTTGTCGGCAAAAAGTAAAAGAACCACCAGTTTTTGTTTTGGTCCGCAAAAAACATCTTCAAATTCTCATAAGAAAAAAAAAAAAGTGCCATTTTGTAGGGAAAATCAATGAAAAATTCATTCCAAGTCGGCTCTTATCCACCATATTAATAACATCATATTTGTATGTACATGCATATATATGAAATAAATGAAAAAAAATAAACGCATGAACCATATATATAGAGAGGGGTCACGACAAAAATCATCGGTAAATTCACCCTAAAACTTCATTAAATTTCAAAACCATCTCCTTATGTTAGACCCCTATGTACATCAGTTTAGAACATAACATGCAATGTACTAAATTATAACACATTATCAATCAAGTAATGTAATTATATTATGTCTGTAAATGGTATGTAAAAATCATTTATGAGTTAATAAAAATAATTAAAACTTATCACGATTGAATTATATAATTTACTTTATTCCATTAACTTATATAGTTTGTAAGGCTCATTTTATATTAATTCTTACACACGGCCCCGAATTAAAATCAAGAAACAGTGGCGTAATTAAGTAGTGGGCATTCAAAAAGCATTATTTTAGCCCAACTTTAGCCAAGATTTTTATTCCCGGTTTAATCAATTAAGTAATAAAAGCATGGTGCTAACCTAAAGGCTAAACATATATGTAGTACAAAAAATGTGCCTGGGTCAAATCAGTGCTAGCGTATATCATCTGTCAAGCAGTACAAGGGGCTAAACATGTATATATGGTAAACAGATAAATTAGCCCACATTTTTTAGCTCTTAGTTTAGCACCACGTACTTGATTTAAGGGTAAGATACCGCCACCAATGTTAAAAAAAATCACTCACATGAAAATTATGAATAAAAAAAAAATAAAATGTCCTCCTCTCCACCCCCTATCAGTAGCTAAAATATCAGGTACACAAATACGAACTATAGTTTTTGAGTTGTGAATTTTTAAAGTTGACTACTTTAACATGGAGAAATGGAACTTCCATGCATGTTATACATTCGTCAATTTTAAAAATTCATAACTGAAAAACAAAAAGTAGTTCGTATTTGTATACCTGATATTTTAGCATTTTTAGCTATATACTGATAGGAGCCGGGTGTAGAGGAGAACATTTTATTTATTTTTTTCATAATTTTCGTGTGAGGGATTTCTTTTTTTAACATTGGCGGCGTTATCTCATACCCTTAAGGGCATTGGGTGTAGCACCGGTAGTTGGCAACACTGACGTATCTTCACCATGTTAATTTTTTATCATTGCTCCTCGGAGTAATTTTTATGCTAGAGCTAAGCTGATTGCTGTAGTATCAAGATAATTAGTAGCCCAAGTGCACAATTTGGCTAAATAAAGCCTGATTTAAAGAAAAGGATTTTTTAGTAATTTTTTAAATTTACATGCATTTTTCTAAAATATAAAAAAAAAATACTTGTCTTAAAATCAGGCTTTATTGAGCCAAATTGTGCACTTGGGCTACTAATTATCTTGATACTACAGCAATCAGCTTAGCTCTAGCATAAAAATTACTCCGAGGAGCAATGATAAAAAATTAACATGGTGAAGATACGTCAGTGTTGCCAACTACCGGTGCTACACCCAATGCCCTTAACCCGGGATATAAATCTAGTCTAATAACTTTCTTTCCTTTCCTTATTTCTTCCTTTTTTATTATTTTTTTTTTATTATTTTTTTTTTTAACTATTATTTATTTATTTTATCTTTATTTTACTGAATTCTGATCTCTGATATAATATGCATTAATTGCTTATAAAGCTATTGCGGATCCACGCATATGACTACATGCATTCAAATTTAATATTTAAAATTTTAAAATAATTCTGTTGTGAGAGTTTCGTAACTTGAAACTAAATTTACAGCTTAAGAATCATTATTTGAACCATTATTTTATTAAAATAAATTACCTACTAAATGCATAAATATAATTTAAACATTATCTTATTTTTTTTGATGTAATAAATATTTTTAAAATTAATTTTTCTTTAAAATTTGCAAAATTCTGTTTTGAACACCATCTTTTGGACATTGCTTGAACTATATTTCAAGGCGCCGTAACTTTTGAAGTAAAATTTCAATTTATATTTTATAAGAAGGCATGCATGCAGTATCACATTGTCTTTTTTATCATTATATTATTATTGATGTGTACAACTGTGCACTATACATATTCTACTTACCATAACAACAATCGGTGTCTTTTAAATAAAGGAGCATTTGGAGTTTGGCTCTTCGGGACTATACTACCCTAATAGATGAACGTATATATAAACTTAATAATATTCGTGCTGGATCAAATAAGGAGTGCGGTTTACATTTTTCCCAAATATATATATGTGAAAATGTTTCCCCTGCCCTATATGGGCATGATTGCGACCCGGACGTTGTTGTCGGCAAAAGTAAAATGAACCACCAGTTTTTGTTTTGGTCCGCAAAAAACATCTTCAAATTCTCATAAGAAAAAAAAAAAGTGCCATTTTGTAGGGAAAATCAATGAAAAATTCATTCCAAGTCGGCTCTTATCTACCATATTAATAACATCATATTTGTATGTACATGCATATATATGAAATAAACGAAAAAAAATAAACGCATGAACCATATATATAGAGAGGGGTCACGACACAAATCATCGGTAAATTCACCCTAAAACTTCATTAAATTTCAAAACCATCTCCTTACGTTAGACCCCTATGTACATCAGTTTAGAACATAACATGCAATGTACTAAATTATAATACATTATCAATCAAGTAATGTAATTATATTATGTCTGTAAATGGTATGTAAAAATCATTTATGAGTTAATAAAAATAATTAAAACTTATCACGATTGAATTATATAATTTACTTTATTCCATTAACTTATATAGTTTGTAAGCAGTGGTGAAAGTAGTTTCAATTTCTTACCAGTGCGCTTCAGATAGAGGCCTGAAGGGCCCGAACCCCGCCGGAGGCGCGATTTTTTGGGAAAAAGGGGCGTGGCTTATTTTTTTTCATTGAAAAGTTGCACTAAAATTATTTTATAATACCTTTTTTTTTTTTTTTACAAGGATCCACCCCTAAGAGATTTTTTTAACTAGAGTGAGGGGTTAACTATTTTTTTTTTTTTTTTAAGAATTTGTTTTCTAAAAATATTTTCTGCCCTCTATCTAGAAATTAAAAGCAAAAAATTCCCAAAGTTGGTGTTTCGGAGGCTTAATTTTTTAACATGCAAATTTATGGCACAGAATGCAGCATTTTACTGTTTACTCACACTTCATCTGAACTATGGAACCAATTAAAAAATATCTAACAATAAGTAATCTATGATGAATTTCTTTAATAGATTTTCGATTTACAAATAAAATATTTTTTATGGAGCCATTTTTCTGGAAAAAAATATTGGAAATCCTTATGAGAATTAACCCACAAATTAAGTTAACACTTTTTCAAACTTTTTAACAGAGTAAAAAAAAATATAGTGTCACACTAAATTGATGAAAAAAATATTCAAAAATATTTCCTGTGCTGCCTAGTGAAAATTTAAATATAAATTTTTATAGAAAAGAAATTCACAAACAAGCAATTCGTTGTTCGTTGCCTATGCATATCTAGCAGCAGTGTTAATTCAGTAAAAATATTTTAATTAACTGTTTCACAATTTAGAATGTTTTATTTTTTCAATAAATGTTTTACATTTTTTTAAATAAATAAATTATTGTTTTAAATGCCTCGAAAATTAATTTAAATAAAATATTCCAAAAAGATGAAAGGTTACAATTTTAAAAAAGTGCTAACGATTTTACCACTTCCATGATCATGTAATAAAACATCATGATCACTTCATATAAAAATTGAAGAAAGAATAGTAAATAATAAACCTACATATATTTAAAAAAAATTATAAAAATATTTCTTTGATTTAAAAAATCTAAGAAAATAATATAATAAATAAATCTGCTCCAAGACTCACCATAAAAAATGCATTTATGAAAAAAATATTATTATTAACTTTTTAAACATAGTCTTTTATAATAATGTTTACTGCAGCACTCTAAATGCATATTTATTTACAACGCAACAATTTCCCCACCTCAAATTATTAATTCGTTTTTATTTTTTACGTAATGAAAAAATAAATTAAGGTAAATAGAGTAGATTTCAATTATTTTTTTAGCACAAATTTTAAAAGAAAGTGCAAGTTAAAACTTCGTGAGAGAAAAAAAATGCAATAACTATCATGCATTGAGCATGATTATAATGTTTTATAATGTTATCTGTTCACACTTGCAAATATTTTTTTTTCATTAAAAATTATTGATTTTTTTGGTAAATTTCGATAAGTGTCTTACCAGTGCGCCGCACTGGCGTCAAATGTCTTACCAGTGCGGCGCACTGGTGCGCACCGGCTTACTTTCACCACTGTTTGTAAGGCTCATTTTATATTAATTCTTACACACGGCCCCGAATTAAAATCAAGAAACAGTGGCGTAATTAAATAGTGGGCATTCAAAAAGCATTTTAGCCCAACTTTAGCCAAGATTTTTATTCCCGGTTTAATCAATTAAGTATTAAAAGCATGGTGCTAACCTAAAGGCTAAACATATATGTAGTACAAAAAATGTGCCTGGGTCAAATCAGTGCTAGCGTATATCATCTGTCAAGCAGTACAAGGGGCTAAACATGTATATATGGTAAACAGATAAATTAGCCCACATTTTTTAGCTCTTAGTGTAGCACCACGTACTTGATTTAAGGGTAAGATACCGCCACCAATGTTAAAAAAAATCACTCACATGAAAATTATGAATAAAAAAAAAATAAAATGTCCTCCTCTCCACCCCCTATCAGTAGCTAAAATATCAGGTACACAAATACGAACTATAGTTTTTGAGTTGTGAATTTTTAAAGTTGACTACTTTAACATGGAGAAATGGAACTTCCATGCATGTTATACATTCGTCAATTTTAAAAATTCATAACTGAAAAACAAAAAGTAGCTCGTATTTGTATACCTGATATTTTAGCATTTTTAGCTATATACTGATAGGAGCCGGTTGTAGAGGAGAACATTTTATTTATTTTTTTCATAATTTTCGTGTGAGGGATTTCTTTTTTTAACATTGGCGGCGTTATCTCATACCCTTAAGGGCATTGGGTGTAGCACCGGTAGTTGGCAACACTGACGTATCTTCACCATGTTAATTTTTTATCATTGCTCCTCGGAGTAATTTTTATGCTGTATACAGCAATCAGCTTAGCTCTAGCATAAAAATTACTCCGAGGAGCAATGATAAAAAATTAACATGGTGAAGATACGTCAGTGTTGCCAACTACCGGTGCTACACCCAATGCCCTTAAGGGTATGAGATAACGCCGCCAATGTTAAAAAAAGAAATCCCTCACACGAAAATTATGAAAAAAATAAATAAAATGTTCTCCTCTACAACCGGCTCCTATCAGTATATAGCTAAAAATGCTAAAATATCAGGTATACAAATACGAGCTACTTTTTGTTTTTCAGTTATGAATTTTTAAAATTGACGAATGTATAACATGCATGGAAGTTCCATTTCTCCATGTTAAAGTAGTCAACTTTAAAAATTCACAACTCAAAAACTATAGTTCGTATTTGTGTACCTGATATTTTAGCTACTGATAGGGGGTGGAGAGGAGGACATTTTATTTTTTTTTTATTCATAATTTTCATGTGAGTGATTTTTTTTAACATTGGTGGCGGTATCTTACCCTTAAATCAAGTACGTGGTGCTAAACTAAGAGCTAAAAAATGTGGGCTAATTTATCTGTTTACCATATATACATGTTTAGCCCCTTGTACTGCTTGACAGATGATATACGCTAGCACTGATTTGACCCAGGCACATTTTTTGTACTACATATATGTTTAGCCTTTAGGTTAGCACCATGCTTTTATTACTTAATTGATTAAACCGGGAATAAAAATCTTGGCTAAAGTTGGGCTAAAATAATGCTTTTTGAATGCCCACTACTTAATTACGCCACTGTTTCTTGATTTTAATTCGGGGCCGTGTGTAAGAATTAATATAAAATGAGCCTTACAAACTATATAAGTTAATGGCATAAAGTAAATTATATAATTCAATCGTGATAAGTTTTAATTATTTTTATTAACTCATAAATGATTTTTACATACCATTTACAGACATAATATAATTACATTACTTGATTGATAATGTGTTATAATTTAGTACATTGCATGTTATGTTCTAAACTGATGTACATAGGGGTCTAACATAAGGAGATGGTTTTGAAATTTAATGAAGTTTTAGGGTGAATTTACCGATGATTTTTGTCGTGACCCCTCTCTATATATATGGTTCATGCGTTTATTTTTTTTCATTTATTTCATATATATGCATGTACATACAAATATGATGTTATTAATATGGTGGATAAGAGCCGACTTGGAATGAATTTTTCATTGATTTTCCCTACAAAATGGCACTTTTTTTTTTTTCTTATGAGAATTTGAAGATGTTTTTTGCGGACCAAAACAAAAACTGGTGGTTCTTTTACTTTTTGCCGACAACAACGTCCGGGTCGCAATCATGCCCATATAGGGCAGGGGAAACATTTTCACATATATATATTTGGGAAAAATGTAAACCGCACTCCTTATTTGATCCAGCACGAATATTATTAAGTTTATATATACGTTCATCAATTAGGGTAGTATTATAGTCCCGAAGAGCCAAACTCCAAATGCTCCTTTATTTAAAAGACCCCGATTGTTGTTATGGTAAGTAGAATATGTATAGTGCACAGTTGTACACATCAATAATAATATAATGATAAAAAAGACAATGTGATACTGCATGCATGCCTTCTTTTAAAATATAAATTGAAATTTTACTTCAAAAGTTACGGCGCCTTGAAATATAGTTCAAGCAATGTCCAAAAGATGGCGTTCAAAACAGAATTTTGCAAATTTTAAAGAAAAATTAATTTTAAAAATATTTATTACATCAAATAAAATAAGATAATGTTTAAATTATATTTATGCATTTAGTAGGTAATTTATTTTAATAAAATAATGGTTCAAATAATGATTCTTAAGCTGTAAATTTAGTTTCAAGTTACGAAACTCTCACAACAGAATTATTTTAAAATTTTAAATATTAAATTTGAATGCACGTAGTCATATGCGTGGATCCGCAATTTAATAAAGATAAAATAAATAAATAATAGTTAAAAAAAATAATAAAAAAAAATAATAAAAAAGGAAGAAATAAGGAAAGGAAAGAAAGTTATTAGACTAGATTTATATCCCGGGTTAAGGGCATTGGGTGTAGCACCGGTAGTTGGCAACATTGACGTATCTTCACCATGTTAATTTTTTATCATTGCTCCTCGGAGTAATTTTTATGCTAGAGCTAAGCTGATTGCTGTAGTATCAAGATAATTAGTAGCCCAAGTGCACAATTTGGCTCAATAAAGCCTGATTTAAAGAAAAGTATTTTTTTTTTATATTTTAGATAAATGCATGTAAATTTAAAAAATTACTAAAAAATACTTTTCTTTAAATCAGGCTTTATTTAGCCAAATTGTGCACTTGGGCTACTAATTATCTTGATACTACAGCAATCAGCTTAGCTCTAGCATAAAAATTACTCCGAGGAGCAATGATAAAAAATTAACATGGTGAAGATACGTCAGTGTTGCCAACTACCGGTGCTACACCCAATGCCCTTAAGGGTATGAGATAACGCCGCCAATGTTAAAAAAAGAAATCCCTCACACGAAAATTATGAAAAAAATAAATAAAATGTTCTCCTCTACACCCGGCTCCTATCAGTATATAGCTAAAAATGCTAAAATATCAGGTATACAAATACGAGCTACTTTTTGTTTTTCAGTTATGAATTTTTAAAATTGACTAATGTATAACATGCATGGAAGTTCCATTTCTCCATGTTAAAGTAGTCAACTTTAAAAATTCACAACTCAAAAACTATAGTTCGTATTTGTGTACCTGATATTTTAGCTACTGATAGGGGGTGGAAAGGAGGACATTTTATTTATTTTTTTTTATTCATAATTTTCATGTGAGTGATTTTTTTTAACATTGGTGGCGGTATCTTACCCTTAAATCAAGTACGTGGTGCTAAACTAAGAGCTAAAAAATGTGGGCTAATTTATCTGTTTACCATATATACATGTTTAGCCCCTTGTACTGCTTGACAGATGATATACGCTAGCACTGATTTGACCCAGGCACATTTTTTGTACTACATATATGTTTAGCCTTTAGGTTAGCACCATGCTTTCAATACTTAATTGATTAAACCGGGAATAAAAATCTTGGCTAAAGTTGGGCTAAAATGCTTTTTGAATGCCCACTACTTAATTACGCCACTGTTTCTTGATTTTAATTGGGGGCCGTGTGTAAGAATTAATATAAAATGAGCCTTACAAACTAAGTTAATGGAATAAAGTAAATTATGGGTGACATTCACAAAGCACTTTAACCTTTGTGAACCTTAGTGCTTTGTGAATGTCCCCCTATATAATTCAATCGTGAGTTTTAATTATTTTTATTAACTCATAAATGATTTTTACATACCATTTACAGACATAATATAATTACATTACTTGATTGATAATGTATTATAATTTAGTACATTGCATGTTATGTTCTAAACTGATGTACATAGGGGTCTAACATAAGGAGATGGTTTTGAAATTTAATGAAGTTTTAGGGTGAACTTACCGATGATTTTTGTCGTGACCCCTCTCTATATATATGGTTCATGCGTTTATTTTTTTTCGTTTATTTCATATATATGCATGTACATACAAATATGATGTTATTAATATGGTGGATAAGAGCCGACTTGGAATGAATTTTTCATTGATTTTCCCTACAAAATGGCACTTTTTTTTTTCTTATGAGAATTTGAAGATGTTTTTTGCGGACCAAAACAAAAACTGGTGGTTCATTTTACTTTTGCCGACAACAACGTCCGGGTCTCAATCATGCCCATATAGGGCAGGGGAAACATTTTCACATATATATATTTGGGAAAAATGTAAACCGCACTCCTTATTTGATCCAGCACGAATATTATTAAGTTTATATATACGTTCATCTATTAGGGTAGTATAGTCCCGAAGAGCCAAACTCCAAATGCTCCTTTATTTAAAAGACCCCGATTGTTGTTATGGTAAGTAGAATATGTATAGTGCACAGTTGTACACATCAATAATAATATAATGATAAAAAAGACAATGTGATACTGCATGCATGCCTTCTTTTAAAATATAAATTGAAATTTTACTTCAAAAGTTACGGCGCCTTGAAATATAGTTCAAACAATGTCCAAAAGATGGCGTTCAAAACAGAATTTTGCAAATTTTAAAGAAAAATTAATTTTAAAAATATTTATTACATCAAATAAAATAAGATAATGTTTAAATTATATTTATGCATTTAGTAGGTAATTTATTTTAATAAAATAATGGTTCAAATAATGATTCTTAAGCTGTAAATTTAGTTTCAAGTTACGAAACTCTCACAACAGAATTATTTTAAAATTTTAAATATTAAATTTGAATGCACGTAGTCATGTGCGTGGATCCGCAATTTAATAAAGATAAAATAAGTAAATAATAGTTAAAAAAAATAATAAAAAAAAATAATAAAAAAGGAAGAAATAAGGAAAGGAAAGAAAGTTATTAGACTAGATTTATATCCCGGGTTAAGGGCATTGGGTGTAGCACCGGTAGTTGGCAACATTGACGTATCTTCACCATGTTAATTTTTTATCATTGCTCCTCGGAGTAATTTTTATGCTAGAGCTAAGCTGATTGCTGTAGTATCAAGATAATTAGTAGCCCAAGTGCACAATTTGGCTCAATAAAGCCTGATTTAAAGAAAAGTATTTTTTTTTTATATTTTAGAAAAATGCATGTAAATTTAAAAAATTACTAAAAAATACTTTTCTTTAAATCAGGCTTTATTTAGCCAAATTGTGCACTTGGGCTACTAATTATCTTGATACTACAGCAATCAGCTTAGCTCTAGCATAAAAATTACTCCGAGGAGCAATGATAAAAAATTAACATGGTGAAGATACGTCAGTGTTGCCAACTACCGGTGCTACACCCAATGCCCTTAAGGGTATGAGATAACGCCGCCAATGTTAAAAAAAGAAATCCCTCACACGAAAATTATGAAAAAAATAAATAAAATGTTCTCCTCTACACCCGGCTCCTATCAGTATATAGCTAAAAATGCTAAAATATCAGGTATACAAATACGAGCTACTTTTTGTTTTTCAGTTATGAATTTTTAAAATTGACTAATGTATAACATGCATGGAAGTTCCATTTCTCCATGTTAAAGTAGTCAACTTTAAAAATTCACAACTCAAAAACTATAGTTCGTATTTGTGTACCTGATATTTTAGCTACTGATAGGGGGTGGAAAGGAGGACATTTTATTTATTTTTTTTTATTCATAATTTTCATGTGAGTGATTTTTTTTAACATTGGTGGCGGTATCTTACCCTTAAATCAAGTACGTGGTGCTAAACTAAGAGCTAAAAAATGTGGGCTAATTTATCTGTTTACCATATATACATGTTTAGCCCCTTGTACTGCTTGACAGATGATATACGCTAGCACTGATTTGACCCAGGCACATTTTTTGTACTACATATATGTTTAGCCTTTAGGTTAGCACCATGCTTTTAATACTTAATTGATTAAACCGGGAATAAAAATCTTGGCTAAAGTTGGGCTAAAATGCTTTTTGAATGCCCACTACTTAATTACGCCACTGTTTCTTGATTTTAATTGGGGGCCGTGTGTAAGAATTAATATAAAATGAGCCTTACAAACTAAGTTAATGGAATAAAGTAAATTATGGGTGACATTCACAAAGCACTTTAACCCCCACTTTAGCCCCGATTTTTAACCCTGGTGCTAAACATGGTACTAAACCAGGGGCTAACCATGTTAAGCTCATAGTAGCACCATATGTTTAGCACCAGGGTTAAAAATCGGGGCTAAATTGGGGGTTAAAGTGCTTTGTGAATGTCCCCCTATATAATTCAATCGTGAGTTTTAATTATTTTTATTAACTCATAAATGATTTTTACATACCATTTACAGACATAATATAATTACATTACTTGATTGATAATGTATTATAATTTAGTACATTGCATGTTATGTTCTAAACTGATGTACATAGGGGTCTAACATAAGGAGATGGTTTTGAAATTTAATGAAGTTTTAGGGTGAACTTACCGATGATTTTTGTCGTGACCCCTCTCTATATACTGTATATGGTTCATGCGTTTATTTTTTTTCGTTTATTTCATATATATGCATGTACATACAAATATGATGTTATTAATATGGTGGATAAGAGCCGACTTGGAATGAATTTTTCATTGATTTTCCCTACAAAATGGCACTTTTTTTTTTCTTATGAGAATTTGAAGATGTTTTTTGCGGACCAAAACAAAAACTGGTGGTTCATTTTACTTTTGCCGACAACAACGTCCGGGTCTCAATCATGCCCATATAGGGCAGGGGAAACATTTTCACATATATATATTTGGGAAAAATGTAAACCGCACTCCTTATTTGATGCAGCACGAATATTATTAAGTTTATATATACGTTCATCTATTAGGGTAGTATAGTCCCGAAGAGCCAAACTCCAAATGCTCCTTTATTTAAAAGACCCCGATTGTTGTTATGGTAAGTAGAATATGTATAGTGCACAGTTGTACACATCAATAATAATATAATGATAAAAAAGACAATGTGATACTGCATGCATGCCTTCTTTTAAAATATAAATTGAAATTTTACTTCAAAAGTTACGGCGCCTTGAAATATAGTTCAAGCAATGTCCAAAAGATGGCGTTCAAAACAGAATTTTGCAAATTTTAAAGAAAAATTAATTTTAAAAATATTTATTACATCAAATAAAATAAGATAATGTTTAAATTATATTTATGCATTTAGTAGGTAATTTATTTTAATAAAATAATGGTTCAAATAATGATTCTTAAGCTGTAAATTTAGTTTCAAGTTACGAAACTCTCACAACAGAATTATTTTAAAATTTTAAATATTAAATTTGAATGCACGTAGTCATGTGCGTGGATCCGCAATTTAATAAAGATAAAATAAATAAATAATAGTTAAAAAAAATAATAAAAAAAAATAATAAAAAAGGAAGAAATAAGGAAAGGAAAGAAAGTTATTAGACTAGATTTATATCCCGGGTTAAGGGCATTGGGTGTAGCACCGGTAGTTGGCAACATTGACGTATCTTCACCATGTTAATTTTTTATCATTGCTCCTCGGAGTAATTTTTATGCTAGAGCTAAGCTGATTGCTGTAGTATCAAGATAATTAGTAGCCCAAGTGCACAATTTGGCTCAATAAAGCCTGATTTAAAGAAAAGTATTTTTTTTTTATATTTTAGAAAAATGCATGTAAATTTAAAAAATTACTAAAAAATACTTTTCTTTAAATCAGGCTTTATTTAGCCAAATTGTGCACTTGGGCTACTACTTATCTTGATACTACAGCAATCAGCTTAGCTCTAGCATAAAAATTACTCCGAGGAGCAATGATAAAAAATTAACATGGTGAAGATACGTCAGTGTTGCCAACTACCGGTGCTACACCCAATGCCCTTAAGGGTATGAGATAACGCCGCCAATGTTAAAAAAAGAAATCCCTCACACGAAAATTATGAAAAAAATAAATAAAATGTTCTCCTCTACACCCGGCTCCTATCAGTATATAGCTAAAAATGCTAAAATATCAGGTATACAAATACGAGCTACTTTTTGTTTTTCAGTTATGAATTTTTAAAATTGACTAATGTATAACATGCATGGAAGTTCCATTTCTCCATGTTAAAGTAGTCAACTTTAAAAATTCACAACTCAAAAACTATAGTTCGTATTTGTGTACCTGATATTTTAGCTACTGATAGGGGGTGGAAAGGAGGACATTTTATTTATTTTTTTTTATTCATAATTTTCATGTGAGTGATTTTTTTTAACATTGGTGGCGGTATCTTACCCTTAAATCATGTACGTGGTGCTAAACTAAGAGCTAAAAAATGTGGGCTAATTTATCTGTTTACCATATATACATGTTTAGCCCCTTGTACTGCTTGACAGATGATATACGCTAGCACTGATTTGACCCAGGCACATTTTTTGTACTACATATATGTTTAGCCTTTAGGTTAGCACCATGCTTTTAATACTTAATTGATTAAACCGGGAATAAAAATCTTGGCTAAAGTTGGGCTAAAATGCTTTTTGAATGCCCACTACTTAATTACGCCACTGTTTCTTGATTTTAATTGGGGGCCGTGTGTAAGAATTAATATAAAATGAGCCTTACAAACTAAGTTAATGGAATAAAGTAAATTATGGGTGACATTCACAAAGCACTTTAACCCCCACTTTAGCCCCGATTTTTAACCCTGGTGCTAAACATGGTACTAAACCAAGGGCTAACCATGTTAAGCTCATAGTAGCACCATATGTTTAGCACCAGGGTTAAAAATCGGGGCTAAATTGGGGGTTAAAGTGCTTTGTGAATGTCCCCCTATATAATTCAATCGTGAGTTTTAATTATTTTTATTAACTCATAAATGATTTTTACATACCATTTACAGACATAATATAATTACATTACTTGATTGATAATGTATTATAATTTAGTACATTGCATGTTATGTTCTAAACTGATGTACATAGGGGTCTAACATAAGGAGATGGTTTTGAAATTTAATGAAGTTTTAGGGTGAACTTACCGATGATTTTTGTCGTGACCCCTCTCTATATATATGGTTCATGCGTTTATTTTTTTCGTTTATTTCATATATATGCATGTACATACAAATATGATGTTATTAATATGGTGGATAAGAGCCGACTTGGAATGAATTTTTCAATGATTTTCCCTACAAAATGGCACTTTTTTTTTTCTTATGAGAATTTGAAGATGTTTTTTGCGGACCAAAACAAAAACTGGTGGTTCATTTTACTTTTGCCGACAACAACGTCCGGGTCTCAATCATGCCCATATAGGGCAGGGGAAACATTTTCACATATATATATTTGGGAAAAATGTAAACCGCACTCCTTATTTGATCCAGCACGAATATTATTAAGTTTATATATACGTTCATCTATTAGGGTAGTATAGTCCCGAAGAGCCAAACTCCAAATGCTCCTTTATTTAAAAGACCCCGATTGTTGTTATGGTAAGTAGAATATGTATAGTGCACAGTTGTACACATCAATAATAATATAATGATAAAAAAGACAATGTGATACTGCATGCATGCTTTCTTTTAAAATATAAATTGAAATTTTACTTCAAAAGTTACGGCGCCTTGAAATATAGTTCAAGCAATGTCCAAAAGATGGCGTTCAAAACAGAATTTTGCAAATTTTAAAGAAAAATTAATTTTAAAAATATTTATTACATCAAATAAAATAAGATAATGTTTAAATTATATTTATGCATTTAGTAGGTAATTTATTTTAATAAAATAATGGTTCAAATAATGATTCTTAAGCTGTAAATTTAGTTTCAAGTTACGAAACTCTCACAACAGAATTATTTTAAAATTTTAAATTTTAAATTTGAATGCACGTACTCATATGCGTGGATCCGCAATTTAATAAAGATAAAATAAATAAATAATAGTTAAAAAAAATAATAAAAAAAAATAATAAAAAAGGAAGAAATAAGGAAAGGAAAGAAAGTTATTAGACTAGATTTATATCCCGGGTTAAGGGCATTGGGTGTAGCACCGGTAGTTGGCAACATTGACGTATCTTCACCATGTTAATTTTTTATCATTGCTCCTCGGAGTAATTTTTATGCTAGAGCTAAGCTGATTGCTGTAGTATCAAGATAATTAGTAGCCCAAGTGCACAATTTGGCTCAATAAAGCCTGATTTAAAGAAAAGTATTTTTTTTTTTATATTTTAGAAAAATGCATGTAAATTTAAAAAATTACTAAAAAATACTTTTCTTTAAATCAGGCTTTATTTAGCCAAATTGTGCACTTGGGCTACTAATTATCTTGATACTACAGCAATCAGCTTAGCTCTAGCATAAAAATTACTCCGAGGAGCAATGATAAAAAATTAACATGGTGAAGATACGTCAGTGTTGCCAACTACCGGTGCTACACCCAATGCCCTTAAGGGTATGAGATAACGCCGCCAATGTTAAAAAAAGAAATCCCTCACACGAAAATTATGAAAAAAATAAATAAAATGTTCTCCTCTACACCCGGCTCCTATCAGTATATAGCTAAAAATGCTAAAATATCAGATATACAAATACGAGCTACTTTTTGTTTTTCAGTTATGAATTTTTAAAATTGACTAATGTATAACATGCATGGAAGTTCCATTTCTCCATGTTAAAGTAGTCAACTTTAAAAATTCACAACTCAAAAACTATAGTTCGTATTTGTGTACCTGATATTTTAGCTACTGATAGGGGGTGGAAAGGAGGACATTTTATTTATTTTTTTTTATTCATAATTTTCATGTGAGTGATTTTTTTTAACATTGGTGGCGGTATCTTACCCTTAAATCAAGTACGTGGTGCTAAACTAAGAGCTAAAAAATGTGGGCTAATTTATCTGTTTACCATATATACATGTTTAGCCCCTTGTACTGCTTGACAGATGATATACGCTAGCACTGATTTGACCCAGGCACATTTTTTGTACTACATATATGTTTAGCCTTTAGGTTAGCACCATGCTTTCAATACTTAATTGATTAAACCGGGAATAAAAATCTTGGCTAAAGTTGGGCTAAAATGCTTTTTGAATGCCCACTACTTAATTACGCCACTGTTTCTTGATTTTAATTGGGGGCCGTGTGTAAGAATTAATATAAAATGAGCCTTACAAACTAAGTTAATGGAATAAAGTAAATTATGGGTGACATTCACAAAGCACTTTAACCTTTGTGAACCTTAGTGCTTTGTGAATGTCCCCCTATATAATTCAATCGTGAGTTTTAATTATTTTTATTAACTCATAAATGATTTTTACATACCATTTACAGACATAATATAATTACATTACTTGATTGATAATGTATTATAATTTAGTACATTGCATGTTATGTTCTAAACTGATGTACATAGGGGTCTAACATAAGGAGATGGTTTTGAAATTTAATGAAGTTTTAGGGTGAACTTACCGATGATTTTTGTCGTGACCCCTCTCTATATATATGGTTCATGCGTTTATTTTTTTTCGTTTATTTCATATATATGCATGTACATACAAATATGATGTTATTAATATGGTGGATAAGAGCCGACTTGGAATGAATTTTTCATTGATTTTCCCTACAAAATGGCACTTTTTTTTTTCTTATGAGAATTTGAAGATGTTTTTTGCGGACCAAAACAAAAACTGGTGGTTCATTTTACTTTTGCCGACAACAACGTCCGGGTCTCAATCATGCCCATATAGGGCAGGGGAAACATTTTCACATATATATATTTGGGAAAAATGTAAACCGCACTCCTTATTTGATCCAGCACGAATATTATTAAGTTTATATATACGTTCATCTATTAGGGTAGTATAGTCCCGAAGAGCCAAACTCCAAATGCTCCTTTATTTAAAAGACCCCGATTGTTGTTATGGTAAGTAGAATATGTATAGTGCACAGTTGTACACATCAATAATAATATAATGATAAAAAAGACAATGTGATACTGCATGCATGCCTTCTTTTAAAATATAAATTGAAATTTTACTTCAAAAGTTACGGCGCCTTGAAATATAGTTCAAACAATGTCCAAAAGATGGCGTTCAAAACAGAATTTTGCAAATTTTAAAGAAAAATTAATTTTAAAAATATTTATTACATCAAATAAAATAAGATAATGTTTAAATTATATTTATGCATTTAGTAGGTAATTTATTTTAATAAAATAATGGTTCAAATAATGATTCTTAAGCTGTAAATTTAGTTTCAAGTTACGAAACTCTCACAACAGAATTATTTTAAAATTTTAAATATTAAATTTGAATGCACGTAGTCATGTGCGTGGATCCGCAATTTAATAAAGATAAAATAAGTAAATAATAGTTAAAAAAAATAATAAAAAAAAATAATAAAAAAGGAAGAAATAAGGAAAGGAAAGAAAGTTATTAGACTAGATTTATATCCCGGGTTAAGGGCATTGGGTGTAGCACCGGTAGTTGGCAACATTGACGTATCTTCACCATGTTAATTTTTTATCATTGCTCCTCGGAGTAATTTTTATGCTAGAGCTAAGCTGATTGCTGTAGTATCAAGATAATTAGTAGCCCAAGTGCACAATTTGGCTCAATAAAGCCTGATTTAAAGAAAAGTATTTTTTTTTTATATTTTAGAAAAATGCATGTAAATTTAAAAAATTACTAAAAAATACTTTTCTTTAAATCAGGCTTTATTTAGCCAAATTGTGCACTTGGGCTACTAATTATCTTGATACTACAGCAATCAGCTTAGCTCTAGCATAAAAATTACTCCGAGGAGCAATGATAAAAAATTAACATGGTGAAGATACGTCAGTGTTGCCAACTACCGGTGCTACACCCAATGCCCTTAAGGGTATGAGATAACGCCGCCAATGTTAAAAAAAGAAATCCCTCACACGAAAATTATGAAAAAAATAAATAAAATGTTCTCCTCTACACCCGGCTCCTATCAGTATATAGCTAAAAATGCTAAAATATCAGGTATACAAATACGAGCTACTTTTTGTTTTTCAGTTATGAATTTTTAAAATTGACTAATGTATAACATGCATGGAAGTTCCATTTCTCCATGTTAAAGTAGTCAACTTTAAAAATTCACAACTCAAAAACTATAGTTCGTATTTGTGTACCTGATATTTTAGCTACTGATAGGGGGTGGAAAGGAGGACATTTTATTTATTTTTTTTTATTCATAATTTTCATGTGAGTGATTTTTTTTAACATTGGTGGCGGTATCTTACCCTTAAATCAAGTACGTGGTGCTAAACTAAGAGCTAAAAAATGTGGGCTAATTTATCTGTTTACCATATATACATGTTTAGCCCCTTGTACTGCTTGACAGATGATATACGCTAGCACTGATTTGACCCAGGCACATTTTTTGTACTACATATATGTTTAGCCTTTAGGTTAGCACCATGCTTTTAATACTTAATTGATTAAACCGGGAATAAAAATCTTGGCTAAAGTTGGGCTAAAATGCTTTTTGAATGCCCACTACTTAATTACGCCACTGTTTCTTGATTTTAATTGGGGGCCGTGTGTAAGAATTAATATAAAATGAGCCTTACAAACTAAGTTGAAACGGACCCTAACTTCCTCCCCTCGTCGTAACTGATAGATGGGCCTCAAGTTGTCTAGGGGGCGAGAGGAGGAGAGCGTGGGTGGGTTCCCAATCTGGCAATTACTTTACCACTAGCTTAAATTCAACTAAGCGCACTTCTTCTTATTATCTTTATATTATTTTTATATAGGAATGGGTGTATATTATAAATTAAAAGATTATAATTTAATCAACAAACACTGACTCTATTTTATTGCATGTAAAACAAAAATAAACTGGGAAAAATACACTATTGACAATATTAATATTATTATGATTTTATACTGTAGCTTAATTTAATAATTATGATAGAAGACAAATGTGATATAATTAATACTTAATTGAAAGGACGTTGAATAATCTTGAAGTAAATCACGTAGCGGAAACACAATGAAGATCTAAACAGACAGCACCCGATTCTACCAGGTGATTTTGTTGATTACCAGCGGGTGGATAAGCAACAAACGCCACCTGTAGACAGAACTATGAAATTCACCGAACAAAGGAATGTGAGCCATCGCGGGACCAGCAGCGTGGCGCCGCAGTGAATCAACCGCAAGGACTGACTTGACATTTTTGGGCACAAGCTTTTATAACCTCGGTGCCCTCGGTCAGCTGTGTCTATTGTTTACCTGGAATTTTAGTATTGCCACCTTTTGAGTATTATTGCTGTTATGTCACTTCCCTAGTTTTGTGGAAAATTCTTCACACTTTCAATAAATCAATATTGACGTTAAATAATAGAAAACATAATAAATTGCATATGACAAATTAGACAATACTATTATGCAGCTTTTTTACATAATTAGGTAAGCAAATTGTATGAATTACGGCTCGTTTTGCGAGCCGGCAATATACGATTTTACATTATTTATATTTACAAGAAAAACAACTTTTATGATTAACAGTATACTTCTATGCACACTTGAAATAATTATTTATAAAAATATATTAACTGTTTTACATGAAACGAAAAATTAACGATGAACTGTTATTTAATATGCACTGGTATGCATAGGAGGGAAGTTAAGTAAATATGAGATTGCACAACAAATATACGTAATAATGAGCTCATATATCATTTAAAAGAAAGTAAATAAAATTTACTATGAACAGTGCTAATAGGTCTAGTTGGGGAATTTTTACTTTTGTTGTAATAATAAATTAAAGAAAATATTTTGTTTACGTTCACAATATGTGCATAGATTTGGCGGGAACAGGACAGCTGTTTATTTAATATGGGTTGGTACCTCCCAATATTTATTGGGTGCACCAAAAATTTAAAAGCAAATTGAGAAGGTTATAACTGAAGTAAAGCATTATAATTAAAACATAAAAAGTAGGGAAGTTACATTACCCCCTTTGTAAATTTGGAAATACTATTTTGAAATTTACAACAAAAAGTAACACTCTACTTTTTATGACAACTGAAAAATAAACACAATGAACAATTATCATACTAAACAAATTAGATCCAAGCTTGATTTACCATGCTTCTGCCCTTTCTGTAAATGTTGATTGGGAACATCTTGGACTGCAAGCTGAAGTAATATCCGTAGCCCGTAGCTCATTGAACGTTGCAGCCATCATGGCATTTGATGCTTAGGCTGATCTGAAGACTAGGGGAACATTGAAGCCATCTTGGCATGTGATGCTTAGGCTTACTGGTACATGAATGGGGTCGGGGCATGATATGGCATAATTTGTTTGTTTAGGTAACTGTGGGTGATGATGATGGGGGTAGCTTTGCTTATCACTGAACTAGGACAGCGCAGTTCGTGAACAGAAGCTCATTGGGGGGAGTTGACTTGTTTTTAAGTCTTCCCTTTTTCTTCTTGGTGAAAAGAGGAGCTGTTGTTTGGTTTCTCCCCATCACTACTGAAGAATTATCTTTTTGTCGTGGTCGATTTTGGGGTGACATGGTTGCTAGTAAATTATAGTCGGGTTCAGATTTTGAAGAGCCACGTTGCAGTGGGTTGTTGTGCTGCACTGGTGGGGTTTTAATAGGTATTGTAAGGTTAGGTATGGCAGGGCATGATGATGAGTTTGCTTTCCTTAACCTTTTCCTTTGTCTCTTCCAAAATCTTTTCCTTTTTCTGTTGCGTCTTTTTGTCGCACAGCGTTCTTCACCCTCACGCTGACGTTTTGATTGCGTGAGGGTCTCTACACGTTTTTTGGCTCCTGCTGGGGGGTAATTTGAGGTCGTTGATTATTTGAATCTCGACCCCCTGTCTCCCGCTTTGCAGTAGGTTTACGGGTGTCATCGAGAAAGGTGGGCGTTGAGGTGCGTGACGCTGGGGATGGGGTTCCTGCTACCTCAGTACTTGTACTGTATGGCTCCGCCGAGTAGCTGGCAAAAGGGAGGGTGTGAGACATTCGTTGTTGCAAAATTAAATCTTGGATGTCGCGTGCATCTCTGGCGAGCTCGTACAAACTATGGTAAGTTCGTCCGTGAGTATAGTAATAATACTCGGGTAACATTTGGGTTAACACTCGATGTACTTTCTCAGACTCTGTTACTGGTATATTAAGACGTCTGAAAAATGCTGCGATTACTGTGATAAATTCTGGGAGCGTCTCTCCAGGGAGTTGAATTCTTTCGTCGAGTTGTTTCCACAGTAGCTCCTGGTAATTTGGCTCGGCAAATTCACGCATAAATTCACCTATAAAAATGTCCCAGTTGTAGAATCCGCCATGCAAATTCCACCAACAATTAGCATCACCCTTTAATGCTGATGGCATCTCAGAGATAAGTATGGCTTGAGGAACATAGGTGCTAGAACGAGCGTATAGTTCGAATGCACTGATAAATTCGGTTGGGGTGAGTTTATCTCTGCGGCCACTATATGTAGGCAACGGTAAGCGGAGACTTGGCATTTGCTGTGGCACCTGCCGTGATGTGGGCGCAGGGAATGTTTGGGGGTAGGTTTGGTAAGTAGGGGGTTGAACAACACATGCGGAAATACGCGGCTGGTAGCCTGATCCCTGCATTTGGTTGTTGAAAGGTGGGGGAGGAATGGCGCCTGACGCTGACTGAGCCAGCGGGCGTCCTTTTCCTCGTTGGTTAAATTGATTAAATTTTGCACCGAACTGATATGTTTCACTTGTTTGAAGAGGTGGCATTATTTTTGACTGAGACTGTACTTGCAGCACTGTTTGATTTAACCCCCTGGTCTCGACTTCCAATGCAGCTGAGGTAAAATCATATGGTCGCTCAATTAAATTATCACAACGTACTGCTGAAGGAGACCGGTAGGGTTGATGAGACAGGGGTTGGAAGGGTGTTAAGGTATTACTGTTACGATACTGTAAGTTCAGGGGTGGGAGGTGGTGATTGTTTTCGGTTGGAGAGTTAAATCGATTTGCTTGTTGTGAAGAAACAGGCGAATAATAATTATTTTGATTGTTATCAGTCGGTGACGCTTTTGTAGTAGTCTTGTATAGTTGACTATGGGGGTGGTTAGGTGGGTGTTCAGGGTGTCGGGTTAGGTTGTGCCGCTCTTGGCTGGCATAGCCTTGTGTGAGAACTGGTTGAGTATCTTCATGTCTATATGCTAGAGTGAACTCGGTTTCCACAGTTCCCTCAATAGCATTTCGTGTCTTGAAATATTCTTGACGATAATTATAATTTTCACTGTCACATTGTTCTTCATTCACGGATTGCAAATTTAAATTAGCAAATCTGTCGTAAACTCGTTGACTTTGTAGGGGTTGGTAAGCAGCAGGGTTGTTTTGCAGAATGTCGATAGTTGAGGTGGTTGCTTGGTTTCCTCTCTCTCGATGTATCATTGCGCGATGCATTTCAGTATGCTCGAAGTGTAGGTTGTTCGTCGTGTAATGCGAACTGTCTCCAAATTCAGCTGGGTAAAGCACATATGGCGTCCTTGCTGATAGGTCACCAAAGTGCGTAGGAATCGCGTCAGGTCCGACATTGCGACCCCTACCGGCCTCCTCACGGGGCGGCCAACGGCTCGTTCTCCCACCCCCGCCCGCACGCGGTTGTGAGAAAAGTCCGTGCTCCGCGGAGACTGACTGACCCTCTTGGCTTATCCACAAGCCCCGACTCATTTCCGATGAATCGTGATGACACACCCTACTCGGTGGCCTCAGAGGTTGCTCCGCGTGCCGTTGTGGGGCTTGACCCTCCAAGTCTTGCCCCCTGGGTACTTCTTGCTCCCCCGGGAAGGTTGAAGCACCACTCTTTGTCGTCATCGCTGAAGGTTTTGTGAAACTCGTCTTGTCGACGCTGGGTCGAAAGTGGGAGGAGGAATAATGCCAGTATATGATAGCACCGACAAAAACTACCCCCACATCAAAACAATTTCCACTTAACACTGCTTTCACTTATTGTGTTCACTTAACTTGGTATTGAGAAGATAATCGTACATGAAGTTTCGGCGTAACGCTACTGTACACTCTTTCGAGTGTAAATGACACGCTCGGGCGAGCAGACCTGCGTGCGAGCACGACAAGGTTACCCTAATCCCGGACACGGCCACCAAGGGTGAAACGGACCCTAACTTCCTCCCCTCGTCGTAACTGATAGATGGGCCTCAAGTTGTCTAGGGGGCGAGAGGAGGAGAGCGTGGGTGGGTTCCCAATCTGGCAATTACTTTACCACTAGCTTAAATTCAACTAAGCGCACTTCTTCTTATTATCTTTATATTATTTTTATATAGGAATGGGTGTATATTATAAATTAAAAGATTATAATTTAATCAACAAACACTGACTCTATTTTATTGCATGTAAAACAAAAATAAACTGGGAAAAATACACTATTGACAATATTAATATTATTATGATTTTATACTGTAGCTTAATTTAATAATTATGATAGAAGACAAATGTGATATAATTAATACTTAATTGAAAGGACGTTGAATAATCTTGAAGTAAATCACGTAGCGGAAACACAATGAAGATCTAAACAGACAGCACCCGATTCTACCAGGTGATTTTGTTGATTACCAGCGGGTGGATAAGCAACAAACGCCACCTGTAGACAGAACTATGAAATTCACCGAACAAAGGAATGTGAGCCATCGCGGGACCAGCAGCGTGGCGCCGCAGTGAATCAACCGCAAGGACTGACTTGACATTTTTGGGCACAAGCTTTTATAACCTCGGTGCCCTCGGTCAGCTGTGTCTATTGTTTACCTGGAATTTTAGTATTGCCACCTTTTGAGTATTATTGCTGTTATGTCACTTCCCTAGTTTTGTGGAAAATTCTTCACACTTTCAATAAATCAATATTGACGTTAAATAATAGAAAACATAATAAATTGCATATGACAAATTAGACAATACTATTATGCAGCTTTTTTACATAATTAGGTAAGCAAATTGTATGAATTACGGCTCGTTTTGCGAGCCGGCAATATACGATTTTACATTATTTATATTTACAAGAAAAACAACTTTTATGATTAACAGTATACTTCTATGCACACTTGAAATAATTATTTATAAAAATATATTAACTGTTTTACATGAAACGAAAAATTAACGATGAACTGTTATTTAATATGCACTGGTATGCATAGGAGGGAAGTTAAGTAAATATGAGATTGCACAACAAATATACGTAATAATGAGCTCATATATCATTTAAAAGAAAGTAAATAAAATTTACTATGAACAGTGCTAATAGGTCTAGTTGGGGAATTTTTACTTTTGTTGTAATAATAAATTAAAGAAAATATTTTGTTTACGTTCACAATATGTGCATAGATTTGGCGGGAACAGGACAGCTGTTTATTTAATATGGGTTGGTACCTCCCAATATTTATTGGGTGCACCAAAAATTTAAAAGCAAATTGAGAAGGTTATAACTGAAGTAAAGCATTATAATTAAAACATAAAAAGTAGGGAAGTTACAAAGTTAATGGAATAAAGTAAATTATGGGTGACATTCACAAAGCACTTTAACCCCCACTTTAGCCCCGATTTTTAACCCTGGTGCTAAACATGGTACTAAACCAGGGGCTAACCATGTTAAGCTCATAGTAGCACCATATGTTTAGCACCAGGGTTAAAAATCGGGGCTAAATTGGGGGTTAAAGTGCTTTGTGAATGTCCCCCTATATAATTCAATCGTGAGTTTTAATTATTTTTATTAACTCATAAATGATTTTTACATACCATTTACAGACATAATATAATTACATTACTTGATTGATAATGTATTATAATTTAGTACATTGCATGTTATGTTCTAAACTGATGTACATAGGGGTCTAACATAAGGAGATGGTTTTGAAATTTAATGAAGTTTTAGGGTGAACTTACCGATGATTTTTGTCGTGACCCCTCTCTATATACTGTATATGGTTCATGCGTTTATTTTTTTTCGTTTATTTCATATATATGCATGTACATACAAATATGATGTTATTAATATGGTGGATAAGAGCCGACTTGGAATGAATTTTTCATTGATTTTCCCTACAAAATGGCACTTTTTTTTTTCTTATGAGAATTTGAAGATGTTTTTTGCGGACCAAAACAAAAACTGGTGGTTCATTTTACTTTTGCCGACAACAACGTCCGGGTCTCAATCATGCCCATATAGGGCAGGGGAAACATTTTCACATATATATATTTGGGAAAAATGTAAACCGCACTCCTTATTTGATGCAGCACGAATATTATTAAGTTTATATATACGTTCATCTATTAGGGTAGTATAGTCCCGAAGAGCCAAACTCCAAATGCTCCTTTATTTAAAAGACCCCGATTGTTGTTATGGTAAGTAGAATATGTATAGTGCACAGTTGTACACATCAATAATAATATAATGATAAAAAAGACAATGTGATACTGCATGCATGCCTTCTTTTAAAATATAAATTGAAATTTTACTTCCAAAGTTACGGCGCCTTGAAATATAGTTCAAGCAATGTCCAAAAGATGGCGTTCAAAACAGAATTTTGCAAATTTTAAAGAAAAATTAATTTTAAAAATATTTATTACATCAAATAAAATAAGATAATGTTTAAATTATATTTATGCATTTAGTAGGTAATTTATTTTAATAAAATAATGGTTCAAATAATGATTCTTAAGCTGTAAATTTAGTTTCAAGTTACGAAACTCTCACAACAGAATTATTTTAAAATTTTAAATATTAAATTTGAATGCACGTAGTCATGTGCGTGGATCCGCAATTTAATAAAGATAAAATAAGTAAATAATAGTTAAAAAAAATAATAAAAAAAAATAATAAAAAAGGAAGAAATAAGGAAAGGAAAGAAAGTTATTAGACTAGATTTATATCCCGGGTTAAGGGCATTGGGTGTAGCACCGGTAGTTGGCAACATTGACGTATCTTCACCATGTTAATTTTTTATCATTGCTCCTCGGAGTAATTTTTATGCTAGAGCTAAGCTGATTGCTGTAGTATCAAGATAATTAGTAGCCCAAGTGCACAATTTGGCTCAATAAAGCCTGATTTAAAGAAAAGTATTTTTTTTTTATATTTTAGAAAAATGCATGTAAATTTAAAAAATTACTAAAAAATACTTTTCTTTAAATCAGGCTTTATTTAGCCAAATTGTGCACTTGGGCTACTAATTATCTTGATACTACAGCAATCAGCTTAGCTCTAGCATAAAAATTACTCCGAGGAGCAATGATAAAAAATTAACATGGTGAAGATACGTCAGTGTTGCCAACTACCGGTGCTACACCCAATGCCCTTAAGGGTATGAGATAACGCCGCCAATGTTAAAAAAAGAAATCCCTCACACGAAAATTATGAAAAAAATAAATAAAATGTTCTCCTCTACACCCGGCTCCTATCAGTATATAGCTAAAAATGCTAAAATATCAGGTATACAAATACGAGCTACTTTTTGTTTTTCAGTTATGAATTTTTAAAATTGACTAATGTATAACATGCATGGAAGTTCCATTTCTCCATGTTAAAGTAGTCAACTTTAAAAATTCACAACTCAAAAACTATAGTTCGTATTTGTGTACCTGATATTTTAGCTACTGATAGGGGGTGGAAAGGAGGACATTTTATTTATTTTTTTTTATTCATAATTTTCATGTGAGTGATTTTTTTTAACATTGGTGGCGGTATCTTACCCTTAAATCATGTACGTGGTGCTAAACTAAGAGCTAAAAAATGTGGGCTAATTTATCTGTTTACCATATATACATGTTTAGCCCCTTGTACTGCTTGACAGATGATATACGCTAGCACTGATTTGACCCAGGCACATTTTTTGTACTACATATATGTTTAGCCTTTAGGTTAGCACCATGCTTTTAATACTTAATTGATTAAACCGGGAATAAAAATCTTGGCTAAAGTTGGGCTAAAATGCTTTTTGAATGCCCACTACTTAATTACGCCACTGTTTCTTGATTTTAATTGGGGGCCGTGTGTAAGAATTAATATAAAATGAGCCTTACAAACTAAGTTAATGGAATAAAGTAAATTATGGGTGACATTCACAAAGCACTTTAACCCCCACTTTAGCCCCGATTTTTAACCCTGGTGCTAAACATGGTACTAAACCAAGGGCTAACCATGTTAAGCTCATAGTAGCACCATATGTTTAGCACCAGGGTTAAAAATCGGGGCTAAATTGGGGGTTAAAGTGCTTTGTGAATGTCCCCCTATATAATTCAATCGTGAGTTTTAATTATTTTTATTAACTCATAAATGATTTTTACATACCATTTACAGACATAATATAATTACATTACTTGATTGATAATGTATTATAATTTAGTACATTGCATGTTATGTTCTAAACTGATGTACATAGGGGTCTAACATAAGGAGATGGTTTTGAAATTTAATGAAGTTTTAGGGTGAACTTACCGATGATTTTTGTCGTGACCCCTCTCTATATATATGGTTCATGCGTTTATTTTTTTCGTTTATTTCATATATATGCATGTACATACAAATATGATGTTATTAATATGGTGGATAAGAGCCGACTTGGAATGAATTTTTCAATGATTTTCCCTACAAAATGGCACTTTTTTTTTTCTTATGAGAATTTGAAGATGTTTTTTGCGGACCAAAACAAAAACTGGTGGTTCATTTTACTTTTGCCGACAACAACGTCCGGGTCTCAATCATGCCCATATAGGGCAGGGGAAACATTTTCACATATATATATTTGGGAAAAATGTAAACCGCACTCCTTATTTGATCCAGCACGAATATTATTAAGTTTATATATACGTTCATCTATTAGGGTAGTATAGTCCCGAAGAGCCAAACTCCAAATGCTCCTTTATTTAAAAGACCCCGATTGTTGTTATGGTAAGTAGAATATGTATAGTGCACAGTTGTACACATCAATAATAATATAATGATAAAAAAGACAATGTGATACTGCATGCATGCTTTCTTTTAAAATATAAATTGAAATTTTACTTCAAAAGTTACGGCGCCTTGAAATATAGTTCAAGCAATGTCCAAAAGATGGCGTTCAAAACAGAATTTTGCAAATTTTAAAGAAAAATTAATTTTAAAAATATTTATTACATCAAATAAAATAAGATAATGTTTAAATTATATTTATGCATTTAGTAGGTAATTTATTTTAATAAAATAATGGTTCAAATAATGATTCTTAAGCTGTAAATTTAGTTTCAAGTTACGAAACTCTCACAACAGAATTATTTTAAAATTTTAAATTTTAAATTTGAATGCACGTACTCATATGCGTGGATCCGCAATTTAATAAAGATAAAATAAATAAATAATAGTTAAAAAAAATAATAAAAAAAAATAATAAAAAAGGAAGAAATAAGGAAAGGAAAGAAAGTTATTAGACTCGAGGAGAGGAGCGCAAGCCAAGGGCCAATCCGAGTATCTTATTTTGAATTTCGCTCCATTTCGTACCAGTTATCCCGTTATCAAGATAGCAACTATGCATGATACCAGTACTCTAATTATTGCAACATAAACTGAAAATTTCATGTAATAAAAAAAATTACATATTATTTTTGTTCTTCTTATATTATCAAAAAGTAATTTGAATCTTTTTTATTTACAGATGCTAAATTAAATAGTGTTGTAATTGAACAAGCACTTCCATGATGTCATTTGACGCCATTGAACGTTGAAAACGATGATACTAGATATCAGTTTTGATTTTGATTGAAAGGAATTAAAGAAAGCAATCAGACGAAGATTAAAAGTGTAATATTTGTTTTTCCAAGATAGCTAGAAATGTATAATATACATAGCTAGATCCTGATTGTTGTAGAAGGTGCATGTAATTAATATGGGTAAAAAGTGCCAAGTCTTCGGCTGCATAGCCAGGTATCATACCACAAAGGATCCTCATTCCATAGCTTCCCTCGTGACGCAGCCACGTAAGTTAAAAAGTGAAACTATGTTATTAATTAATGTTTAATAGTATTGTCAATGTTATCATTATATTTGTATGGTAGATAGTCCATTTAGTTTTTTTTTAGGTAATGGTGCGTATCATACTGTATCATATCATACCAAAGTCTTCTACTCGCAATGGTTGGCATAACAAACCATTGGTTATGCATATATGTACCAACAAAATCACACTTTGTTACAAACTGGTTTATAAATAAAGTATTGTTGTATCGAGTAGAAGACTTTGAATTGTATGCATATGCATACAAGTAAAAATAAAGATACTGAGTTTCTGAGAGGAATATATGTGGGAGAAGCAATTGGAAGCTGGAGTATCAAGGAGCTAACAACGATGTGGGAAAGTGTTCATTCATCATGAGGACGGTGAGAGAATGTAACCTGCTGAATGCTGCGGTGGTGCGAGTGGATAAGGCCGTGGAGTTCAAGGAGATGGTTGCTGACGGAGCAACCAGACTGGGCTATGTAGAAGAATGGGTACTCGCTACAATGGAGTTCCATAATAACTTCGTTTTTCAGGCATGAAAACTTACGAAGTCGGATGATGTCTAAATACTAGTAACAGCTTTATAAAGGACATGGATACAGTCAGGGTCGGACTGGGGTCAAAAGGCCTACTGAGCAATGAAAGGCGGGGGCCCCTACACCATGGGGGGTTTGGGGGGCGGAGCCCCCCAAGCAGCCCGCCGCAGGCGCGATTTTTTTTAAAAAAGGGGCGTGGCTTGCTTCTATTTTTTAATACAAAAATGTCAAAATATCACGAGATTTTATATTATTTTTTTATGAAATTTTGGAATGTAAGGAAAAATTAATTTAAACCTTTCTTGGTGCATGATAACGCGAGTCATATTTTCTGAATACCTTTTTCTTTCACCCCCCCCCTTTTTTTTTTAATCGAGGAGTTTTGCAAGCATAATGTTCCGATGTAACAACTAAAATCTTATTGGAACATTTTTCTGTGCGCTGATGACTTTGGGTCAAAAAATGCACGATTAGAAAAATAATTAATGTTATTAAATTATTGTGGAACATATATTATATACCAAAATAATTCTAGTAATGTACAGTAATGTTTTTACCGAATATGTAAAAAAAAAAAAAAAAAAAGTTAATTTTGGTTCACCGTTAAAAATTTGATTTTCAATAAGGATTATGACTATATACTCTCGGATTCACAAATTGAGTCACCTGAACTTTGGAGTGTTGTAGCTCTGCAGGTTTCAATAAGCCCAGAATATTGTAAAAAATATACTGACACACAGCAAATTTATTTCTTAATTTTTATTAGTAATTTCATTTTTTTGAAGCAAAAATTAAAATTTCTCAAATGATTTTCCTGCAGCCGGGACCCGGACGAGGCAGCCCAGCAGCTGTCATCCCTGGACCGAGGTAAAAAGGTCACCGACAAGCAGTGGCGTAGCCACGGGGGGGGGGGGTTCGGGGTTTAAACCCCCCCCATGAAGATCGAGTAATGACTGGATATAAGAAGAAAAAAGGAAAAATTATATAAATTTGAAAAAAAAAGTTAAACAAAAAATTGAAATTTAGGGGTATCAAGTAGTCTTTTCTTTAAAATAAACAAATTATAAGTTAGTTTCTAATTTTAACAGGAAAAAGTGCGACTCATAAATAAATGTTTTATTTCCCTTACAAACTGCATGTGCATATAACTACTATTGTATAAATTAAAACGCTCTCACGTGTGCCGCACTTTCATTTAATTGGTTGCTCCACGCGCCCGGTGCAGACAAAATTTAACAAAAATAAGAGAAGCAATTCCCTTTTTTATTTATTTTTTACAATATCTTAATGATGTGAACTTGGATTATTAAATCAATTTTAAAAATCGAATTCAATTAAATGACACGTACACTGACTCTATAAAAATAATATAAAAGTGGTTACATAAATTACTTGATTTAATTAAAATGATTACTCAAAGCTTTATTTATTATACGCACGTATTCAAAAGAAATTGAAAAATGGGGTGAAAAAAAATATAAACTGTTAAAAAAATTGCATCAGGCCATATATTTTATCCTAGCTCTAATATAATAGTATTTTTCCATTATTTTACCCTAAAAAGGGGGCGTATCCTTAAAAAAAATCGCGCCTGCGGCGGGCTATTGGGGGGCTTCGCCCCCCAAACCCCCCAGTGAGCTGTTCTCAATATTTATCCTGAAGAAACCCCCCCTTGGGCAAATCCTGGCTACGCCACTGCCGACAAGCCTACTGAAAAATAAATTCTAAAGTTGAATTGTCATTTCAGTGCTGGTGGACCTCGACAAATGATTTTCCTGCAGCCGGGACCCGGACGAGGCAGCCCAGCAGAAATATTTAAAAGATTATCAATATTTATCATAACCACTGAGGAGTAGAATTTCATTGTTATTTTTAAGTAATATTCTATCATTTTGTACTTTTTTTGTAATATTATTATTAAATAAACTTTTATTTGTGATGTAAAATAGTGCAATTTTGTTGTATATGTTATTGCTGCATGTTCTCTCTAGGCATATTTGTATTCAAAAGCGGATTGTGACTTTTGCAGCTGAAATTTTATAATTCCAGACGACACAGGTTTTTATAATAAACAATGTAAGCTTTTACTACAAAAAGTGAATATTGTTTTGTTATTACATTTTTATTTATTTATATAATTTATTATCCCTTTTCATTGCAAGGTACAGCACAAATTAATTAAAGAAATGAATGATTGTATGTATTGCAAAATTTAAGAATCCTGAGTTACTTATTAGGATGTAGGGTAAAAATAAAAAATCGGAATAAATATATTTATTATTATTATACTATTAATAATTTAATACCATATTTTTTTATGCAGGCGGGAGGGTGTAGGTGGGGTAAATTCAAAATTTAACCGCTAGTGCAGCCGTGGGTTCCGGTGGCTTCGGTCGTGTTCGTCTCCACTCGGTTGCTCTCGGCGACGTCATATGCGTTATTCATCTGCAAGATTTTTTGGAGGTACGGGGGGTGGCGTGAGGGGGGACGGCTTAACTGATACTATTGGCAGGATAGGCGTCTTGCACTCGTCTCGTCGATTAGACTAGATTTATATCCCGGGTTAAGGGCATTGGGTGTAGCACCGGTAGTTGGCAACATTGACGTATCTTCACCATGTTAATTTTTTATCATTGCTCCTCGGAGTAATTTTTATGCTAGAGCTAAGCTGATTGCTGTAGTATCAAGATAATTAGTAGCCCAAGTGCACAATTTGGCTCAATAAAGCCTGATTTAAAGAAAAGTATTTTTTTTTATATTTTAGAAAAATGCATGTAAATTTAAAAAATTACTAAAAAATACTTTTCTTTAAATCAGGCTTTATTTAGCCAAATTGTGCACTTGGGCTACTAATTATCTTGATACTACAGCAATCAGCTTAGCTCTAGCATAAAAATTACTCCGAGGAGCAATGATAAAAAATTAACATGGTGAAGATACGTCAGTGTTGCCAACTACCGGTGCTACACCCAATGCCCTTAAGGGTATGAGATAACGCCGCCAATGTTAAAAAAAGAAATCCCTCACACGAAAATTATGAAAAAAATAAATAAAATGTTCTCCTCTACACCCGGCTCCTATCAGTATATAGCTAAAAATGCTAAAATATCAGGTATACAAATACGAGCTACTTTTTGTTTTTCAGTTATGAATTTTTAAAATTGACTAATGTATAACATGCATGGAAGTTCCATTTCTCCATGTTAAAGTAGTCAACTTTAAAAATTCACAACTCAAAAACTATAGTTCGTATTTGTGTACCTGATATTTTAGCTACTGATAGGGGGTGGAAAGGAGGACATTTTATTTATTTTTTTTTATTCATAATTTTCATGTGAGTGATTTTTTTTAACATTGGTGGCGGTATCTTACCCTTAAATCAAGTACGTGGTGCTAAACTAAGAGCTAAAAAATGTGGGCTAATTTATCTGTTTACCATATATACATGTTTAGCCCCTTGTACTGCTTGACAGATGATATACGCTAGCACTGATTTGACCCAGGCACATTTTTTGTACTACATATATGTTTAGCCTTTAGGTTAGCACCATGCTTTCAATACTTAATTGATTAAACCGGGAATAAAAATCTTGGCTAAAGTTGGGCTAAAATGCTTTTTGAATGCCCACTACTTAATTACGCCACTGTTTCTTGATTTTAATTGGGGGCCGTGTGTAAGAATTAATATAAAATGAGCCTTACAAACTAAGTTAATGGAATAAAGTAAATTATGGGTGACATTCACAAAGCACTTTAACCTTTGTGAACCTTAGTGCTTTGTGAATGTCCCCCTATATAATTCAATCGTGAGTTTTAATTATTTTTATTAACTCATAAATGATTTTTACATACCATTTACAGACATAATATAATTACATTACTTGATTGATAATGTATTATAATTTAGTACATTGCATGTTATGTTCTAAACTGATGTACATAGGGGTCTAACATAAGGAGATGGTTTTGAAATTTAATGAAGTTTTAGGGTGAACTTACCGATGATTTTTGTCGTGACCCCTCTCTATATATATGGTTCATGCGTTTATTTTTTTTCGTTTATTTCATATATATGCATGTACATACAAATATGATGTTATTAATATGGTGGATAAGAGCCGACTTGGAATGAATTTTTCATTGATTTTCCCTACAAAATGGCACTTTTTTTTTTCTTATGAGAATTTGAAGATGTTTTTTGCGGACCAAAACAAAAACTGGTGGTTCATTTTACTTTTGCCGACAACAACGTCCGGGTCTCAATCATGCCCATATAGGGCAGGGGAAACATTTTCACATATATATATTTGGGAAAAATGTAAACCGCACTCCTTATTTGATGCAGCACGAATATTATTAAGTTTATATATACGTTCATCTATTAGGGTAGTATAGTCCCGAAGAGCCAAACTCCAAATGCTCCTTTATTTAAAAGACCCCGATTGTTGTTATGGTAAGTAGAATATGTATAGTGCACAGTTGTACACATCAATAATAATATAATGATAAAAAAGACAATGTGATACCGCATGCATGCCTTCTTTTAAAATATAAATTGAAATTTTACTTCAAAAGTTACGGCGCCTTGAAATATAGTTCAAGCAATGTCCAAAAGATGGCGTTCAAAACAGAATTTTGCAAATTTTAAAGAAAAATTAATTTTAAAAATATTTATTACATCAAATAAAATAAGATAAAGTTTAAATTATATTTATGCATTTAGTAGGTAATTTATTTTAATAAAATAATGGTTCAAATAATGATTCTTAAGCTGTAAATTTAGTTTCAAGTTACGAAACTCTCACAACAGAATTATTTTAAAATTTTAAATATTAAATTTGAATGCACGTAGTCATGTGCGTGGATCCGCAATTTAATAAAGATAAAATAAGTAAATAATAGTTAAAAAAAATAATAAAAAAAAATAATAAAAAAGGAAGAAATAAGGAAAGGAAAGAAAGTTATTAGACTAGATTTATATCCCGGGTTAAGGGCATTGGGTGTAGCACCGGTAGTTGGCAACATTGACGTATCTTCACCATGTTAATTTTTTATCATTGCTCCTCGGAGTAATTTTTATGCTAGAGCTAAGCTGATTGCTGTAGTATCAAGATAATTAGTAGCCCAAGTGCACAATTTGGCTCAATAAAGCCTGATTTAAAGAAAAGTATTTTTTTTTTATATTTTAGAAAAATGCATGTAAATTTAAAAAATTACTAAAAAATACTTTTCTTTAAATCAGGCTTTATTTAGCCAAATTGTGCACTTGGGCTACTAATTATCTTGATACTACAGCAATCAGCTTAGCTCTAGCATAAAAATTACTCCGAGGAGCAATGATAAAAAATTAACATGGTGAAGATACGTCAGTGTTGCCAACTACCGGTGCTACACCCAATGCCCTTAAGGGTATGAGATAACGCCGCCAATGTTAAAAAAAGAAATCCCTCACACGAAAATTATGAAAAAAATAAATAAAATGTTCTCCTCTACACCCGGCTCCTATCAGTATATAGCTAAAAATGCTAAAATATCAGGTATACAAATACGAGCTACTTTTTGTTTTTCAGTTATGAATTTTTAAAATTGACTAATGTATAACATGCATGGAAGTTCCATTTCTCCATGTTAAAGTAGTCAACTTTAAAAATTCACAACTCAAAAACTATAGTTCGTATTTGTGTACCTGATATTTTAGCTACTGATAGGGGGTGGAAAGGAGGACATTTTATTTATTTTTTTTTATTCATAATTTTCATGTGAGTGATTTTTTTTAACATTGGTGGCGGTATCTTACCCTTAAATCATGTACGTGGTGCTAAACTAAGAGCTAAAAAATGTGGGCTAATTTATCTGTTTACCATATATACATGTTTAGCCCCTTGTACTGCTTGACAGATGATATACGCTAGCACTGATTTGACCCAGGCACATTTTTTGTACTACATATATGTTTAGCCTTTAGGTTAGCACCATGCTTTTAATACTTAATTGATTAAACCGGGAATAAAAATCTTGGCTAAAGTTGGGCTAAAATGCTTTTTGAATGCCCACTACTTAATTACGCCACTGTTTCTTGATTTTAATTGGGGGCCGTGTGTAAGAATTAATATAAAATGATCCTTACAAACTAAGTTAATGGAATAAAGTAAATTATGGGTGACATTCACAAAGCACTTTAACCCCCACTTTAGCCCCGATTTTTAACCCTGGTGCTAAACATGGTACTAAACCAGGGGCTAACCATGTTAAGCTCATAGTAGCACCATATGTTTAGCACCAGGGTTAAAAATCGGGGCTAAATTGGGGGTTAAAGTGCTTTGTGAATGTCCCCCTATATAATTCAATCGTGAGTTTTAATTATTTTTATTAACTCATAAATGATTTTTACATACCATTTACAGACATAATATAATTACATTACTTGATTGATAATGTATTATAATTTAGTACATTGCATGTTATGTTCTAAACTGATGTACATAGGGGTCTAACATAAGGAGATGGTTTTGAAATTTAATGAAGTTTTAGGGTGAACTTACCGATGATTTTTGTCGTGACCCCTCTCTATATATATGGTTCATGCGTTTATTTTTTTCGTTTATTTCATATATATGCATGTACATACAAATATGATGTTATTAATATGGTGGATAAGAGCCGACTTGGAATGAATTTTTCATTGATTTTCCCTACAAAATGGCACTTTTTTTTTTCTTATGAGAATTTGAAGATGTTTTTTGCGGACCAAAACAAAAACTGGTGGTTCATATTACTTTTGCCGACAACAACGTCCGGGTCTCAATCATGCCCATATAGGGCAGGGGAAACATTTTCACATATATATATTTGGGAAAAATGTAAACCGCACTCCTTATTTGATCCAGCACGAATATTATTAAGTTTATATATACGTTCATCTATTAGGGTAGTATAGTCCCGAAGAGCCAAACTCCAAATGCTCCTTTATTTAAAAGACCCCGATTGTTGTTATGGTAAGTAGAATATGTATAGTGCACAGTTGTACACATCAATAATAATATAATGATAAAAAAGACAATGTGATACTGCATGCATGCCTTCTTTTAAAATATAAATTGAAATTTTACTTCAAAAGTTACGGCGCCTTGAAATATAGTTCAAGCAATGTCCAAAAGATGGCGTTCAAAACAGAATTTTGCAAATTTTAAAGAAAAATTAATTTTAAAAATATTTATTACATCAAATAAAATAAGATAATGTTTAAATTATATTTATGCATTTAGTAGGTAATTTATTTTAATAAAATAATGGTTCAAATAATGATTCTTAAGCTGTAAATTTAGTTTCAAGTTACGAAACTCTCACAACAGAATTATTTTAAAATTTTAAATATTAAATTTGAATGCACGTACTCATATGCGTGGATCCGCAATTTAATAAAGATAAAATAAATAAATAATAGTTAAAAAAAATAATAAAAAAAAATAATAAAAAAGGAAGAAATAAGGAAAGGAAAGAAAGTTATTAGACTAGATTTATATCCCGGGTTAAGGGCATTGGGTGTAGCACCGGTAGTTGGCAACATTGACGTATCTTCACCATGTTAATTTTTTATCATTGCTCCTCGGAGTAATTTTTATGCTAGAGCTAAGCTGATTGCTGTAGTATCAAGATAATTAGTAGCCCAAGTGCACAATTTGGCTCAATAAAGCCTGATTTAAAGAAAAGTATTTTTTTTTTATATTTTAGAAAAATGCATGTAAATTTAAAAAATTACTAAAAAATACTTTTCTTTAAATCAGGCTTTATTTAGCCAAATTGTGCACTTGGGCTACTAATTATCTTGATACTACAGCAATCAGCTTAGCTCTAGCATAAAAATTACTCCGAGGAGCAATGATAAAAAATTAACATGGTGAAGATACGTCAGTGTTGCCAACTACCGGTGCTACACCCAATGCCCTTAAGGGTATGAGATAACGCCGCCAATGTTAAAAAAAGAAATCCCTCACACGAAAATTATGAAAAAAATAAATAAAATGTTCTCCTCTACACCCGGCTCCTATCAGTATATAGCTAAAAATGCTAAAATATCAGATATACAAATACGAGCTACTTTTTGTTTTTCAGTTATGAATTTTTAAAATTGACTAATGTATAACATGCATGGAAGTTCCATTTCTCCATGTTAAAGTAGTCAACTTTAAAAATTCACAACTCAAAAACTATAGTTCGTATTTGTGTACCTGATATTTTAGCTACTGATAGGGGGTGGAAAGGAGGACATTTTATTTATTTTTTTTTTATTCATAATTTTCATGTGAGTGATTTTTTTTAACATTGGTGGCGGTATCTTACCCTTAAATCATGTACGTGGTGCTAAACTAAGAGCTAAAAAATGTGGGCTAATTTATCTGTTTACCATATATACATGTTTAGCCCCTTGTACTGCTTGACAGATGATATACGCTAGCACTGATTTGACCCAGGCACATTTTTTGTACTACATATATGTTTAGCCTTTAGGTTAGCACCATGCTTTTAATACTTAATTGATTAAACCGGGAATAAAAATCTTGGCTAAAGTTGGGCTAAAATGCTTTTTGAATGCCCACTACTTAATTACGCCACTGTTTCTTGATTTTAATTGGGGGCCGTGTGTAAGAATTAATATAAAATGAGCCTTACAAACTAAGTTAATGGAATAAAGTAAATTATGGGTGACATTCACAAAGCACTTTAACCCCCACTTAAGCCCCGATTTTTAACCCTGGTGCTAAACATGGTACTAAACCAGGGGCTAACCATGTTAAGCTCATAGTAGCACCATATGTTTAGCACCAGGGTTAAAAATCGGGGCTAAATTGGGGGTTAAAGTGCTTTGTGAATGTCCCCCTATATAATTCAATCGTGAGTTTTAATTATTTTTATTAACTCATAAATGATTTTTACATACCATTTACAGACATAATATAATTACATTACTTGATTGATAATGTATTATAATTTAGTACATTGCATGTTATGTTCTAAACTGATGTACATAGGGGTCTAACATAAGGAGATGGTTTTGAAATTTAATGAAGTTTTAGGGTGAACTTACCGATGATTTTTGTCGTGACCCCTCTCTATATATATGGTTCATGCGTTTATTTTTTTTCGTTTATTTCATATATATGCATGTACATACAAATATGATGTTATTAATATGGTGGATAAGAGCCGACTTGGAATGAATTTTTCATTGATTTTCCCTACAAAATGGCACTTTTTTTTTTTCTTATGAGAATTTGAAGATGTTTTTTGCGGACCAAAACAAAAACTGGTGGTTCATTTTACTTTTGCCGACAACAACGTCCGGGTCTCAATCATGCCCATATAGGGCAGGGGAAACATTTTCACATATATATATTTGGGAAAAATGTAAACCGCACTCCTTATTTGATCCAGCACGAATATTATTAAGTTTATTTATACGTTCATCTATTAGGGTAGTATAGTCCCGAAGAGCCAAACTCCAAATGCTCCTTTATTTAAAAGACCCCGATTGTTGTTATGGTAAGTAGAATATGTATAGTGCACAGTTGTACACATCAATAATAATATAATGATAAAAAAGACAATGTGATACTGCATGCATGCCTTCTTTTAAAATATAAATTGAAATTTTACTTCAAAAGTTACGGCGCCTTGAAATATAGTTCAAGCAATGTCCAAAAGATGGCGTTCAAAACAGAATTTTGCAAATTTTAAACAAAAATTAATTTTAAAAATATTTATTACATCAAATAAAATAAGATAATGTTTAAATTATATTTATGCATTTAGTAGGTAATTTATTTTAATAAAATAATGGTTCAAATAATGATTCTTAAGCTGTAAATTTAGTTTCAAGTTACGAAACTCTCACAACAGAATTATTTTAAAATTTTAAATATTAAATTTGAATGCACGTAGTCATATGCGTGGATCCGCAATACAAGTCGTTGCCACAATAGCTTTATAAGCAATTAATGCATATTATATATGAGGTCAGAATTCAGTAAAATAAAGATAAAATAAATAAATAATAGTTAAAAAAAATAATAAAAAAGGCGGAAATAAGGAAAGGAATGAAAGTTATTAGACTAGATTTTTATCCCGGGTTAAGGGCATTGGGTGTAGCACCGGTAGTTGGCAACACTGACGTATCTTCACCATGTTAATTTTTTATCATTGCTCCTCGGAGTAATTTTTATGCTAGAGCTAAGCTGATTGCTGTAGTATCAAGATAATTAGTAGCCCAAGTGCACAATTTGGCTCAATAAAGCCTGATTTAAAGAAAAGTATTTTTTTTTATATTTTAGAAAAATGCATGTAAATTTAAAAAATTACTAAAAAATCCTTTTCTTTAAATCAGGCTTTATTTAGCCAAATTGTGCACTTGGGCTACTAATTATCTTGATACTACAGCAATCAGCTTAGCTCTAGCATAAAAATTACTCCGAGGAGCAATGATAAAAAATTAACATGGTGAAGATACGTCAGTGTTGCCAACTACCGGTGCTACACCCAATGCCCTTAAGGGTATGAGATAACGCCGCCAATGTTAAAAAAAGAAATCCCTCACACGAAAATTATGAAAAAAATAAATAAAATGTTCTCCTCTACACCCGGCTCCTATCAGTATATAGCTAAAAATGCTAAAATATCAGGTATACAAATACGAGCTACTTTTTGTTTTTCAGTTATGAATTTTTAAAATTGACGAATGTATAACATGCATGGAAGTTCCATTTCTCCATGTTAAAGTAGTCAACTTTAAAAATTCACAACTCAAAAACTATAGTTCGTATTTGTGTACCTGATATTTTAGCTACTGATAGGGGGTGGAGAGGAGGACATTTTATTTTTTTTTTTATTCATAATTTTCATGTGAGTGATTTTTTTTAACATTGGTGGCGGTATCTTACCCTTAAATCAAGTACGTGGTGCTAAACTAAGAGCTAAAAAATGTGGGCTAATTTATCTGTTTACCATATATACATGTTTAGCCCCTTGTACTGCTTGACAGATGATATACGCCAGCACTGATTTGACCCAGGCACATTTTTTGTACTACATATATGTTTAGCCTTTAGGTTAGCACCATGCTTTTAATACTTAATTGATTAAACCGGGAATAAAAATCTTGGCTAAAGTTGGGCTAAAATGCTTTTTGAATGCCCACTACTTAGTTACGCCACTGTTTCATAATTTTAATTGGGGGCCGTGTGTAAGAATTAATATAAAATGAGCCTTACAAACTAAGTTAATGGAATAAAGTAAATTATATAATTCAATCGTGATAAGTTTTAATTATTTTTATTAACTCATAAATGATTTTTACATACCATTTACAGACATAATATAATTACATTACTTGATTGATAATGTATTATAATTTAGTACATTGCATGTTATGTTCTAATCTGATGTACATAGGGGTCTAACATAAGGAGATGGTTTTGAAATTTAATGAAGTTTTTGGGTGAATTTACCGATGATTTTTGTCGTGACCCCTCTCTATATATATGGTTCATGCGTTTATTTTTTTTCGTTTATTTCATATATATGCATGTACATACAAATATGATGTTATTAATATGGTGGATAAGAGCCGACTTGGAATGAATTTTTCATTGATTTTCCCTACAAAATGGCACTTTTTTTTTTTTCTTATGAGAATTTGAAGATGTTTTTTGCGGACCAAAACAAAAACTGGTGGTTCATATTACTTTTGCCGACAACAACGTCCGGGTCGCAATCATGCCCATATAGGGCAGGGGAAACATTTTCACATATATATATTTGGGAAAAATGTAAACCGCACTCCTTATTTGATCCAGCACGAATATTATTAAGTTTATATATACGTTCATCTATTAGGGTAGTATAGTCCCGAAGAGCCAAACTCCAAATGCTCCTTTATTTAAAAGACCCCGATTGTTGTTATGGTAAGTAGAATATGTATAGTGCACAGTTGTACACATCAATAATAATATAATGATAAAAAAGACAATGTGATACTGCATGCATGCCTTCTTTTAAAATATAAATTGAAATTTTACTTCAAAAGTTACGGCGCCTTGATATATAGTTCAAGCAATGTCCAAAAGATGGCGTTCAAAACAGAATTTTGCAAATTTTAAAGAAAAATTAATTTTAAAAATATTTATTACATCAAATAAAATAAGATAATGTTTAAATTATATTTATGCATTTAGTAGGTAATTTATTTTAATAAAATAATGGTTCAAATAATGATTCTTAGGCTGTAAATTTAGTTTCAATTTAAGAAACTCTCACAACAGAATTATTTTAAAATTTTAAATATTAAATTTGAATGCACGAAGTCATATGCGTGGATCCGCAATAGCTTTATAAGCAATTAATGCATATTATATCAGAGATCAGAATTCAGTAAAATAAAGATAAAATAAATAAATAATAGTTAAAAAAAAATAATAAAAAAAAAAATAATAAAAAAGGAAGAAATAAGGAAAGGAAAGAAAGTTATTAGACTAGATTTATATCCCGGGTTAAGGGCATTGGGTGTAGCACCGGTAGTTGGCAAAACTGACGTATCTTCACCATGTTAATTTTTTATCATTGCTCCTCGGAGTAATTTTTATGCTAGAGCTAAGCTGATTGCTGTAGTATCAAGATAATTAGTAGCCCAAGGGCACAATTTGGCTCAATAAAGCCTGATTTAAAGAAAAGTATTTTTTTTTTATATTTTAGAAAAATGCATGTATATTTAAAAAATTACTAAAAATTACTTTTCTTTAAATCAGGCTTTATTTAGCCAAATTGTGCACTTGGGCTACTAATTATCTTGATACTACAGCAATCAGCTTAGCTCTAGCATAAAAATTACTCCGAGGAGCAATGATAAAAAATTAACATGGTGAAGATACGTCAGTGTTGCCAACTACCGGTGCTACACCCAATGCCCTTAAGGGTATGAGATAACGCCGCCAATGTTAAAAAAAGAAATCCCTCACACGAAAATTATGAAAAAAATAAATAAAATGTTCTCCTCTACACCCGGCTCCTATCAGTATATAGCTAAAAATGCTAAAATATCAGGTATACAAATACGAGCTACTTTTTGTTTTTCAGTTATGAATTTTTAAAATTGACGAATGTATAACATGCATGGAAGTTCCATTTCTCCATGTTAAAGTAGTCAACTTTAAAAATTCACAACTCAAAAACTATAGTTCGTATTTGTGTACCTGATATTTTAGCTACTGATAGGGGGTGGAGAGGAGGACATTTTATTTTTTTTTTTATTCATAATTTTCATGTGAGTGATTTTTTTTAACATTGGTGGCGGTATCTTACCCTTAAATCAAGTACGTGGTGCTAAACTAAGAGCTAAAAAATGTGGGCTAATTTATCTGTTTACCATATATACATGTTTAGCCCCTTGTACTGCTTGACAGATGATATACGCCAGCACTGATTTGACCCAGGCACATTTTTTGTACTACATATATGTTTAGCCTTTAGGTTAGCACCATGCTTTTAATACTTAATTGATTAAACCGGGAATAAAAATCTTGGCTAAAGTTGGGCTAAAATGCTTTTTGAATGCCCACTACTTAGTTACGCCACTGTTTCATAATTTTAATTGGGGGCCGTGTGTAAGAATTAATATAAAATGAGCCTTACAAACTAAGTTAATGGAATAAAGTAAATTATATAATTCAATCGTGATAAGTTTTAATTATTTTTATTAACTCATAAATGATTTTTACATACCATTTACAGACATAATATAATTACATTACTTGATTGATAATGTATTATAATTTAGTACATTGCATGTTATGTTCTAAACTGATGTACATAGGGGTCTAACATGTGGAGATGGTTTTGAAATTTAATGAAGTTTTAGGGTGAATTTACCGATGATTTTTGTGGTGACCCCTCTCTATATATATGGTTCATGCTTTTATTTTTTTTCATTTATTTCATATATATGTACATACAAATATGATGTTATTAATATGGTGGATAAGAGCCGACTTGGAATGAATTTTTCATTGATTTTCCCTACAAAATGGCACTTTTTTTTTCTTATGAGAATTTGAAGATGTTTTTTTGCGGACCAAAACAAAAACTGGTGGTTCATTTTACTTTTGCCGACAACAACGTCCGGGTCGCAATCATGCCCATGTAGGGCAGGGGAAACATTTTCACATTGAAAATTTCTTATAGGGTGGCTACACTTTTGGCAGCTTAAGCTATAACTGATTGACACACACCTCAAATTGTTAGGCATGCATTTCAACGTGAAGGAAGTTACAACTATATAATTTTTATTGGCTTCTGCTTGATACCCGGCCCCATCTATTAAATTAACAGCTTGAACGGTAATAATTTTATATTATAGTCCATCAATTATGGACGTTGACTTGGAATGATTTACTATATATATATAGAGAAATTGCGCAACTATATGATTTATATTTCTCGAATTTTTCATAATTGCATGAAAAGTGAACATGCTGTGGCTTCCATATAATATATGTAATGAACAGTTCACAGTCCAGCCTTGAGCATGTCGCCCAAGAGTCGCTCGATGGGCACGTCTCCCACGGTCTGCCTGAAGAAAAGTTCCTGTAGGGCGCTCGGCGGGGGCCGTCTGGTCGCGGGCAGCAGCAGCAGCAAGCGACCAAGACGGCGGCGCGCGGCCGCTTCGCAGCGCTGCCCGGCCGAGCAGTACTCGCCCAGCAGAAGCTGCGTTTGCTCCTGAAGGGCCTCTGCACGCGTCACCTCGCGCACGCCGCGGCTCTCTGCAACACCAATTGCATTGTAACATTGCATTGTTAACTTGCAGCTACGTATAGAGTTGATTGCGCTGACGTCATGCCCCTGTAAGTTAGGCTGCCTAATGGAGGACCAGAATGCACACTATGCACAGACTAGTATAAACAAATTAAATAATGATTTTCTTTCACTTTATTTAACACAATAAATCAGGTTTAAAATATTATAAAAATACACCAATAAACGAGAGTTAGCATAAAAAAAATCGCATCATTAAAAAACAATCAAAAATTTTGTATGTATTTAATTAATTAATTAATTTATTTATTTATTTATTTATTTATTTATTTATTTATTTATTTATTTATTTATTTATTTATTTATTTATTTATTTATTTATTTATTTATTTATTTTTGTCATTACTCGTATCTAATGCCATAGTAGTAGGACCTCCACTTTATCTTTTCTACTCCCAACTCCCCCTCCTGACCGTCCGTATACCTGCTATGCTATTTTCCTTCGTAAACATAAACAGCAATCAGCTTTCTATATGTTATATATGGAAAAGCCTTAGCAACTTTGGGGGACATTCACGAAGCACTTTAACTCCCATTTTAGCCTCGATTTTTATCCCTGGTGCTAAACCAGGGGCTATAAAACATGGTTAGTCCCTATGGTTAGCCCCTGGTTTTAAGCACCAGGGATAAAAATCGGGGTTAAAGTGGAGGTTAAAGTGCTTCGTGAATGTCCCCCTTTATATTTTTATTGTAGTTTGATAAGCGTGGTATATTGTTTGTCTTTTTTCTTTTATATTTAATTCATAAGTTTACAGATGTTGTCCAGTGCTGGTCATATAGTGTAAAATTGTACAATAATTATTCTTTCAAGAAGGGCATATGTGTAATTTGTGAAATTTAACAAAGAGAGAAAAAAATAATAATTATAACAAAAATTCAATGCATGCAATTTTGATTGTTTATATACTATACTATTGTTGTCGATGAGATTTTTGTTTGTTTGTTTTTTCACCCAAAGGTATGTTAGAAGTTAATAAAGGCTGAACCAATGCAATGACGGAGGCAACGAAAAGAAGAACACAATAACCCACTGATGTTAAATTTTTAAACAGACTGTTTACTGTATTCTTCAACGGAGTGGCCGTACCTGGTCGGAAGAGCGCCAGAGCCTTGAGGCACGCGTATTCCGTATGGTCCACCCTCAACAGCGAGCAGCGTCCGATCAAGCCACGCATCACCCGCGCCTCGTCCGCAAGCACTCGGTGACGCGACGCAGGAGCCACGGCGCCACTCAGCAGCGTTTCTGCGCACGTACCAAGTCAAAGTCACGTGGCCCAATTGTATATATATTAAATAATTAATTTGACATAATTCTGCAGGTCTTACTGTTAGACCTAAATTAACAAAAAGGCCATCAACTTCGAAGGCCATTTCATTCTCTCAGGTTTAGAAACCTGCGGTCTTATATAACCAGAATGCATCAGGAATTCACAACACCAAATTTCACATATACATTAAGTTGTGAATAATATTATTTTCATCAGCCTATATATCAACGTCTAACTATATTGAGGCATGAATCTGATTTTTCAGATGTACTAAATATATGATTTTGAATGTCGCGCGAGTTATTTATTTGAATTTTGAATAATTCTTTGAATTCTTTCACATGTTTTTTTTTTTTTTTTTTTTTTTTTTTTTTGCATCGTACTGTTAAAGGGAGAAACGATATTTCATCCAATCCGTGATTCCGTATACACATAAAAATAAATAAATAAACAAACAAACTCAATGCCACAATGCCTGATATATTAAGTGCATGGCAAGTGCATGCGTTCAAGTTCCTTTCTTCTCAAATGTAAAAAAAAGTTTCGAAGCAATATATCTGCTGCGAATGTAATTTCGTATACTCAAATTGGAATTTCTGTGTATAATACAACAATGAATATAATTTAATCGTAAATTCACGGGGAAAATGCTGTCAATGCAAGACATATTTATATGGCTCCATGCAAACTCAAAAAGTGTTTCTCGCACTTGATTACAAAGAGGGGAATATTATAGAGGGGGGATAAAAATTAAATTCACTTATATGTCGCGAGATATTGTTGCATAATAAATCTTAATGCAGTTGTAAGAAGCATGTCGATCGAGAGACGGCCACAAGATGGTGTCTTGAGGCCAGACCGAAATCTTGTTGAGACTCCTAACTGTACATGTGTGTACTTGCCCTCATCGATGGGGAAGGCCCACTGCGCTGCGGTGAGGACGAACAGCTGACCCCATGCAGCCTCGAGTAGCGTCTCCTGATCCCGCGGCAGCAGCTGCATTTTACATTCTTATGTATCACACTTTCTAGATTTTTCAATTCAAATGGGGGGTCCCCTAGTATATATGTTGTATACAAGGTAAGCCCAATTTTATTATATAGGGCATTTAAACTGTATACTGGTATGACAAACCACCTAATTTACACAACCAATTTAAGTTTATCACCGGACGAAGTAGCCTACCTGCAGGAAGGAGGGCATTGATCGGGCCCATTTGACTGCAATGAAGAGCAGTCTTGCGGCACTCTCACTGGCGCACTCGAGCAGGTGGGCTAGCGACGCGCGGGGTCCGGCTGGGGCCTCTCGCACTCCCCCGCCAGCCTCTGCAAGCAGCAGCAAATTCAGACAACGTGCACTGCACAGACACTTGCACAGCTATATCACTCGCGAGAAGCACCAATATTAATATCATTTTGTTCCCTCCAATCCTCCAAATACTGCATTTGTTAAACATTAATAAGTTATAATATTTTAGCATTTGAGCTAGGCTGTGGTGTGAGTTTCAATTAATTATTTTGCATTAATTATATTATAATTATTATATAGTATTTAAAGTATTATAGTCATATTTATTTATTTATTTATTTATTTATTTATTTATTTATTTATTTATTTATTTATTTATTTATTTATTTATTTATTTATTTATTTATTTATTTATTTATTTATTTATTTATTTATTTATTTACATTACAAACAACTGGTTATACAGGATAACATGGTTCACGTCAATGAGAAAAAAAAACTGTAAAAGAAACAAAACAATACAACAACCAATAAACACAAACAATTTGTAATAATATACAAAAAAACACCAGATAAAAAGAAAACAATAAAAAATTACAAATAAGATGTAAGATGATATTAGTAACAAAAGCTTGTAGGGTACAATATTAACATTGCATTATACAACAAATTCCTTTTTTCTTATTAAATTAATATAAAAAACACAACTAAATAAGCTTATTTCTATTACTATTTACTCACGTATTAACGTGATCCTACTCACGCGTATTAATAAAAATATTGGGATGAGATCATGAGATGCTTGGAGACAATTTTTAAGCGTCGTCCTGAGTTTTGCGTGCTGGGACCTTCAGAGGCTCATGAAGGAGGTCGTTGACTTACCCTGGTCTGCACGCTCGTCCGCTCCGGAACTGCTAACGTGCTCCTCGCGTTCGTGGTGAGCGTTGCTGGGTGGGGCCACGTGGAAAGCACTGCACAGGGATGGCGCCAAGAGCACTGGGGGAGGCGGGGGCGCCAGGTAGGATGGAGGGGCTGCCAGCAGGAGAGCCGCGGCCGCCGCTGCAGCGGGACTCAGTTCCGGCGGGGGACCACAGGCCAGCGAGAACGACATGCTGGCTCCTGGAGAGGAGCGGCGCACTCCACCACAACTGCTACCTGGCGCACCGCACCGTGGAGCGCGCTCGTGCTGCACCGCTGCAGACGGAACATAAGTAGGGACCCAGGAAACAACGCTCAGTGCTCATCTCTCTTTTTAGTTGCCATGAGGTCGACTGATTAATACATCATTATTGTATGTTAATACAAACAATATCAAGGGGAATTATTAACAACTTAACAAATTTGATGAAAATGAAAAAAAACATTTATCATGGACTTTCACATATATTCAAAATATAATGGGTGCGATTCACAAAGAAGTTAGACAGGTTTCTAACCACGTTTAGCTTAACCACGTTTAACTATACCTGTTTTACATGTTAAAGCGTGGTTAGAAACCTGGCTAACTGATTTGTGAATCGCGCCTAATCCTAGTATATTCTATAAGGGTGTGTATATATATATGAAGAGAAGGAAGGGGGGGGGGGGTTATTTCTTAATGCGTTATGTTATAGGTAATTTGAAATTGTTGTAATATAAATAACCCTTATAAAATATTATAAATAATAGCAAAAACTATAGCAAAGTGAAATTTTAGTTCTCTTTACGGGACTGCATGCTGTGTAAAATTTATTACCCCCCCCCCCCCCAAAAATAACAATTGACGGGGGCTTAAAATTAGTAGCTGCTTTTAATGGTGGTATTTAAAATGAGTCAGGTATTTTTTTTTAAGTGTGCCAGAATGCCAGAATAGATGAATCACCAATATTACTAATTATTATTTTTAACAACATTTGAAATTAAATCAATATTTTCTACCATTAAAATAAACATGTAATTTTCCCAGTTTACTAATTCTCACCCTGATGAGGGATTATTTTTTTCAATGCAAATCTAAGTTTATACTGTACGGTTCTTTTATTTAAGCAACAAATCTAATTGTAACATTATACAGTAGCTTTTATTTAACAACAAAAATTTGATGAATATTTGTCTAAATTTTCTGTAAATATTTGGATTTCCACAATTTTGAATTTCCATGAAATAAAAAAATAAATAAATAAAAACAAACAAAAAATCCTGCATTTTCAACTAAGAAATTGATGTATTATGAAATATAGACTATATAGCTTATCAGTAAAAAATATGTAGGAGCATTTAACAAATTGTTTTCGTAAATTAAATTGTTGTAGTTGTGATTTTGGTGAATAAAAAAAAATAAACAAAAAAAGTATGACTTTATATATGTATATAATATATATATATATATATATATATATATATATATATATATATATATATATTTATGTATATATATGTTTCTGCCATTTGATAACTGGCGCGTGGCATTATTTTAGTAAATACTTTGCAGTGGGCGGCCTGAGAACACGCAGGCTGTTATGCAGTAGGGGACACTTGGGAGCGAACAGGTGTGTGTCGGTGTGGCTTACTGACTCTTGCATGTCGCCTGAACGCCAGCTAACCATTCATTACGCTCAACCTAATTAGCACAAACATTGCATAGGCTAGCAAGTGGACACGCAACCCCCGCCCTTATCCACAATAAAATAAAATATTTATAAAAGTTCTCCTCTTTCTTGGGTTGCCACAAAAGAGTCTTGTTTATTTTAATTTAATATTACATTCACTGTGACTTCACAAGTGTAAATAACAGAGTGAGTGTGCGCAGGTGATAATGACTCAACTTGTTTATCTACCTTGAAGCAACCCTTACATAGACACAACAAAAATGTTATCAAATAAAAATTATCATTGTAATGTACTTAGATAGAACAAAAATATTATAAATGGAAGCTATAAATTTTCGTGATAAGCAAGTTTATCCACTTGCTACATAATAATGATAATAATAATAGTTGCAACATATTATATAATATTGTTGTAAGATTAACGTTGAATTATTTGCTTAAAATATTAAATATATGATATCTATGCGCATGCAGACCAGAATTCAATGCTAGAGGTGAATACTACTAATTCTATATAATATGAAAAATTGGAGTTGGAAAAATGACTGAAACAAAAATCGTGAACCTATAGATTTGCCCCTGCATAATATATCTTATAAAAGTAAAAGGTGTTATTTCTGTTGTTCGCATCATGACGTCGAGCTAAGTGATGTGTTTCTGATCCTCCACCCTCGTCGCCTTTGCTTCGTTGGCGTACATGGCCGTGAAGCGCTCGAGTGTTTGCCCGCGACCCTTTATGTATACTTAGTGCAATCATTATACTAGAGCCAAGGCACCAGGCTGCACGCAAGCACCAGCAAAGTGAAAGCAGCAACGACTGACTGCTCATGCCGGCTCGCTTGTTATTTATTTAGCGAATCAATCCCCAGGCAAACATTCGCGGCGGCTGCTGCTGACACTTTTCTTCCCGGCCATTTGCCGCTAGATGGAGCCCCTCCTCCCGCCTGCCACTGACATGACGACAAACTTTTGACCCCGCGCAGAGCCATTCTCACCCAGCCACTTTCTTACCAACCTCTCAATTTGTTGGTTGCTCTTTTTTCTAAAATATTACAATCTATGATAATATGTGTAAATAATAATATTATATGCATGCAATATTAATCATTTTTTGATTTTTTTTCTTGAAATTAAAACATTTTTTTGTTTGTGCCGTCTTAATAAATCTTTGTAATTAATATTAAATAATAATCGTCTTGTTTTTAAAAGCAACAAAGCAAAGGAAACGAATGTTCTGTTAAACACAAATTTAAAGTATAAAATGTATACAGTACGTACTGTACATCAATAGTCTAAAAATAAAAACATACAAAAAGAGTTTGTAATTTTCATTTTTAAACTTTGATTTTCAAGAAACAGACTTGTGGCGTTTGCAAACGACTACGTATGATTCGTTGATGACTCCGGGGATCCTGCTAATTAATTTTAATAATAAAATAATTTCACTGCAGTGGGAATGAATACAGTGAAGTTGGTAAGTCTAAAATCTGCATGCAATAAGTGGGACCTAGCACCGAGGGAGAAAGCCATTGAGCACGACAGAAATACTTCAACTCAAAATATTACGTTTTCAAATTAAAGTACTGAAATTGTGTTTAAAAACTGTCGATTGTCGTGGCAGAGTCGATACGTGCACGCGAGAATCTTTATATACACCAATATGATTCATTAATTCTTGATATTTATTGCTTTTTAATTGTACATATATAACAATATAAGCAAGTCAAATCATGTACCAACACCCACATTAAATATTTTTTAATTGAAACATGACAAATGAAGTTTTTATGGGAAAATAAGAAAACTGAATTTATAATGGTCTGAATACACTATGAATTTATTTTAACAAAAAAATGAGCGTGATGCAACGTTATGCTTAATACATATTTTCATATTTCTCCATTATAGTTCGTTTACTACTGTAAAAACCAAATGAAACTTAAAAAAATACAAAATATACAAATTTGTGTGAATTGACGACCTTCATGATTTTTTTTTTTTTTTTTTGTATATATTTGGATAGAGGACCTCTTAAAGTTATGCCATGTATTGTCAATTTTCCTCAGAATTTTTTAAACCCTTTAAAACTCTCTAAATCGAAAGCAAAAACGCTGTGATGTTGATTTATTTCTGTATGCTTGAGAGTTAAATATTTGAATGACTATGACGTCACAGCGTTTTGCAGAATGATTTTAAGGGTGAAAGATGCATGGTTCAAGAATATCCCTGAAAAAATATTGACGGTATATATAGTATATAACTCGATGTCTTTTATCCAAATATGCAATAAACAAATTTCTCGAACACGATAATTAGTCCAAAGTTCCTCACCATCTTTACGCATGTTGGCCTGCAGACACTTGCGGAAGCGACACGCCTGGCACTGGTTGCGACGAGCCACGTCCACCACGCAGCATCCGCGCTCCTTGCACACGTAGTCCAGGTTCCTGCAGACAAGCACGTGCCTGGGGACGGTTAGTTGCATGGGACGTGACTGTCTGTTAGTCCACGATAATTCCACGTAAAATTTACCAATTAACAGGGCGTCATTATCTCAGGATACACGCTAACATCAGTGCTAATATGTGCTGCATGCAACATATATCTGCATACGTTATGGCACGGTGCATGATATACCTGTATATACCAATAAGCTAGTTTTTAGAACACTTCAATTCTAAGTCGGATCGTACTAGTTCTCGATATTCCAACAAATGAGACAAAAACAAAATGTAACCTATAATATAATAACAAAACGCTCAAGTAGGATTTCGCCGATTTCGGAAGGTTCGGGGTTTCAAAGTAGCATGTAATTAGTATATAAGTAGAAGGAAGTACCCAATAAGGTTTGATTAAAAAATATACATAATATATTATATAATAACATTAATAATATCAACTTTGATCTTCAATATTAACTACATCAAAATTCGGTTGCGTCGCCTTTTTGATTTGTCTTAAAGAGGAGTCAGTGAGTTGAGTGCGCAGTGCATGATGGGAATGACGTCACGCACTATGTATGTGCATACGAAAAAGTTACGTCGGCTCCTCAAAAGCTGCGCAGTAGAAATTTATGCAAGTTGCTCAATACGAGCATCTGCTGAAGTTATATAGTGTTGTTGATCCCGTTGATCCAGTCAGCTGTTAACCCGTAGACCGCAACATTTGAAATGAAAATTTGCCTCGGATTTTGGTATTGTGTCAGAATTTTCTCAAAATTTTTATGAAGGGCTAATAAAGGTTATGACACTTTCTGATTCACCATAATATGTTCTATCTTAGAATATTTTTTAAACACATTTTACGGGAGATTGCGAAAGAAATTAAAGTTCGAATAAAAAAGAAGCCACGTTTTTCGAGCGTTAGCATGGAGTAGATGGACGAAGTCATCGACTTTTAGACCCAAATGCTCAGAATTTTTACGAAGGACGGTCTCAACTGATTTCAGATGCTTATTTATGGTGCTCCAAAGTAACTTTTTACATGCAAGAGAATGAGCTTTATCATCGGTCAATTTTTCGCTCACTCTACTTTAATAATTGGGACCGTTTTTGTAGGTACGATGATATCATCTTCAGAGCGCCTCTCGTGACGCCAGCTCGAGCTAACTAACCTGCGGATGGAGCGCTTGAAGAATCCTCTGCAGCCATCACAGCTGGGTACGCCGTAGTGCTTGCCTGACGCCTTGTCACCGCATACCTTGCAGAGCATGGGACCGGACCTGCTAGCTCCTGCCACGTGCCGCTCAAGCAAAGCCATCTCGCGGCAAGCGCCCAAAATGACGACAACCTGAAAATTAACAAAAATGGCCCATCAGCACCAGTTTTATTTGAGTTTGTGTCAGTACACCGAAATGGGAAAACTGCCATGTATTTTGTATTTACATGTTAGACTCACATTGGCCTGCTTGCCAGACAAAGGAAAAATGGTAAGAGTGATAACACAGCTGAATGAAAAATAACGTTACCACCTCATTTCCTCAGGAGAAAAGGACGTCTTGGTACTTTTCCAAAATCCGAAATGAAAAAAAAAAAAAAAGCCTATATCTACACGCAGAACATTGAAAAAAACAGTCTATTGAAAATGAAACACCACTGGGCTGCGAAAAATGACAATACGTGGCAAGTCGGATCGAATAATTTTTCTCTTTCCTCGTGTCCTGGGCGGCAACCCTTGATGAAGCCGCCATCTTTATGGCGCGTTCCTTGTAGGTATGCAACTTCTGTAGCACTCGAGTGTTGCGGGTTGACGCACAGTAGACACTGTAGAAATTGTTTTTTTAAGTATCATATTTCTCCCCATATGTGTGTTTCTTCATAAAATTTCATAATATATTCCTAGTATATAGAGACAAATCAAGAAATATTATATTGACTCAAAGGGGTTGTGGACTTGTCAAGTTTATGATCTATGTTATTTCATTTTCTTTTATAGTTACTGCATGTGTGTTTAAAAATTTGAATGTTAAAAATAAAGGTTTTATTTTTTTTATTGTTGAATAATTATATTGCAATATATAATTATACATATTTAATAAATGTATTTTTTTTACGGCTGATTTGGCTATAAAGTCTTATGTACTTAAGTCCAAACTTTATGTATGATGTACTATGATATTTTCTAATAAAAGCCTTTTTGAATTGAATTGAAATTGCCAGCTAATGTAAAAATACATATATATATATATATATATATATATATATATATATATATATATATATATATATATATATATATATATATATTTAATAATTATATTTAGCATGCCACCTAAAGTTTAGTGACCAACTAACATTGATTTAATGATATTTAATCTCTTCAACACGAAAACTATTGACATAACATAATATATTATATATTTATCAAATGTGTATTGCATTGCCAGTTATAATTACATTATAATAATTATGTAACTTTAATTATGCACGTGAAAAAAAAAAACTAAATTCAAAAGAAAATCGTCAAACTATTTTTTTTTTTTTAATTTAATATAATTAGCATTCACAGTTTTTTTACAGTATATCCACATAATATAAATATATTACGAGTAATACGCTAATTATAAATCTTATACACCGATCCGGGAGACAACTCTGTAAATTAGAAAATGACCGAAATGATCTTTAGTCAGTGATAATAATTATATGCACTGGTAACGTACGTATTAAAAAGAAGAAAAAAAGTTGTTAAGTCTTGAGGTGAAAGAATTCTCAAAGAACTGATCAATTCCGTGAATGCAAAAGAAAAATTAAGAATACAAAATGGACGATTATTAATGCAATAACAAATACAACGAGTCTGTATAACGAAAATTTGCTGTCCTGTTTGAAGGATTAACAAAATGTTCAATTTGTAATGAAATTTCGATTAATGGAAACTGAAATTATTTTTAGTGATTGCACAGGGCTTTATAAAAAGCGTGTTTTTATTGATTTTACTCAGACTTTCCTGAGTTTCGAAAGTTTATTTCAAATATAATTATATTTGTCATGTAATATCTTTTGCTTTTGGGGGATCGTTTTAAATTATATAGGTAGAGTCTTTCTTCGAAAATTGATTCTCGATCCTGACGTCACAAATCAATTTCCTATATGCACTTTTTTTTTTAAAAGTAAGCGAAAATATATATATATATATATATATATATATATATATATATATATATATATATATATATATATATATATATATATATATATATATATATATATATATATCACTAAATATATATATATATTTAAAAATCAAAGCATCATAACTTGTTACGCACTTTTTTATTTGCTTTGAAAAATCGCATCGGCTGTCCATTATTTTAATTTATTTTCGTATGTTTTGATAGCAAGTTGTAAGCATGAAAAGGAACTAAATTAATTTGGGAGTGTTTAGGGCTGTGCGTATCTCCCAAGTATGTTCGACTTGGGTGGAAGAGGCTTCAATCAAGCTGCGAATCCGCGGTGGTAAATGACCAGAATCACGAGAAGCTCGTACACATTATAGCGATCGAGCGAGCAGAGAGTCGCCACATGCATCGTGCACCCTTTGCAGGACACGCCCAGCAGCCCCTGCGTCAGCCAATCAGGGAACTGCCTTTCTGTTGTGACTCGTCGCGTGGCAACCCCCACCGGAACAAATCTTTAATGCCAAAAAAATGACTTGCCAAAACCTGTACACTTTTTTTATTTTTCAATTTTAAAACTTTCAATGTTATAAAACATCGATTTATAATTTTTTAATCTCGTATGTGTAACATCTTGAGGTTAATATGATAATTTTTTTTCCATGTATTATTTGAATAATTGAATAATAATAATGCAGTCATAAAAAAAATTGTAAGTCATTGTAAAGTCATTTATTTATTATTCATGTATGTACTCCTATGATAATACATAATGAACTCTTTTCTTTTTTAAAGTTCAGAAATAATAACAAGGCTTAATTGATTTTTTTTTTTTTTTTGTATGTGCAAATGTGGCTTGGAGGGAGGAGGAAGGGGGGCACAAACGGCGGGCTAGGTCAAGCATATTATATGGCCGTATGGCCTTGCAAATATTGACGGGGGGGGGGGGGTTCTATGCATTTGTGTCACGTGCAAGGCAAGTGTTGCTGCTAGCGAAACTCAAGTGGCGTGCGTTCATTTACACCGTCTTTCTATACAACAAATATTCAAGTTCCAACACTCGGTCATGGTAATTATCCACTTTATTTTGTAATCGGTTTTGATTTGAAAATCTCATCATTGAGTACTGAAAACATGTTTGAAAATAAGTGGCATGACCTGATCTAATTATGTTGTTTTTTCTACAAGGTTTAAAGCCGGTATTACACGATACAATTTTTGTAATTATTGTACACAATTTTTCCTTTCAAGAAAACTTCATCTCCATTTGTTTGTATGGAGATGAAATTTTCTTGAAAGGAAAAAAATGTATGCAAAATTGTATCGTGTAATACCGGCTTAAGATTTAAGGTTTTCTTATTGCAAGTTTGATGCTTCAGTTGGCTTATCTTCTTATTTTTATTTCTATTAATCGAGCTGAAATTCCAAATACATGCAGGAGGAATGAAATGTTTCTATTATAGAAGGAATGCATTGATAATGTAAAATAACATATAATTATATACTATTTATGATATTTAGGCAGATTTTGATGATATTTTCAGAAAATTAATTTAAGGCTTGATATGTCAAATAATTCGTCAATTCAGGCATAAAAGTAGCATTAAGACAGAGAGGTGATTTTTTGTTTTACTGCTCTTGTGTTTAAGGGTATAAATTGACTCCCTTAGGAAGGCTGCAGTCTTTCAACATTAAAAAATTAAAAGGTTGAAACCTTTATGCTGAAAAATAATAATAAAATATATTAACAAAATGTTGAACTTGCACTTGCCTGCAATCGCAATATAACTTGAAGCAACGTGTCTTGTTCGTGTTGGCTTGATTTTGAAACTGCAGTGCGAGGACGAAGCGATCTTCCTTCAAATTACCAGCGGATACAAATATTAATTAAGCTAGCTGAAGCAGTAAATGCAGTCACAATCACGTCAGATACATTCACTGAAAAAATTCGTGACGAGAGTAGCTTCAAAAATATTAATTTTTACATGCCACTCACAATAATTTGACAGGAACATGGAACATTTGCCATGAAAACGAAAATCGTTTCTCTTTTATTTTTACTTTAAAATTAATGGAGCACTATAAGCTTTTCAGCGTAGTAATAAATGTATGTATGTGACCTGATAGTTCGTAAAATATTTTTCATGAAGAAAAACGTAATGGTTGTTAAATTATACGCATAATTCGAAATATTTGTAAAAAAATATATAACAAGTAAAAAATATCATGTTTGTCTTGATATGATAATTTACAAGGAATTAAATGTTAGAGCCTTTAAGCCGGTATTACACGATACAATTTTTCTGATTATTGTATACAATTTTTCCTTGCAAGAAAATTTACTCTCCATACAAACAAATGGAGAATAATTTTTCTTGTAAGGAAAAATTTATACAATAATTAGAAAAATTGTATCGTGTAATACCGGCTTAAGATAATTGTAAACCAGCACCTACCTATAAGGCCCTGGTATAAAGACTGTATTGTTGTTTTTATGAATAAAAATATTTATATATAGGGTGAGATAAATTCACGAAGCAGTTAGCCAGGTTTGTAACCACGTTTAGCTTAACCACGTTTAACTATACCTGTTTTACGTGTTAAACCACCTAGTTAAACGTGGTTAAGCTAAACGTGGTTAGAAACCTGGCTATCTTCTTCGTGAATCTCGCCCATTATTACATAGATCAGATGTTATATCATACGACATATAAATTAGGATAAACTTCAAACTGACTAGACGAATTTTATAATTTATCACAAGTATGTTTTGAGTTGGTAAAATAAATGTAAATTCTTTAACTATCATTATTTTTAAATATAATTTTATACAGTGCGCCTGCTTCTCCAAGGGACCTGTGTGTATAACTATACAGTAGATTGAAATGCAAGTAATATGCATTACTACATAAACCTCGCCAAACACTTCAAAAAGTTTATCAAGACAAGATATTTATATAAATTCAAATTCAAGCGTCCAAAGAAAAGGTCTCATGTTCGAGTCCTGACCGGGGTGTTATTTTCTTTCGAACGCTTGTATTTGGATTTAATAATGCATTTGATGACGGAAAAAGCACTCTGGAATTATGAAATAATCTTTGTGTAGCTGTGTGGGGTTAATATAATTTAATTTACAACATAATTATCTCATTAATTAAAATTTTGTATTTTAAAAACTTTATAAATTGTTACTAGAAACAAAATTTTATGTTTGCTGCATAAATGGTTTATTCCTGCATATTAATATATTCACAACTGCTGCATAGACTGCATTTAACAATTTTAATTTTTTATCTATATTATATGCAATCTTCACTCGATCATGCATTTCCACATCTTCATAATATAGACAAGCAGTTCAATTTCTTCCAGATCACAAGTCCTACTTTATGGATTGATAGAGAATGTAACTTGTTTTTTTTCTTTCTGTTTTTTTTACAAATATTTCAATTCTTGTGTCATCATTATGATATAGAATGAATATATTTAGCGTGTAGATTAAAAAGAAACCGACTATAAATAATCAATTTACTCGCCAGTTAAAAAATAAAATATTTTTAACTTCTTTTGTTTTATGGATCATGAAACTTCCTCAGCAATATGATTTATTTATAATAATGCATGCCAGTAAAATGAAATACAAATTTGGTGGAAATTATTGATACTTTTTAGTTGTTATCTTTACTCTTACTCCCTCAACACCATTCTTTATTCCAAATGCTTTTTTTTTTTTTTTTCATAGAATTAGAATAACATGCTGCATGCTTCCAAATTAACGATTGTATCGCCCAGTCTTTATGTATTACATAAAAACATTGATAAGCAGAGTGAAAGAAAAGTCTATTGATTTCATACATGAAATATTTAAGCAACAATTTGTGGCAGTCAACTTTGTGGTCTGGCTGCCGCATAAGTAAATACATAACACAGAAGGTTGCTAGTGCATATAAGAGTTCTTCAAGGGGGGGAGGGGGGTTGTTTACCATACGGACGGACAGGGGTGTGAGCAGGGCCCGCTAATTGCCCGCGCGCAACACCAACAAGCCTGCACATAGCGGTGGCGGGCGGGGTGTGAGATCTATATAATATTGAGAGCGACAACAAAAGCTGCACGTGTCATCTTCCCACGAACACAAAAGACGAACACCAAGCGATGTGACAGTAGCAGCACTGACTGCTTGCTTGCTTGCTTGCTCTATAGCCGCATTACAAGGCGAGTGGTGATGCCTTTAACTTTTTCATTGTGTGACTGCCGCCTTGTCATTACGCACTGCAAGACTTGCAACAAGTCACACAAAGCTCAAACTAGTCTTTCATACGAAAGGTTACGCCCTGATATTTTAAAAATTTGCCGCTGTTTTTTTTATAACTAAGCTAACGACAAAGCTAATTAAGTGCAGTATCTGCAACCATCTCAATTTTACAAAACGTTAAAAGTTAAAACATGGAGAAACCGGACTTCAATGATGACCCATAACAGAAATTTATAGACAATATCGAAAACATTTTCCGTCTTCGCACAAGTATTGTTGAATAAACAGTGCAATATTGTGGTACGCCGAGCAAGCAAAAAAAATACCAGAATAATTTATTATATTTTATTATAATGACGAGCATCAAGAAAAAAGAAAAGGCGCATAAACGGATTCAGGGGGGGGGGGAGGAAGACCAGGGTTTCACAACCACGATTTTTAATATATTTTATTCACACATAAATTTTCCCTAATTATAATTATTACTATATAGCATGCATTTTTTTTAAAAATTCACACCTGCAAAGTATCATCATTGATTAATGAAGCTAGAAAACAGAATGTGACACTCCAATATGACCTATAAATTGTAGCGATGATTAAAACGCTGTTAATTTATTGTTTGCGCTATTCTTTCCAATGTGACTTCTTTGTTGCGGCAAAGTTTGCATGGGCGACACAGAGAAAACGTAAAGCATGCAATATGTCTATAATTATATTGTATAATGTTGCCAGGTATGTACTAGTGCGTGGTGAAGCAATTAACATGCATGGTTTAGAGGCAATACACTTCTCGTCCCTTGCTCCCTGATTAAAACCCCCTTCTTGATTCTCTCTGCTGAAATTTGTTCTTATGTGCCCACAAAATAGTCAAACTATTAATCCACTAAAAATTTAAATTATAAAGTGTGGAAAACATGAAGCATAGCTCAATACAAAGAAATCCGTCCTTGATATTGCACGCCCGTGTTGAAATGTTTCTTCAGATATAGTTCAAGTCTGCAGGAAGAAGGTATAGATCGAGCTAAAAGCTCTATAAAAAAAAAAAAAACTATTTTCGAGTATTTTTCCCTCTCCTTGTGCTCAAATTGATTAATTATGGATTGCGTTACAATCTTACATTTTGCATGTATTCTGCAGATACACCTGTCTTACAGTTAGTAAAATTGTCTAATGAACAATATTGTTTATGGGTCACCTTTTTTCCTGTATTATTTTTTTCCATTAAAATACAGTATATTCACATCTTCAAATTAGTAGCTGCTTAGTTAAGATATTATATTTATAAATAACTCCATGCAGTGTTAAAACTTCAAAACTGCAAAAATAAATCCATTTTGGCGTTACTTAATTTTTAAAATATTGTCCGGGGCTTCGTCTTGTTATTCGTCACTATTTAAAATATTACATAATTTTACTTTGTCGTTTAGTACCGCTGTTATTCTACGTGGATTGCCTTTTTTAATTTTTTTTTCCTTTTCAGAAAAACATTTTCTAAAATAATTAATTATATTGATGAATTTTTCTAATATGTAGCAAGTTAATATAAAATAACGTATGATTATGCAATATGATGTCAAACACATTAAACCCAAATCAAGTTTTCTGATACTGAGAGTTGCAGATCATTTTAATTATACAAACATCTGAATACTAATTTCACATTGCATGCATTTATGAATAATTCCAATATGTTAAAGTAATCAGCCATTCATGCTCGTGTAACAATATTCAAAAATATTATATTTAAAATTGTATTTTTGGTTGTTTTTTTGCTGTAATTTGATGTGGCGAGTGCTGTCATATCCACGATGGTCTTGTAACGTCGAACGAGCTGAACTTTGATAAAAAAAGAAAAACACCCAAAATTTGCCGCATGTAATCACACAATTATCTACCTTGTAAGGCCCAATACTACATCACCATCTACTGAGCCAAACTATGAATTAAACAACGTTCAACGTCTTATATATTATGCATGCATTTCCCAATTAACCTCCTCAGTCCCTTAGAATATACATAAATACTTGATATATGAAATATGAATTTTTAGTTAAAGAAACTTTGTATAGTAAATTAATTGCCAGAGTTTGGAGATAAACACAAAATATTAATATATCAGATCTGCCGACAAGAATTAAATAAAATTTAATTTATATGCAGGGTGTTCAAGAATTTGTCGCTTAAATTATATAATTAATTATTCATATCATAAAATACTACTTTAAAATTGCAAACTTGAAAATTCAGAATTAAGAGAAAAATGTGTAAATTAATTTTAATGATTTAGGAAACTAATACTGAATATACTGAGGAAAATTTTAAGCTTCTCTAAAAATTTCGCAATTCTCAATAATGTTAATAAGCAAGATGCAATTTTTATTTTATTTTGTCTAAAATTTAATTCAAGTCGCGAAATGAGAATTGCGGTGATGCATGTGCTCACCTTGAGGTGGCGTGCTGCGGTGCGCTGAGTTGCAGTCGGAGGCTGTGCGGCGTCGACTGCTGCCTCCATACATCATCTTCTCGCGTCACGTACGAGCCGCGAAACCACGCCTTCTTCGTGACTCGCCGTCCAATCGGTGAAACACTAAGTCAGCCAATCACCGTGGTCAAACCACCGCGGAGTTGGCGAGGAGGCGTAACCGCGTTACGCGTGATTCATCATCGGATCGATCCGGGCGGAGGTGGCGCGCGGCTTCGTCCGAAAAGATCCCTTGAGCGGAGACCTCGAGCACAGAGGTCACCCATTAGATTGTTACCCGAGCGAACACCAGCCCCAGCATTGTCACTCTTTCGTAATGTGGTTATGGGTACTTACACTACAACAGCTAGCACGGAGCTCCAGCTCACACGGTCAAATCACTGAAAGAATTGCAGCGCGACCCAGCATATTGAGAAAATGGTAAAACGAGGGTCCATCAGTTGTTCCCTTTCCTTCACGACTAGTTTACGTTATTCCTATATACAGGGGCCGGCTAACCAGAGCACTCGGAATTTTATAATTGAATATATAACCTCATACCTCATATTATTCATTTGATTGAAAAATAGCTGTTGATTTTTATTGCGTTTTTTTGGAACACCTGCATGCTTCATCGTAAACTTACATTATAATCATTTAACATATATTTTTAATATTTATATCATTATGTATGCTTATAATTGTGTATGCCTGAGTATGGCCTGATCAAAGCTCGATCAATTCGATAAAAAACTCTATATCTTGCTTCAAATATGCCATGGTCATGCCACACAGAGAAATATTATAGTATTCAATCGTTTGTGATGTTGGCCCCTATTGGGTATATGTGACCGAAATATCATTGGGAACTCTCTGCAATTACTTCTAAATAATCTAAATATTCCATAATTAACTAAATTAACCAATAATATTTACACTCCTCGCCTCTTAAAAGTTCCCTTCTACAGCCTTGTTTATCACCGTGCCTTGTGTTATTCTTACGGAGCATGGTGATTATAACAAGGCTGCAAAAGGAAACTTTTCAGATAAGTGTAAATTAATTATTCCTTCAAGATATTTATAAAATATATATAATATTGAGTGAATAGAAAATTTATACAATTTTTTTTTTTTTTTTATGCATGGATCGAGTAAATAGCAATATATACGTGCAATAAATACAACTGACTATATTAAATGTATTACTAAATTAGCCTGTAAATATATATATTTTTAATTTTGTTAAAGGTTATAAAGGTATACTGTACAGTACAATAATTATAAATAAGAATTAGAATGGTTAAAGTAAAAATTCTATTTATTTATTTAAAGTATCAATTAATAGTTATTTATTTAAATTTTGTTTTGGACGTTCACAATTTTAATAGTTAATTATTTGCATTAAAAAAAATGAAAATTGATGAGATGCTAGTACTTATAATTAAAATATCTTGAAAAAAAAGAAGAAAATCATAGTTCAATTATATTGATAAATCAAATTTGTCGTTTTAAATTACAAAGCAGAATAATAATAAAAAAAAAGGGGACAAGAAAATGTTGGCATGAACATCTCATCATCATCACACAACGATACAGGACTGCATGACGTAACGTCCTCTCTTAATTGATCTGCGAGGTGTCCATTGGAGTAGGGGCTGCTCGGTCTGTGTGCAGTGTCCAGTGAATTTGTAGAGCCACAATTTGTTCATCTTCTGCGAATACATTATATTAAACATGTTTTGCCATCTTGACAAAAATGACATGACATGATTAATGTGCGAGGTTAGAGCTACCCGAAGCTGGACCACCCGATGTTGGCCAGTCCAACTCAGGACGCTCTAATACCCTAGACGCGACAATATGAAACGTACGTTCATACGAGTTTTCTAAACTTTTGGGGTTTACTGTACAATTCTATGTATATACTGTACATAAAATGTCATAAATTCTATATTTTTTTCAATAAACAAATAATAATAAAACATATAATTATATTTTATTGGTCTTTAAAATTTTGCCGTTTAAGAACATGCATGGATTTCTCTGGTACAAAATGTAAATTGAAGGAAAAAAAAAGATCTTGTTATCTTATTAAAGTATAACTATTTCCCTAGGTGTGGACCTGGTTAGTACATCAGGCAGGTTTGTTTCACTTTATGGTCGTAGTCTTTACAGCCAAGGACCGTAAAACAAACAAGTCAAATACAGTAAGAAGAAAATGTAACAAAAATTTTAACCTTTTAGTACACTTACTTGTTAGTTGTATTACGTCAACGACTGTATAGTAAGTAAATTGTTCTTGCTTGGTATTACGTAGTCTTTGCAATCCAAAAAAACTGCTGATATGTATTTTTTTTTTTCGAGAGCTTACAGCTCGCGGCGGGGTAATGGGTAGAGGGATAAGGTAGGGAAAGGATGGCGGCCACGGCCTGTTACGCGTCCCAGCATTCGCTGAGGTGAGACTGAGGGAACCGTGGAAAACCTTATAGTCAGGACGGACACCTCTACTTTTTATCAATGGACCAAAGCGAATCCAAAGCCTGGGGAACCACGATAAATATAATATAGTGGATAATTAATATTTAATAACAAAAAATTAAGTATATTTATACCCTGAAATTGCTTTTCGTATATTAATAATAAAATGAAACATATGATGACACTGTGGTTTCCCCCTTCCCCTCCCCCTGGAAGTTTTGTATTTATTTTATGTGAAGTACGGCATTTCAATTCCTCACTTAAACTTTTTGTTTCTGGAGCCAGCACGGGTTAATTGTAAATATATTAACCACATTTTTAATTAACATTTTTATAATTAACATTTCAGTAAAAAAAAAAAGCATTATAGCCATAATACCTCATCCTCATCCCAAATAATTTAAGCTTTTATAGCCGCAATTGTTGTATTATAATTTTACTATATTGATTGTATTATTACATGCATGGTATATGCAATTAATCTTCTTCGTATAACATATCTAAAAAAGCATTGTAGCATGATGTTGATGTTTCGTATTTATAAGTTTAAGCATATTCGTTTCTTTTGCACAGTTAGCAAAAAATCATTTTCTAATTCCATAATAAAAATAATGTATACCCTTTCATTGTGGTGTAGCCAGAGGAGTAGGGGGGTTCGAGTCGAGACCTACCCCTTCGTACCCCCCCCCCCATTCCCCCAAATGGTTCGTATATACGTGGTAAGGGTAGGCTGTGGATGGGTCTGCTTTTTTCCCACCCTTTCTTATGGTTATACTATACCCCTATACCCCCTAACCCCACCATCGTTTTTTTCCCTAAATAATTCTGACACTGCATGGTTCTTCCACAAACATTGAGCAGAAATCTCATAGAACCGCGCACACCATTTCAAGTAAAAATTACGCTGCTCTCTCCCTGGAGTAAATTCGTCTCGCTTTCCACCCAGTGCAGTGATGCACCTATGTGTGTTCCCCAGGTTTTAGACATCACTTTGGAGTATTGATAAAAAGTTGAGGTGTCCGTCCTGACTGAGGTTTTCCACGGTTCCCTCAGTCTGACCACAACGAATGCGGGGACACGTAACAGAGGCCGTGGCCACCATCCCTACCCATTACCCCGCTGCGAGCTTCAAGCTCATAGGGGTGCATCTCTGCGTAAGAAAAAAAGAGAGCTCCTCTGTTTATAATCTCTCTCTCACCTTATAATTGGCCATGCATAGGGTTCGTGTTACCCCTCTTCCGTCTAGAGCACTCCCGAATTTATTATTACGTTACCTCCTCGTCGCAAGACCGCGCGAGCACCGGATTCTTCTTCTCATGATTTTGACTAATTCTTAATTATATTATAAATAAGAAAAACAATTACATTTAAAGTAAATTCAATATCATAATTAAATTAGTTATATTGAATAACACTTAATATAATTATCTACAGCAGTAGTAAAATAATTAAGAGAACGAAAAAGCATGCAATTACGCCGTACGTACTGGAAACGAGGAAAGCCAGCGCTTCATGCCAAGGGCATGACGGGCAGGCTGCGAGCGAGTGTTCACCAGCACAGAGACCACCGCGACCACGTACCACAAGCGATTGACAGACGGGAGTATTAGGAGCACAGAAACGTGCAGATGTGACTTTTTATCGTCCAGAGAAGTCACGTGAGCAACGTACGTGTCACGTGGTGTGTGTGAGCGGGAGAAATGGATAGCAAAAATTATAATTTAAACATTGAATGCTTTTAAATTTTCTTTTGAACATTTGGGAAATTTTCCAATATTTTAATATATTCTTTTTGACACCAAAATAAATTTTATATTTTTAACGACAAAAAATACTGTGTCAGAATATTTTAAGACTTAATTTCTATTAATTGTGGGATTGTTTAGTGGTAGGCTTTGGACGTCACTTTGTCCCCGTCCTGACTGAGGTTTTCCACGGTTCCCTCAGTCTCACCAGTCGTCTCACCTCAGCGAATGCTGGGACTCGTAACAGGCCGTGGCCACCATCCTTTCCCTCCCTTATCTCTACCCATTACCCCGCCGCGAGCTGAAAGCCTCGTAAAAAAAAAAAATGCACTCGAATTTATGTTTACGTACATAAAGAAAAAAAGTGCAAAAAATCTACACAGCATGCTACGCACTGGAAATGAGGATAACCGCGCTGCTAAGCACTATGGCTGCTATGCCCGGCAGGCTGGGAGTGAGTGTTCACCAGCACAGAGATCAAGTACCACAAGTGATTGAGAGACGGTAGTATTAGGCGCACAGAAACGTGTAGCACATGTGTGACTTTTTATCATTCCAGGAAGTCACGTGAGCAGTGCATGTGTCGGTACGTGTCACATGATTTGTGTGAGCGGGAGAAATTGAATATAAATTAAAATTTAATTAATTTTGAATGTCAGGGAATCCTGGCTTGGACGGGGGAGTTAGGGCCAGTAAGGGCCATATGGACATTACACGCAGCAAGGGCCACCTGGGAGGGGGCTTTAGGTCACTTTTTTTTATCCGCTCTATCAGGAATCCCTGACCCAGTCGGCCGCCCAGTCCCCAGTCCGAGCCTGAGGGAACCTCCAATATTTTAAGTACACTTTTCTTTGACACCACAATGAAATTTCTAGTGCTATCTGACAGAATTTATTAACTAAAGTTAAGAATTGGATGTATACTATACAAATTAATATTAATTATTTAATTGCTTATGATTGCGTCTCCTCGTGTTTGACGTGATTATTAATATATTAATATATAAACTATTCTATAATTTTTTTTATCCATAAAGTTTTGGCGAAACATAAAATAATAAAATATCATAGTCCTTATAAGTACTACAGTGCGAAAATTAAAGAGGAGTCAGCGAGTTGAGTGCCCAGTGCATGACGGGAATGACGTCACGCACTATATATGTGCATACGAAAAAGTTACGTCGGCTCCTCAAAAGCTGCGCAGTAGAAATTTATGCAAGTTGCGCAATACGAGCATCTGCTGAAGTTATATAGTGTTGTTGATCCCGTTGATCCAGTCAGCTGTTAACCGGTAGACCGCATCATTTGAAATGAAAATTTGCCACGGATTTTGGTATTGTATCGGAATTTTCTCAAAATTTTTATGAAGGGCTAATAAAGGTTATGACACTTTCTGATTCACCATAATATGTTCTATCTTAGAATATTTTTTAAACACATTTTACGGGAGATTGCGAAAGAAATTAAAGTTCGAATAAAAAAGAAGCCACTTTTTTCGAGCGTTAGCATGGAGTAGATGGACGAAGTCATCGACTTTTAGACCCAAATGCTCAGAATTTTTACGAAGGACGGTCTCAACTGATTTCAGATCCTTATTTATGGTGCTCCAAAGTAACTTTTTACATGCAAGAGAATGAGCTTTACCATCGGTCAATTTTTCACTCACTCTACTTTAATAATTAATTAGCCAAGAATTTAAACATTTGTGATAATTTCAATAGCAAATTAAAAATAATTATTTTAACTGTAAACATTTTTGGACTGGAACCTTAGTAATTTTTCTGTATAGAAATTACCTTTTCTTTTAAAACTTTCTTCACTCGATCGAAGGACATGCATTAGAAAATCAAGTGTAGAAAATCTACACAGTTTATTCAGGCAGGAATGCACTGGCAAGCGAATTGTGGTGCTTGACTTCTTGAAAGCCTGTATGAGGAGAGCAGGCAGTCGTAGCAGGTCACTCATGCTGATTACGATAATTACGATCCATCTACATGCTGTGATGTACGTGTAGTGGGTACTGGCGGATTGTGGTGCTTGACTTTTCGAAAGCTTTTGTATGAGGAGAGCAGGCAGTCGTAGCAGGTCACTCATGCTGATATTACGATAATTACGATCTATCTACATGCTGTGATGCAGGTGCTGATCCGGGGGGGGGGGGGGGGAGGAGGGTGCCGCGGTATCCCCCGAAATTTTGAATTTAACATGGGCAATATAGGCATTTCCCCCACTCCAAAATTTTGTTTTTAACATTGGCCTTATGAAGAGGGCACCCCCCGAAAAAAAAATTCTGGATCCGCGCCTGGCACGCAGCTCTTATAGCTAAAAGTGCGAAGATGCATCTTCCATAATTTTGGGAGAAGACTGCTCACCTTAATTAGTTCGTTTTCTCCATTTCTTAATTACGTTTTAATATATCTCGTCAAGCCAAAAAAGACTTAAAAGTTTAAGACCATTAATATTGATTTCTTACCAAGATCACTAAGAAATATTACATTCTCTTCAAACATAAACTAAAATCTATATTAATTGATAAGGAATGCCATTTAATAAAAGAGCTTGACAAATTACCAGAAAAAATAATTGAATTAATATCAATATTACGTGTTTTATTTTTATATAATATATTTTGATGTTGTGTATGTATTTTAATTTAAGTTAATGCTGATGGTTCATGAATTTTGAATGTATAATTTATTTATTTGACGCGAATCATGTTGTAATTTATTTTACTCATGCAGTTATTGGAAAATGAACTAATATCATTCATTAATTGTCAAACAACGTCCAAACCTGCAGAGCAGTGTACCAGTGTATGTTCATATGAAATCCCAAGGTACTTTTACCAAAAAGGTAAAAATTTATTTGTCTCAGCTGTGGGTGTTTATCGATATTTGTCTTCCAAGCTGCTTTCAAACGTCTCTGCATGCAACACCCACAGCTAGGGTCGTGGACGGCATGCAGGGAGCCTGGGAACGGGCAGCTGCGCGGAGGTGCGAGGAGGTCACGCCGCTAATGGTGCGAGATGGGATTGTCATGTCACCGCCGCAGCCACCGCAGCAAGCAAGCAGCCACTTTGGCCGCGTTTAAGGACAGCAGACCAAGTCCCTATACAGTGTTGGCACACGGACTAACGCACCACGTCATCCTTTGATTTTGTGTGGCTGAGAAAAATGAAACACTTCAGTAACGCCACTCATTTCACTCTCACTGTATTACTACTATTACTTAAGCATCAATAGCTAGCGCACAAGAATACATTTATATATAGCAATAACTTTAAGTCATAAGAATTAATTTCTAAGTACTTTAACAATATTTTAGCCCAACTGCTTCAAACTTATTGCAGCGCTTGCATGCCATGCTTTTTACAAGTTGCTTTCAAATTTAATTCAATTTTTATCTAAATTTAAATGAGGAAACTGTGGAGCAGATATTAAAATAAAGATATTCATATGCCCCCCCCCCCTCTCCTGAAAGACAAATTAAATTTTGTACAGCACTATTATAAATAATAATAACAATAAAAAAAATAACTTGCTGCGTGCGAAATAGGGCACTTGGAAGATTTTTTCTTATGCATCAATTGCAGTATACGCGTAATTTAGAGCATGGATTCTTTATCATAAAGGACATGAAGTATAATATAGAGTAAAGATTTTTAGAGCAAATTTTGAAATTTCAGGCATTTTTTTTTTTTTTTTTTTTTATAGTCGGCTCCGATTAAAAAAAATATATATATGTCAAGTGTCCTCTCGTCCAATAAACTCGTGCTTAACAATTCTCAAAAAAATTAAGAAATTGTGACAGTGACATTTTATTAAAAATAAATTAAGTAAATTTCTACTAGTATATTTAGTATTTAATTTGAAGTCCAAATTAAAAAATAGATTTTCTTTGAAAAAACAGGTATCTGGAAAACCAAACAAGTAATTTTAATCATGGGGAAAAATCAACTTTTTTCCGTAGCAAATTCTCCTAAAATTCTTCGTTGATTCTTATATAATAATGATTATATATTATATTAATTTTCATTTTATATCCTGGCAGCATGAAGTTTCCGATTCAAAATCTAGAAACAACAAAAGAGACGATTATATGAAATATATAATAACACTTTTAAGTGTCAATTAATAATTAATGCACTTGAACACATGCGACATGCAACTACGCATCCAATATATTATTATTATGAAATGCAATTCTTGAAATTATAGACGTCTTTGTGCGACTTTAATCACAATAATAATTAAACTAATTGCACTGTTTGAGATTCCGGAGGGCGCAGAGCTAGCGAGCTGTTACAACGAGGCATGCAATTTGATGGAGACTTGCAGACAGCCAGCACGCCGATCACTTATCGTTCGATCAGTCGCGTCTTGTCGCCAACAGTGAGGGGAGAAGAGCGTGGCCGCTGCAGCAGCTGACGCCGACCTCGATCTGATGGATGGGGAACCGCAAAATGCAGCAGCACTTCTTATTTCGTATCGACTGTCTGCCTGCTTCGCTGTGACCCATAAACTCACATTGACGCCTCTTTATAATACGACTTATATAATAGTTATAATAGAAAAGCGTACAATTTTTATTAATTATAATTTTTATAATTCAACTTATCGTTATATATAATGATTGACGTAGACAGCCCCCTCCGGTATTATAAGGGCCCTAGGGCCAGTATATATAAAGTATGTATAATACACATGGGAAAATGAACTATCTTAATTAAAATTAATAAATCGTAAATATTGTTTATAGTTTAAAAAAATACTTTAATTATAATATTTTTCAAAATTAATTATATAATAAATAATTGTAAACAATTTTTCTAAAATATCATCACTCTATGATAGTTGACAACTTCGTGTTCGCAATATACATCAGTATACCTTCTGTGTGGTATTGAATTTCGTTTAATAAACAATATATTGTAAAGAACTTTTATATACAAAAGCAAATCAGTTTAGTCTGTATTGGATAAATAAATATAATTAATAATAATATACATTTTTTAATTTATTTAAAACCACATCACTTTAGTAAAAAGAAAATTGAGGGGTAGATTTTGTTTACCCATCATAGTTTTTTTTTTTTAATTATTTTAAAGGCCGATCTCAAGAGATAAAAAATATGAAATCGTTATATTTTTTTTCATATCTCGAGATTTTGTCCTTTTTATTCATTTTTTTTTTTTTTTTTTTTTTCATAATTGATTTTTTTATATTTTTTTTTATTGAAAAATATAATAATACAAACCTCATCAATGTATCAGATGGGTAACATGTGAACATATCAAAATCTATTTCCCCTCCATTTCCTCCTTGAACTGACGTGGTCTTATATCTTATGATAGTAAAAAAAATAATAATAATAATAATAATAATACACATGTATATATATTATGATAGTTAAAGGCTAAATAAGTTGTATATTTATGTATATTGTTAAGTTTTTTTTATCCTATTTTGATATGTTAATATATTTTATGACTAACACCTTGAGGTTGTTAATAATAATGATGTAATGTGCTTGTATTGTATTGTATTGTATTGTATTGTATTGTATTGTATTGTATTGTATTGTATTGTATTGTATTGTATAATCGAAAAGCAATAAATAAACATGAATATTTTTCAGTATTTTGATGATACAGGACATTCAAGAGCATGCATAATTAAAACTAAATTGTATTTTTTATCCAGATTTTTTTTATTTAGATTGACTCTAAATAGAAAAAAGACAAAACATTGAGTTGCAATATATATTTAACAATGACATCCACACATTTATATATAAGACACGTACATCACTACATGGATTTTAATTAATAAAAGTATTTTGTGAGCAAGCTATCTGCACTGAGGTGAACTATAAACTATAAACAATTAATAGAAATAAAAAACATGTACATATAAACGTCAATAAAAAAATATAACATATTTAAAAGATCCTATATATCAGTTCATATTACACATAGAAAGAATTTTAATGGCATTGTAAATATACTTAACTATACTGATGGCAAGATGAATATCTATTTATGACGTAATTAACACAATCATATTATACAGTAATCTACAAAAAATGAATATAAAAGTTTATAAAATAGTAATTAAATAACAAATTGAATAGGATATACATCCACTAGCTGAACTTGTACACAGATGTATAAAAGTGGTTCCATATCAATAACTACAGAACTGAATTACTTGAAAATTAGCAAATACTGCAGAAGAACAAACTTATAAAGTGTCATAATTAAGCATAAAGTTGGTTGATATCAGAGAGTAGTGAAGATGGCTTGTTCGATTGCCTTATAAAAACTTCTCAAAAAAATAACAAAAATATGGGATCTGATTATTAAGTTAGGTGCCTAAAAGGTTACAGTATTTTCCTTGGAAAATAACCCTAAAAGCCTTGTTCAAAAATTTTGATGTTAATAAGGTGAATTTTCCAATGTAAAGACAAAAGAGCAGAATTCAACTCACAAGCTAAATGCACCTTAATCTAACCTAGTACTCAATGGTCAAAATTCCATCAGAATCTTTCAACTTCACCCTTGCACCCTTAGGGGATAAAACTTACAAAAGAAGAATAAATTGTCATTAATATGCTACTAATAATTAATACCTGTTTCACATGACAAAAGAAAACTTAAATAGATAGTTATTAATTATATGAGCTAGCTTTTGCTACGTGCATTTTAATTTCCTTCAATGATGCAGCTGCCATGCAGTGAAGAGCATTTGTGACAGTGTAGTCCTACCTGACTGCCTAGAGACTATCTGAACAAGAAAATGGACAAGTTGAAGCAGAAAAGAGGATAAAATACCTGCCATTATGTACAGACTTGGTATTCGTGACAAAAACATTAAAAATTGACTCGGGTTCAACAATTAAGACACAATTAATATTGCTTTTCTTAAATGAGCTAAGAGATTTTTTCACTAAACCTCTCGAGTCTGCTTGATTGCAGTGTAGTAAAAGAAGCAAAAACAAAAAAAAAAAAAAAAAACACGCTAGTTTTTTTCTTTGTATTTGTTTTCTGGGCCCAACTATTAATATATATAATGCAACATTTTTCGTTTTCCCAGGTCTAGTTATGAACACATTTTTTAAGCTGGATGTAATGCATTTTTTTTTTTTTTTAAATAGTCTTGTATGATGATTCAGATGGAAGTGATACATATATCAACAAATGTGCTCACTTAGTATATTACAATTAACAGCCAGCATGTGTCAGCTGAGAAAAAAATTACAATTGGATTAGAGGACAGAGTGGGAGCCCAGGAAGGAGAAACCAAAAGATCAGATTAAAATAACCAAACTAAAGCTGTTGAGCCTTTTTCACAAGTTATTGTCTTACTGGAATGATACAGAACAAGCACCTTGTAAGATCACTTGTTATTTGAGCAGCAGGTAAGCAAGACTGCTTGAAAAAAAAAGAAAAAAAAAATCTCAATTAAATTTTATCCTGCAATGTTGTTATATAATTTTTGGCATTTAATGGGATACTGACTGGTATTTGAGTTAGCAATACCAGTAAAAAGTACTGTGAATTCTATGAATTAAGAACGAGCCCTATTAGAGCATTCTACGATAATTTGCTGATTTTATATGAATTTTTAAAACTTTTTTTGATGACATCACAACAGTGCTTCTTAAATGGGAAAATGCATCAGTTAACATTGCTAAAATCAAAAGTTATTGAGGTAGGAATTTGAAACTTTCATTATCATGATTCTAGAACCTAAAAACCTTGCAAATGAAGTTTTGGTTACATTTCAATATTAAGCATGGGATTTGGCAATGTTAACTGTTTAACTGATCTATTTTCCCATTTAAGATTTAATGTTGTGACATCATTTTTGAGAGGTTTTAAAAATTCATATAAAATCAGGAAATTATCGTAGAATGCTGTAATAGGGCTCGTTCTTCATGAAATTCTCGTGCCTTTTGAAATATTGACAAAAACTTGAAAAAAAATTTTATGGTCAGTACCCCATAATTTCCTTCATTCCTACAGGTGCACAAAACTTATTAGTTTATATTAGTATTAGTTTGTATAAACCAGACAACAAAAATTACCTTTGTTTGTAATGGTAGCTGTAACTTTAATGACGTTATAAAATATATAGATGACATTAATTACTTTGGATTATTTTGTGGTTAATTCTGAAGTTTGGTTAGTTGCATGAATAACAAAATTTCTCATTAACACTGATACTAAAAATTTCATATACTTGGCTGTATCTAAAGCAAGAAAATGTCTTCAAAAAATTTAAAACATTAAAATAATATGTTGCAGATTGTAGCAGGAATAAAGAACAACATAATAATAAATTAGACCGTCAGCTTCAAAACTGTCTCCTTGCACTTTTTGATAGTCCTTATCACTATCACACACGACACCTGAAAGGCAGACTTTTTCAAAAAGAGTCAGTTTTGAAGAAGCCGACAGCCTCAAATATTTTGCATCATCATAGCTTCTGATCAATAGAAAGAACTTGAAGATTCTTAAAACATAGTAGCATTTTCTGAAGTCAGTTGATCTCAAAATTAAGTTCACAAAGAACCTGCCAAGCACTTTTATTTGTACACTTGCTGCCATTAATTAACATGAAGTAATTTAGAGATAATTAAAACTAAACTTGGTAGGTTCAGATATTTAGTAGACACTTATCATTATAAGATAATATATATATATTTCAGATCTACAGCTTGATTGCTGAAGTAAAATTGACACCACTGGTATTGACTTAACCTGAAGCATGGCAGTAGCAAAAATAATTTCATTGGCAAACAATTAAGTTACAAATGCAGTAATTTATAAATATAGAGTAACAAATTGTTTACTCATTTCAACTTGCTATCTACTCAAACTGATTTAATTATAATTAAATTTAATATGTATATATTTTATAACAAAATAAAAAAAGATGATGAGAGAAAGAGAGGGTGAGATTGTTTTGTTTAAAAAAAAAAAAAAAAAAAAAAAAGGTTTTAAAAACTATTACAGATCATATTAATTGTAATAATATTGACTATTCAGACTATTCAGGCAGCTATGTTACATATATTTGCAGAAAATTAACATAAGTTTAACATTATTTAATGATTGTTTCCTTTTTATACCAGTGTATTTTTACTATGTATATTATACATTTTTAATTATAGAAACACTAATTAAAAAAACAAACATAAACCTAGCTACTACCTATATATGTAGTGCATACCCAGTCAGCTAGGATCATAATCATAGGTACATAAGAATAATTAAAATTGACGGCCGGCCGGAAGAAGAAGGTATCACAGATAAAATAACATGTTTTGTCTGCTGATGGATAATCACTGGGTTCGCTTGGTGTGCACCAGGTCCCACTTGGTGCCATCAGGTTTGGTACACAGCTCCATTGTAACACGAGCACCCATCGACTTGTTTTGAGCACCCAGGCATGTGCCAGCAGCCATGTTGTAGATTGGCGTTTGGAGCTATATAACAAACAAAAAACAGTAAAACAGTGTCCACCAGTAAATTGCATTCAACAATTAAGCCAGCAGACAAGGAGGTGGTTTGGGGGCACCCAGCATAGGGCAAAATACAGTTACACAGGGAGTGGGTGGGTTGACTACCCTTCCCTGTGAATATTTGAAGTATGGTTATTACACATTTTCATGTTATTCACCTCGTGATGGTGCTGCCACTCCTGGGAGCCCCCCATCTCGTGGCACTTGGCAAGACGAGGCCCTCCATCACCTGCCGTCGACGCGTCCAGACACAGCAGCTGGGCCAGCACCAACTCGTGCCGCTCTGTCTCCCACCATACCTGCAACACCGGCAATATCATACATTTAGGTACCATACTTCTACTTTTTCTGTAGTGTAGTGGTTAGTACCCCTGGCTATGGTCCGAGAGGTTCCTGGTTTGATTCCCGAACATGATAGACTTTTTGTGACTTGGGATGGGTGTGACTGATTACTAGATTATGGAGTTGGTAGGAGGAAGGCAGCTTATGGCTGCATGTCTATACTCCGCTGCCCTGCAGTATTGCACTGCCACTGCAGGCTGCACAGATCTGGTAGTAGGAGCTCAGAAGAGTGCAGGAAAGGGTTCTGGGAGCCTGGTAAGCCCCAGCATGGTTGCAAGATAACTCTTACTGACAAGGCTAAATATCGGCCTGGCCACATCCGAAAGGGTAAAATGGCACCAAGGGTATTTACTTTTTTTTATTAACTTCTACTTTTTATATTCAGTCTTATTTGTACTATCAGTCCAGGAAAAAAAAAAAAAAAAAAGATATAACACACAATTTTCCTTTTATCTCAGTACAATGTTTACGACACTGCTCTAGATACCCAAATATAAAAATAATATGTAGTTCTATTGCCTTGTAACCGTAAACTGTATTTGATGGTTCAATAATTATCCGTGAAATTAGAGCTAAAAAGAATTGTTGAACATTAATCACTGCCTCTGAATGCAAGTCAGTAATGACTATTTTTTCTAAAACATTTGAATCTAATTACTATACTATATATGTACAAGTTAAAATTTGATTTTTTGTAATTATCCAAATTGTATCTGAGGTGACATAATATTATTGAAATAGAAATGCAACTGTGACGGCTAATATGTATTTGACCAAAGCATTTTAATTATTTATTTTTATTTATTTCTGAACTTTTAGGTTGCCGAAAAATAGTACTACAAATGAATCACTTTGGGAAAATTGGTTCATCTATTATTATAATAATGAATTTGAATCCATCATTGAAGAAATTTATAATAAATAATTATAAACAAAGAAAAATATTGTCTTCTTCTTCTTTTCTTATGCCCACGTGTTGGCTATTAAGCCATTTTACTTCTAGTAAGTCAATAAAGAAAAGATTCCTTCTCTTCTCTCTTCATGTTGCCAGGCAACGAGTCAAATTCCGTAGTTAATGCAGAGCATCTAAATAAATGCCCTCTGTCTTGAGGTTCTTTCTTACATAATTTACAAATGTCACTATCTTGGATTTTGAACTTCTTCTGGTAGCATCCAAGATAGTCATGGCCTGTATCTAGTCTGAAATTAGCAGTGTCTGTGAGTCTATTAATATTGTGAGTTCTGGCTGATTTAAATACTAGATCTCCCCATACTTAAAAATATAAAAATATTGTGATAATTAAGTACTGTCAAAAGTTACAGCAAAAACAAAATTAAGTATTTTTCTGTTGACATTTCCTTCATATAAAAATAAGTAAACTGTAAATCAGCACCACAAGTTTGATGCTCGTAGCTTATTTTTGCCATTCCTCACACAGGTGGCATGCTAATTGACATTAATTAATCACCTGAGTTTTGGTGCGCAGGCAGGGCTGCAGGCTGAGTGGCGCGCCTTTAGTCTTTGCATCCTTGGCACTCTGCACACACAGTGATGAGCCAGAGAGGCGCACCTGAAGACACAACACGATTCACTCTAGAGGCAAAATTGTAGCTCAGAATGAAAGAGAATAAAATTACTTTACAGTGTCCTGTAACCTTCAAAAAAATTATTGAAATAATCAAAAACTAATTTATAAATAATTTTACTGCAAAAAGAAACATATCATCAAAGAATTAATATCTACTAGAAGACTTACCGCCGTGTTAAAGTTTCGTCTCTCCTATTTTAAAAGAAAAACCTGTTTGCGCTTTTGAAGTGAGCTAACGATGACATGGACACTAGATGTCTCCTTTGTCTGAGGCTATACAGTTCGGCAGGGCTAGGGTTGACTTAACGTCACGTGACTCCTATTAGTATTGTATTGGAAAGTCCGTGACGTCAATCAACCCTAGCACGGCCGGAGCACGGTCGTAAAAATTGAAGAAAGGGAGGGGAAGTTAGAGAAGGGTGAGGTTAGAAGGAGGGCAACTCAGCAGAACAATAGCAGATTTTACCGAGGCAATATTGTTATCACGATCGTATTGTGTATTTATTGTTGTCGTTGTCAACAGGGAATTCTTTTAAATATTTCGTCTAATTTGCTCTCATTTTAAACCATTTTAGAGGAAAAGAAGAGAAAAAGACGAGATTACATATATTTTCCTCTACTCACTACTTGAACATAAAAATGTTAGAAATATTGTTGTCAGGCACTTTAAAAAAACTAATGAAGTGCGGAAAATTATATTTCATAATTATTTTTATTGCTTTACTTTTCGATTGTACCAAAATAATGTAAGCACTCATATTAAAAAAAATAATCACAGTATCACATGACATTATATTGACTTAAATTAAAAGAAGCATGCGCTGTCGGGGTCCACCTAATAAACAGTTTTAATATTTATTTATTTATTTTTTAAAAATAATTTTTAGTTTTAATCAGTTTGAAATTATTGAAGATTTACATTAAAATGAGAAATCATCCTTAAACCGGGCTTTTAGTTAACGTCAGGAAAATAAAATAAAACTATAATATTATACATACAAATACACACATATATAATATATATATATATATATATATATATATATATATATATATATATATATATATATATATATATATATATATGTATGTGTGTATGTATATATGTATGTATATATTATTATGATAGTACAAGAATGTAGAATTGTATATGAATTTTTATTTTACGATAATACGTAACATTCGTAGGATCTTTACTGAAAATATAAATTAATATAATTAATATAGAATGTTAGAAATGTTGACTCCATTTCATCCTCACATTCATCGAAGATGAAATAAGGTGTGCATTAGAGGTAAAAAGATTAGGTTTATTGTTACTGCATTGGTTGCAAATAGATTTGTAAATAAATTACAGTAGAAGAGAAAATATTATTAATTTTTTTACTATTTTATTTATCGATCGAGGAATCCCTAGTTGAAAAATTACGCTTCAACTTGTCCTGTAATATTTACCTGCAATAATTTTCGTTAATTTCGATCGAAAAAAAAAAACAACATAAAATCTTGATCCTTGAAATAAAATTTTAGTAACCAAGTTTAAAAAAAAAAAAAGAAGAAAAATGTTGATTAATTACAATTGTGAAATTCTGATTTATTTATTTATTATATTTCTGAATAAATATAATAAATAAATCAGATTTTCACAATGGCTACTTTTCAGCAAAAATAATGAAAAAAATTAAAATTATTTCTACTGATTGTTCGACTTTATTTAAAATAACATTCTCTATTTTGAAATTAGCGAATCAATTTTATAAAGCATTGAAAAATTAAATTGTAAAATTAAAAAAATATCATGACTATATTAATATTGATTGAATGTTACAAAATGAACATAATTTATAATAAATATTATATATTAATATTTCTAAAGTGCTGCTACTGAAGACGATAATGCACCTGCTTCTATTTAAAAGAATGACTTTAGTCATTGTTATCCTCTGGCCATTCATCCCTAGCATACCTTCCCCCCACTCCGGCCAGCTAGATCTGCCCGTCGCCTTCTTTTACTTCCCCTCTCTGCTCTGAACAAACTCGATCCGTCGATCGCGACTGTCGCGATACCTTGCGTCCATGTCTTAAAGCTTTCTGCTAAGATAAAGTGGACGAAAGCCGCCATAAGCGGTAAGTCTTCTAGTAGATATTAATTCTTTGATATCATGATGAGACATGATGAGCACATATTATTATGTAAAAAGCCTTGTCATAGAAATAATGATATCAGGAGGATATGTCATTGAAAATTGCTAAGTAGCAATACATTTTTTTTTAGTGATTTTGTTCACAACTATTACCTGGAACTGAGAAATGTAGTTTCTGTGCCGCGAGTGCCACGGCTGGAATTTGTTCTTGTTGTCCAACGCTTGCCACTTGTGTTTGAGTCGTGCCTTCTCGTGCTCTGAGTGCGGAAGTGCCAGCTCGGGGTACACGTTCTTGAGGTACCAGTCGAACGAGTGGCAGCCAAGCTCCTGACGAAGGTGAACCCGCTCGGAAACATTGCCGTACGAGCTGCGCTTCGCATCAGGGCGCACTTGAAAGAAGTAGTCCTGCAACGTGAAATAATAAACTATACTGTGATTATTTATGATATTAAAAAGTTCAGATTTTATATTGTTCAATTGAGAGTAAGCCAATCATACATATTTCATATAACATAAAATAATTATTATAATATTCTAAATATATATTTTCATACAATTAAATTTAATGAAAGAAAATAGACAAGACCCATAAAAACAACAATTATCGAAAAGAGATAAAAGCTGTATTCAAAATTTTGGCTATCTTTTTCTATGACTCTTAATTACCCCTCTGAATTTTGCATTTCTGACCTTTCAATAATTTATGTTTATGTTTCTTTAATTTACGTTATGGGTCTTGTCTGTCCTTTTGTCTGTCATTAAAATTTCATAAATATTGTATAGACGATTTTTCATATAAATAACTAATATGATTTAACTAAAACAAAACTCTGCAAATTAAGTCAATACATTCAATGCTATTACAATGATAACAAGACATCCAGCTGTTGACTCCTGCAGACAGTCCTATGAGACTTGCCTTGTACTCGTCCATCCACACATAGGCGACTCGCAGCGAGTTCCTCGTCATGGTGTCCTCTCCGTCCGGTGCTCCGTAGGGCCGGCGGCGGCGGAACACATGGCCGACACGCGAACACGGCAGGATCTCCAGGCTGCCGCCACACATCCATACCTGCATATCATAACCAGCACATCAGTAAACAATTTTTTTATGACGGTGAATTTAGGAACTTTTAAAATAATAATAAAAAAGTTAAAAAATTAATATCCTTGACGCCATTTTACCCTTTCGGGTGTGGCCAGGTATTTAACTTTGTGTGTAGGAGTTATCTTGCGACCGAGCTGGGGCTTACCAGGCTCCCAGAACCCTTTCCTGCACTCTTCTGGGCTCGACTACCAGATTTGTGAGGCCTGCAGTATTTGAACTTACAGGGGTGATCACTTCCTTCGGAAATATTCCGAGAGATGGCAGCACCGTGATCAATTGTGCCGCCGTATGTACATACAGCACGTGCCAGCAGATGGCAGCAGTGTCACTTTTTACAGCGTCACCCCTCCAAGTACTAACCACGCTCGACGTTGCTTAACTTCGGTGATCTAACGAGAACCGGTGCATTCAACGCGACAAGGCCGTATATTAATAATAATAAAGGAATAAAAAACATTGGGGGACATTCACGAAGCACTTTAACCCCAACTTTAGCCTCGATTTTTATCCCTGGTGCTAAAATGAGGGTTAAAGTGCTTTGTGAATGTCCCCCATTAAATTTTTTCTCTTGTTTCAATCGAGATTGAGATTCCTGGAACAATACAACGTAACATTATACTACCATGTTAGCTCTTGTCACCACTAGCAAAAACTCTGCCCCTCATCTGTCATGTTGTCTATCAAGAGGAACTCGTTTATTGGGGATTTCTAGACTCAGGCTGTACTTATTACCTCTCTATGATAATTTCTTTTTTATTGGACTTTATGACATTTGAGAGTGAATGAAATGCCACAAATTCAAATGGTTTATTCGTCAGTGTGAGGTTTAAAGAATTTGATTTTTTTAGCTGATGAAATCCAGTTTATATAGGATGAGTTGAACAGTTTTTATTTGTCGTGAGGCAGCTTGAGTCCAGCAGATTCAAGTCGGGGGTTAAATTAAATCGTCAGCCCTTTAGGTATGTAGACCCGATGTCAGAGCCTGACTAAGCACATGGTGGACTGTTTCTCTCAGTTTAAATCTGCAGGACTTTAGCTGCTGCACGGTCACGGCGAGCGGAAACCTTGACTTCTTATTTCATGGACTTCCCTTCAAATATGTGCAAGTTATGAGAAGGTTCATGCTCACCCTGAATGACAGCTCCAGGTTCTCTCCTCCCCAGATGTTCATACCAGGGTCGTAGGCACCAAGCTTCTCAAAGTACGTTCGATTCATGGCAAACAGTCCACCTGCCATTGTTGGAGATCTGCAAACACAGGCTTTGTTGTTAAACACAGTTAATTAATGTAATTTTCTTAAAATCGACACTAAAAAAAAATTTACTTGATTACGTCCACTCAGGGTCTCTTAGTAGCAGTTTGAGAATGGGGAATTCTCTTAAAACTCAAATTTTAATTTAACTACTATATTATGATAGGGTACATATTAACAATAAGTTTGACTAAAATTTCAAGATTTTTAACTTAAATTTGGGGACTCTGAAGGGATTATTAGAATAAAGGGCAAAGTATGCAACCCGCGCGCACGATCGAAATCAGCGGGTTTTTCTACCCTAGTATAATAAATAGTTTTGCCCCTAATATCAGTTTACTTTAAGAGTGATAATAATATAAATTTATTGCATGAAAAATTCGCCTGCTAGGCAGTTTCTACGTCACGTTTTGGCGCTAAATTCAAAAGAAGGAAGATTTTTAAAAAATTCCCATGTCTCCAATTTTGAAAATTGAAACTTTTTTGTTTTTTGACATTTAGTTTCAAGGCATAGAAAAAAAATTAAAACAAATGTAGGGGAATTCCCCATCAAGCATTGTTAAATTGTTAAGTGTGGGAGCAAAAAGGAGTGTCTGCTATATATTAGATGTGCATGGATATAAAAAAAGAAATACAACAACAAAATATGTTTGAATACATCTGTTCTGTTGGCACCCTCTATGACGTCACGATTTCGCGAGAAAGTTTAGCTGAGCAAGATAATCAAATAATTATAAATACGGCATTGATTAACGTACGGCGTGCCGAAACTAAACAAATATTGTAATCGACTATAAAAATGAAAACTAAAAGATATTAAAGAAATAGATTTAAGAGTATCTCATATTATACAGTATAATATAATAGATAATGTAAACTAATTAATGTGAGTCATAATTCCACGAAATAAGATCGGGAGAACAGAGTACTATTTCCTTTGGACAAAATTGCTACGTTTTTTCAATGGTGAGCATCCACGTTGACGTCACAAACCACCGTACTACCAAAAAACCAAGAAACTACTACCAAGATACTACCAAGAAACGATTGGGCGCACGTACATAAGATAAGATCGAGTACACGTACGGAGCAATTTTTCGATCGCAAATTGTTAACTTAAGCCGGTATAATATAAAGCCGGTATTAAGGTGCATTTCCATGGAGCGTGGAAAGCGAGAGGCTTGGCGCAGCGAGAAAGGTGCACTTGCTTCAATGACATATGGCGACCATGTTGACATTGAAGCAAGTGCGCCTTTCTCGCCACGCCAAGCCTCGCTTTCCACGCTCCATGGAAATGGGCCTTTACACGATACAATTTTTCTAACTATTGCATACAATTTTTCCTTACAAGAAAACTTGAACTCCATTTGATTGTATGATGATGAAATTTTCTTGCAAGGAAAAATTGTATGCAAAATTGCATCGTGTAATACAGGCTTAAGGGCATTGGGTGTAGCACCGGTAGTTGGCAACACTGACGTATCTTCACCATGTTAATTTTTTATCATTGCTCCTCGGAGTAATTTTTATGCTAGAGCTAAGCTGATTGCTGTAGTAGCAAGATAATTAGTAGCTCAAGTGCACAATTTGGCTAAATAAAGCCTGATTTAAAGAAAAGTATTTTTTTTTTATATTTTAGAAAAATGCATGTAAATTTAAAAAATTACTAAAAAATACTTTTCTTTAAATCAGGCTTTATTTAGCCAAATTGTGCACTTGGGCTACTAATTATCTTGATACTACAGCAATCAGCTTAGCTCTAGCATAAAAATTACTCCCAGGAGCAATGATCAAAAATTAACATAGTGAAGATACGTCAGTGTTGCCAACTACCGGTGCTACACCCAATGCCCTTAATACAGGCTTTACACGATACAATTTTTCTGATTATTGTATACAATTTTTCCTTACAAGAAAACTTATCTCCCATTTGTTTGTATGGAGAGGAAATTTTCTTGCAAGGAAAAATTGTATACAATAATCAGAAAAACTGTATCGTGTAATAGTGTAATACAGGCTTTAGGTCTTGTTGGCAAATTTAAAATTACGTATTAGCACTAAACTTTTACGTTTGCTGTTAAATTTTATCAGTAGCCACAGTTCAGTTTATTTAAAAATTTCAAGAGAGTCCAAAGAAGTTCGCGGTACTTGTGGTCTGACTTTGAAGCATTTGGAGCTTAAAATCTGCAGCGATTTAAAAAAAAAAAAGTTAAAATCGGCAAACAAACATTGTTCAGTTAGAACATGGCTTACATGGCGGTTGGCGACCAAACGGCATTAAATACTATCAAATCGCTATTCAAATTAATTTCTTTTCCTTCTTTTTTTTTCTGGAACAGAACTGTATAACATTTTCTTTCAATTTTTGTTATCATACTTAAAATTTTTCATTTACATTCATGAGTGAAAATTCACGCGAAGTTAGAAAGCCATTGACATAAGTAATACATTATATTTCATGCAATATATTATACATTATATGATTGTGTCGTAAGCTCGCGCATAGAGGTGGAAAAGAGGCACCGTATCTCGTGCACCATGCACCCCGAGAATCGCCTCATGGTACGAAACCTCTGACGAGCAACGAACGAGTTTGGTGATGTTTTGACAAGTTACGCATGATGTCATAATATGACGTAACTGGCTAACTGACGTGATGACTATCGATAACAACAGCTTTAATTAAGAACATGAAATGAACGCCAGGTAGATAAGAAATCCAACGACTTCTGTTTCGCAACATTTGGAAATCCAAAGTATACAGCGACTGTTTTCTCTCACGAGATTTCGCACATTCACGGTCGTATAGTCGCCGGAAATTTTTTCCTGATGAAAAACAATACTTCAACGCTACATCCAACTGAAGTAATATTTTCAGAGCGATTATTTACATTTCACAAACGGCGATCGGGAAATACTACGTCTACGTAATTTTAAGAATAAAACAGAATCGAGCTTTCAATGTAATATTATATTTTGTAAGCTCATCTGTATGATATATTATAATATATAAAATATACAGGTAACCTTTGAAGTTTCGTGGGTGATCTCGAGCCCTGTCGCGTGGTACATGCAGATAAATAAAAAAACATTAATAAAATTTAACGAAATGAACTTAATTGAAAGTGTACAGTTTGCTCATTTGAAATTTTTGCATCAATGGACTCTATGGCCTACTTAATACCTTAGACTGGCAAGAGGAAGGTCAGGTATATATATCAATTAATCCGGAGAGAAGAAATGACTGATCATAGAAATGTTGTTTGCAATACATCAATTTTGCTGTAAAAACTTAAACAATCAAACAAGGTTAGAGAACGCACCTGATCGGCTTGACGAAGTCCGCATCCGTGGTAAGGTGACCCTCGGGAACGTTCTCCCACTTGAAGTGCAGTCCCCAGTTGAAGCCTCCGCGCACCAGAGGCGACGCAGTGTACTGGAAGGTGTCTGCGTTGATGATGTCGATGACCGGCGTTACCACGGCGTGGGGCTCGACCGAGATACGCGCCAACAGTGGCTCCAGCCACCCTCGATTTACCTCAACGTGACTGTCCAGAAACACCAGCACCTGAGAACACGACATCATGACTCAAGTTGACCGTGCGAGACTTTAACAACACGACATAAATTACAACCCAGTCATTACGAATAATTGACGCATTTATTATTAATGTTGTCTATTTGCTTCAATACAAGGCAAAACCATAAATATAATAACATTAATATTTAACATGTTTTTCTTTTATTGGTTCATAAATGATTTATGTGTAAAAATTTACAAATGGGTCGAGCTGGAAGAAGACCTCACATGTTTCATAAATAAAAATTTTCTTGGAACTTAAATGTGTGTGACCTTTTCGCCTTGCTTCTAAAATTTTCTTTAATAACATCATAATAATTCACCAAAAGATATTAATATTAGACTGCCAAATAAAAAATAAAGCATAAAAAATATAATAATAAAACTGCTGAATAATAACTATTTTCTACCACGTGACGAAACAACATCAGATCTGTTGATTGGACCAAGCGCAAAATGATGACTCGTTTCAAAACTATTTCAAACATTGCCATTAAATATTAAAATAAAAACAGAAATTATTTAATATCGTCATTATTAAAGTATATTATGTTTATCACAGTGTATACAATATAATAATTAATATATAGTTGTTTTCTTCATTCCTAGTGTTACAAGATACAATTTCGCATACAATAATTATTCCTCACGAGAAAAAAAATTATATCCATAGGAGTTATAAGTTTTGTCGTAATTTTATGCAATGTACTTTTTTATTTAGCTGAAACCATTTATCGGGAACTGGTCGCTGGAGTTCAACTTCCCTATTCTTCATGGACCTGAAGCCTGTATTACACGATACAATTTTGCTTACAAGAAAATTTCATCTCCATACAAACAAATGGAGTTGACGTTTTCTTGTAAAGAAAAATTGTATTGTGTAATACCGGCTTGACCTAGCGTTGTTTGCGGGATTTCTAGGGTCCCGTACACAGGATAGCGGTCTAGCAATCTATCCCAGTTAGGGTCGGTCTGGATGAAATTAAATTGAAAATGACCACTCCACAATTGGTCCGAAGGGGCTCGGCAGAGGAGAGAGGGCCTTTTGCGGCCCGGAGAGGCAGGGGACATGCTCTACCGATCCTCAACGTCACATAATTATATGTATAAATCTATATATATATATATATATATATATATATTATATATATATATATATATATATATATATATATATATATACATATATATGTCAGCACCCAAAGCCGAATTCGGACAATGTCCAAAAAAGTGACCAAACCTAGTTGTGGTTTTTGCATTTTGACCAAAACCCGAAATGAATAAATATTTCGGCTTTTTGTCATTTAAATTTGACCACAACTAAAAACCAAATCATAAAAACCAAAACCCGTTGAGAGCGGGCTCGTCAGCTTTTGGTGAAACAAAATTAAACACATCTAGTTGTGGTTAAATCAGAAAAAAACAAAACCCGATGTGAGCCTTATTTCGGCTTTTGGTCACTTTTTCACATGTTTAACCAAAACTAGGTTTGGCCATTTCATTATACGACTAAAGAATATTTGTGTTTTATTCAATAACAACACTTTAATTTTTATCAAAGCTTACTTTATGTTATGCCAACGTTTATCATAATCCAATAACGGCTATATATAACAGTGACATAATAATGAGATGTAAAAAATATTAATAATAAAATTAATAAAATAAGTACATACCTTTAAAAGTTTCTAACCGTATAATATTTTACAAATACAAAGTCTTCTGCTCGTTGTTAGTAAACAAAGTATTGTTGTGTAATGTCTGTCGCGTGAAAAGAAAAAACATCGGACGGTTGTTGATTTACATGTTAATTTATGGAAAATGACCGTTAATTATGAAGTTAAATCGGTTAACTAGCGCCAACAATGCCATTACGTTCTCTGCTCTGGTGGCAAAATCAAACACTACGTCGTCCCGTGTTTAACAATGAAAAAGGCTGCATGCGACAGACATAATATAAACCATTGCGAGTAGAAGACTTTGTGTAATTATATTAGAGCTGCATCTCCACCAAATTATTGAACCACACACCATATTTCAAGGTACACATCAGAGTCTATTCAGTAAAGTCCTTATCGTTATACTGTATCATAGAAATTAAGGAAATAGAATAACCTTTGTAATGTATTGTGTAATGTTTATTTCTCAGAATTGTGTCACCAAAAACATTGTCAAAATAATAATTGAAGAAATTTAACTCAGTATAATAATATATAATATTATACTTTCAAATGCGGTGCTTAGTTCTTTAGTATAATATGGTTGTATTGAGGCGAGATGCTCTCTATCTGAAACTGTGTTAAGTATTAATGAATAATAATTAAAAATTAAGAATTAAGCAATGTGATAAAAATGCTAATAATAATGAAATTTTTTACAATTGGAAACTTTAAAAGGCGTGTTTATTTATTATATAATTGACATTTTTTTACATCTTATTATTGACCATATTATACACATTTTGGCATAAAATAAAGCAAGCTTTGAAATAAATTAAGTATTAATTGCTATAGTCCGTGAGCCAGGCCTCCTAAATGGCGGAAAATGGCTCTGGAGGAGGGACCAGCTAAAAGTCACATAAATCGAAAGAGGACATCTTGGTCAAGGAGGATATAATATATGTATTCTCCTTGATCTTGGTGCATCCAGGGAACCTAATTTCACACCCCCTCACTTGTTCTTAAACTTCCGGTGACGTCACAAAGATGACGACATAAAAAAAACTTCCAGGCTGCATCTATGTTGTTAATGCCTTCTACAGACCAGTCCGTTTTTATCATACTAATTTTTTTAAAAGTTCTTTACAATCAGTAAGACGTGCACTTTTCAAAAATTGTAATTAAAATTTAAAAAATTGAAAAACGTGTCTGTACACGAGCATAGAAGGACTAATTTCAGTGCAGTTTTCTCGCCACATCTCGTTTCGATTTGTGTAACTTCCTTAATTATCTTTGAAAATAGCTTAAAATCATGTTATTACATGAATTGACATGTGGGTAGTATAATTACACAGTTTTAAACCTTCAATGCAATTTGTTACCCGTCTACGGCTATAATTAGTGAGTAACATGTGACCGCACGCGTGGGACAAGGACGCCGATACTGTATGTGTTTGAGAGCTCTTTTGCTACTTGTAGCAGCCAGTTTGACAAAAAAAAAAAATCAAGTAAAAAAAGGACATTATATATATTTTATTGTGTATTAACCCTAAGATTCAATTATAGCTCTTACTCCGCCTCTGAATTAATACACTTTAACCTCCATAAGAATAACATGTAGAACGAATTGAATTCCTATGTGTACGTACATGCATGCAGTATTCGATCGAGCGAAGTGGGTATTTTTTTACTGACCATTGTAAATGTGTAAATCTCTTGTTAAATCTTATGTACACTCGCTTATAAAAATTCCACTTTATAAGAATACAAAAATCCAATAAATTATAATACAAGTTGTAGAAATGTTATAGGGTGGAGAAGTCCGAGTTGTGTAAGTAATATACTGTATAATAAATTGTTTGTTTGTTATTTGTTCACTATGCATCAAAGTATTTTTAAGTTGGGAAAAAAATATATTTTTTTCAACCAATCTGGGTTCTTAAAGGGGGTGTGACTTTTCAAAATTAAAAATTCACCAAAAAATCTTCTTTCCAAAAATGTAAATTTCACTTTCCTCTGACTCCCCGTTCCTTCCATACCGCCCGGTCAAAAGTCTACTATGACGTCACATTACTTAAGGGTAAGGTAACGCCACCAATGTTAAAAAAAATCCCTCTCACAAAAATTCTGAAAAAAAATTAAAATGTTCTCCTCTATACCCCCTATCAGTACCTAAAATATCAGGTATACAAATACGATCTAGTTTTTGAGTTATAAAATTTTAAAGTTGACTACTTTAACATGGAGAAATGAAACTCCCATGTTAAATTGGTCAACTTTAAAAATTCATAACTCAAAAACTAGATCGTATTTGTATACCTGATATTTTAGGTACTGATAGGGGGTGTAGAGGAGAACATTTTAAATTTTTTTCAGAATTTTTGTGAGAGGGATTTTTTTTAACATTGGTGGCGTTACCTTACCCTTAAGGTCGCGCGCAAGAAAGCAAGCAAGCAAGTGGCGGCGAGCGCTAAAATCCACGTTTTTGCGTCTTTAAGCCCGCCTAGCAGCCAACAGCAAAGAGATAAAAATTATCCGCCACGGGATAATTTTATCTAAAGAACATTCTGCGTTTGTATCCGCTTTCGGCATTTCTTCATTTTAATTAGGAAATTAAATATCACGATGCAAACTCAAATTTTTTACAGATTTCTTTCGTCAACTGACTTCAAACACATAAAATATTTTATCAAGCATCTAATAACTTTATTGTAGACACACGTATTGGATTGACATATTATTTATGTACAGTACATACGATTTATATTATGTATATGGGATATTTCAACAGTATTTTAATTACCTATGATATTAGCCGCAGCCTTACATTATATATATAATTATAAAATCACGGCAAACACGCAACTAAAACTGTTATTATTTTGTGCATGATCGCTATTTATTTACTTTCTTCGACATTTGTATTTAAGTTATATAAATATGCAGCATATTTTTGTATATAGTGATTATTCGATATTACCATTATTAATTATTAATACAATATACTTTAAATTATTATATTTAGTCTAACATACATATAAGGCATTATATATATCTTTTATTGCACTCATTATACGCTTGCTATTATGCATATATACGGAAATTTATAAATAATTATGTGATTCAATTAACTAAAGGTGCAGTGATAACAATCTGAGAGATAACGTGGGGGAGGCGAAGTTATTGAATGCTGATGCAAAACAAATTTTTACAAAACTGAACTGAAAAAATCTCCCTACATTCTTGCTCCCTTTTGTGTGCGGCCGTAACTGTCCGCTGACACTGAAAGCCAGAGTAAGCCCACGTGTCTATAAAGAAACAAAACTTTGCAATTATAAATAATTATATATTATTGCCTCAAAATCGAATTAAAAATTTGTTCATTATTTGTATTTATAATAATATGTAAAATCTAAAATCATTGAACCGATTGAAACGTACAGTACTATACTATATATTATATATTTATATAGTCTACGACTAAATAACAGTTAACATTATAATATAGTAATACTATACAAATACTATATTATATAATGTTAATTGTTATTTAGACGAAATATAATATAGTATAGTACTGTACGTTCAATCGGTTCAATGATTTTAGATTTTACATATTATTACAAATACAAATAATGAACAAAGTTTTAAATCGATTTTGAGGCAAAAATATTATATTTTAATTATTCATAATTGAAGAGTTTTTTGTTTCTTTATAGACACGTGGGCTTACTCTGGCTTTCAGTGTGAGCGGACAGTTCCGGCCGCACACATAAGGGAGCAAGAATGTAGGGAGATTTTTTCAGTTCAGTGTTGTGAAAATTTGTTTCGCATCAGCATTCAATAACGTCGCCTCCAAGTACTTGGAGTTGCACGTTGTCTCTGAGATTGTTATCACTGCACTTTTAGTTAATTAAATCACATAATTTTTTTATAAATTTCCGTATATGCATAATAGCAAGCGTAATGAGTTCAAGAAAATATATAAAGCATTATATTATGTTTGAACCAACTTGCAGCGCAGATGATCCCCGTCGATTGAATCGCGGTAAATATTCTGGTGCCCGAGTCTGCTCACTCTGCTCTGCTGTGCTAGAATTACGCTGGAATTACGTACTATAGAATTAAATTACAGAAACCCTAATATTATTAGTATTCTTACTTTGAGCTCTGAATATATATAAAGCTTTTATGTTATATTATTTTAAATCAAAGGGAAACAAAGTTTCCATCTATACATTTGGACCGGGAACACCTTTATATATTATATATAAATACATATATATATATATTACAATGACACTGACTATTAACAACAAGAATTAAAAGCAGAACTGGTGTGATAAACATAAATTATGCATGGGACAGCCTCTAAGTTGAAGATTAATTATAATTATTAATAATTATTTCGTGATTATTATAAAAAATATAATAATTTAAAGTATATTGTATTAATAATGGTAATATCGATTAATCACTATATGCTGCATATTTATATAACTTAAATGCAAACGTCGAAGAAAAAAATTAAATATCGATTATGCACAAAATGATAACAGTTTTAGTTGCGTGTTTGCCGTGATTTTATAATTATATATAAATTTATATAATGTAAGGCTGCGGCTAAAATCATAGGTAATTAAAATGCTGTTGAAATACCATATACATAATATAAATCGTATGTACTGTACATATATAATATGTCAATCCAATACGTGTGTCTACAATAAAGTTATTAAATGCTTGATAAAATATTTTATGTGTTTGAAGTCAGTTGACAAAAGAAATCTGTAAAAAATTTGAGTTTGCATCGTGATATTTAATTTCCTAATTAAAATGAAGAAATGCCGAAAGCGGATACAAACGCAGAATGTTCTTTGGATAAAATTATCCCGTGGCGGATAATTTTTATCTCTTTGCTATCGGCTGCTAGGCGGGCTTAAAGACGCGAAAACGTGGATTTTAGCGCTCGCCGCCACTTGCTTGCTTGCTTTCTTGCGTGCGACCTTAAGTAATGTGACGTCATAGTAGACTTTTGACCGGGCGGTATGGAAGGAACGGGGAGTCGGAGGAAAGTGAAATTTACATTTTTGGAAAGAAGATTTTTTGGGGAATTTTTAATTTTGAAAAGTCAAACCCCCTTTAAATTTTTAGGGCTAAATTCGTAATACAAAGATTTTTTAATAGAAATAAACGTGTATAAATGAAATTGCAGAATTTCTCTGACGCAACAAAGTTAAGCTCACGGCTGGTTGATAAAAACGCTAACAAAATCCAAATAGAAATAATATATAAATATGAATAATGTGATACTTCTACCTCTAAAAACAATATTATAGTCATATTGCTGAGATTTTTTATAGCTAGGGAAATTTTAGTGAAAAAAAGTAAAAGAATTAATTATTACGCTGCACCAAGAAAATACTGAGCACTCAAACCTAAATTTTATGGTCTTCTTCTTATTCACTCATTTCTGCGTCTTTTAATCATCCATTGCTTTGATTCACTCTCAATCAAAATAGCATCGATGAACTCGACCCACGTCTTCTTATATATTACGTGTAATTCCAACAACAGATTTTATATCAATTAGTAGCGTTTAGTCATAATTACTTACACAACTGGGACTACCCCCCCCCCTCTATAACATTTCTACGACTTGTATTAATATTTATTGGATTTTTGTATTGTTATAAAGTGGATACATAATATATTATATTATACTGTATATATATAAATATATATATATAAAGCGAGCGAGCGAGTGTACATAAGATTTAACAAGAGATTTACACATTTATTATGGTCAATAAAAAAATTATCCACTTCGCTCGATCGAATATTGCATACACACATACGAATTCAATTCGTTTTACATGTTATTCTTATGGAGGTTAAATTGCATTATTTCAGAGGCGGAGTAAGAGCTATAATTGAATCTTATGGCCGTAAGTTGCAGCCAACCTATCTTGGAAAAATCCGACAATTATCCGAGAATTTTAATGTTAATTAGTAAATAATCCACGGATAATCCTCAGATTATTCTCGGATAGGTGGCTGCAACTTACGGCCATTAGAGTTAAGGTAGTGATAACGCAGAACAGCTGTTCGACGTACTTCCCTTTGATTAACATGTAAACCTTAGCAAATTCACAAATATTCTGAAATTTTTTAAAGAAGCAGTTAGTACCTAAAAGCCATAGAAAAAGTTTCAAAACAATTTAACGAGCCGATTTTTTTTAATTAAGTTTTTAGTTTGTCTCTCCATGGGAAAGCCCTATATGCTGAAAATTAAAAAAATTAAATAGAAATTTGGCCAATTTAATGAGCCAATTTGGCTCATTAAATTGTTTTGAAATTTTTTCTTTGGCTTTTAGGCACTAATACAGTAAAACAAGCCTTAGATTACGCATGAGATCCCAGACTATAGACGTCGCCAAGGCGTAGTAATCTTCATTTTTTAAAAATGTCCCACAACAAGGTTACTTTAACTGATGTAATTTTTTAAAAATAATACATGCTTCTATAATATGTATAACTATTAGAAAAAAGTATAAAAAAGTAAGTTTAATTTGATTTCAAAATCGCGTCGCCACCACTTCGACCACTTTGCACCTCTTCCAGACAAAAGCCTGGGGCCAGTGGGGCCGCATGGAGCCGATGTTGTGACAACACGTCGACACCAAAAATGCTAAAAACTTGAAAAAAAGTGGTGAAATTAAAAAAAAATAAGCACCCTTACGCATTTAAAAGTAACATTCTGGATTTATTATAGCTTCTGGAGGCGTATATAGACGTATATTCCGATCTGTCTTTTATTTTAAAACGAACGCCTCTTTCAGCTCAGCTGATCGGTTTAGTTCGATTCGATTTAATTAATCGATTTCGATCTCCTGTGACGTCACAGTAACAAAAATCATGGCAGCGTGCCTTTTCTGTTTTGGTTTTAAAGTTCGCTAAATTAATGAACATTAAACCATGATGCCAGTACTAATAACAGGTTAAAAGTCTATTAGATACTTGGGATGGCCGCTAGGCAAGCGGATTGCCGCGCCCACGGCCGTGCCGTTCTCCTAAACCGGCAAACTAAACTAGGGATGTGATGTTTTTTTCTAATCGAGCGCCTATCGTTAAAAAATGAAGGTCGTAACGCAAAATGGTACTATTTTCTATTCGAAATGTCTTCCATGCGTAAACTAAGGTTTGTGATACTGGTATATGTTTCTCGAGAAAATTTCAGAATTTTTGTGAATTTGATAAGGTTTACATGTTAGTCAAAAGGGAGTACGTCGAACAGCTCTTCGGCGTTATCTCTACCTTAATTCACATCAAGATATATATAATATCCTTATTTTCTACATGATTTTTTTTTTGTCAAACTGGCTGCTACAAGTAGCAAAAGAGCTCTCAAACACATATACAGTATCGGCGTCCTTGTCCCACGCGCGCGATGTCACATGTTATTCACTAATTATAGCCGTAGAAGGGTAATAAATTGCATTGAAGGTTTAAAACTGTGTAATTATACTACCCACATGTCAATTCATGTAATAACATGATTTTAAGCTATTTTCAAAGATAATTAAGGAAGTTACACAAATCGAAACGAGATGTGGCGAGAAAACTGCACTGAAATTAGTCCTTCTATGCTCGTGTACAGACACGTTTTTCAATTTTTTAAATTTTAATTACAATTTTTGAAAAGTGCACGTCTTACTGATTGTAAAGAACTTTTAAAAAAATTAGTATGATAAAAACGGACTGGTCTGTAGAAGGCATTAACAACATAGATGCAGCCTGGAAGTTTTTTTTATGTCGTCATCTTTGTGACGTCACCGGAAGTTTAAGAACAAGTGAGGGGGTGTGAAATTAGGCTCCCTGGATGCACTAAGGTGTCCTCTTTCGATTTATGTGACTTTTAGCTGGTCCCTCCTCCGGAGCCATTTTCCACCATTTTGGAGGTCTGGCTCACGGACTACTATTGAATAAAGCACGTACGAATATTCTTTAGTCGCATTAATGAAATGGCCAAACCTAGTTTTGGTTAAAAACGTGAAAAGTGACCAAAAGCCGAAATAAAGCTCACATCGAGTTTTTCTGATTTAACCACAACTAGATGTGGTTAATATTGTTTGACCAAAAGCCGACGAGCTCTTTCTCAACGGGTTTTGGTTTTTAGGAATTGACCAAAACTAGTTGTGATCAAATTTAAATGACCAAAAGCCGAAATATTTGTTTATTTCGGGTTTTGGTCAAAATGCAAAAACCACAACTAGGTTAATTTGGTCACTTTTTTTGGACATTGCCCGAATTCGGCTTTGGGCGTTAACATATATATATTATATATATCTGATTAATTGTCAATTTTATAAAGATCACTGAATTATGATTATTTGTTATCTATTTACTAGAAAACAAATCTTTGACACCCCCCCCCAAAAAAAGTCAACTTTTTTTTATTTTTGCAGGGTTTAAATTATAATAATTAATTTAGAATTGGATGCATATTCAAAACGAACTTAATGATTTAAACAACTTATTGATGCATGACGCTCATATTGATATAGGTGCAAGCGATGACGAATTAAGCTTGCATGGGTCATATTTATACAAACAGTTGAATCAGTTAACGCTGCAGCTGTTAAGACACAAACTTTGACTTGCAATACGATACTTTCATGCAGTACATTTATAATTATCGTGCAATGTTGTATTAATAACAATATATATACTAATACACCAGAAATTAAAGCACATAGACATGAGTCAAATGAGATAAATAAATATTTCATTTGTTGTGAAAGCCCGAAAGTATATAAAATGGTACATCCACAACAATAATAATAATAGATATTTATTGAGCAAACAAAGCAATTATATTATACAATATTATTTTACATAATCCAATTGAAAAATTAATATCATACATGCATGTTCCAGGTTATTGCTCGATCTATATAATATTTTACCGCCGGGTCATCATGTCATCAACCAACACAAGTTAGCAAAGACAGTCCCGTTTTTGTGCAAAAGACTGTACAATGCAAAATTACATATTGAAACATATTATATTATAGTAGTGTAATTATTTTAAAGATGAAATAACAGCCGAAACATTCGCTTCATATAATAAGTTCATATAGCATACTTGGTATACTTAAATTCCTCCGTATATTTTGTTTTGATATTTCCCTATCTTTCTCTTTGTTTACACAACAAATTTGCAGTGAAAAACACACAAGTAATGTATATATTGCAAACGAAGAAAACAAATCTCAACTTATGGCTTTAAAATTTGAATGATGCTATGAGAACCGTAATATACTATATTATAATATAATAGAGTGTGGCATCTTAACCATAAAAATTAATTTGAGTTGCTAAGAGATCATATAATTAAATTTTTAATGGTTTAAATGTGTTCGGTGATAGTATAATTATTATAATATTGTTGGTTCCAGACACAGCATGGTCCACGGTATATAACGATATTATAAACACGTACTTGCGTATGTTATCCATTATGTCCTATTATTTGAAATTGATAAAGTTGTTAAAACTTCACTTTACTAAACATTAAATACATAATTATAATAATTACTATCGATAATTAGCGTACTTTAATTATGTCCCATAAATGACACTTTGATAGTTAACACTGTTAACAGAAGTTATCAAGAAGTCATAAAAGTGTTTTATGCATGAGACGAAATAAATAAGATATAAAAATCAGTGCCAATGAAATAAAAGGGAAAATAAAAACGTGTTCCATATTGTTTACATAATTAATCGGTAAATTCCGAGAAAAAATTTCTCAGCAATGAAATGCTCCCACAAGAATTAATATTTATTTTCTTCTTCTTCTTCCCCTTCTTCTCTTTTTTTTTTTTTTTTTTTTTTTTTTTTACTCAAGAAAATATTGCTTCACAGCAAGCATATTTTCAATTAATCTACGAAAAAGGGTGAACTAAGGAGGTATATTTACCGGTGCATAGAAATTTCATTTTTGGTGTTTATGTTTTCCAAATTCGACGGCGTCCTTTCTACAATGGACAACATACATGAAAATTTTTTATTGTAGAAATGAATACAGTCTTGCAAACGTTAGAATACAGAATACCCCTGTCAATCATCTTCGGCGTAGTGATTTGTATTCTTCCGACCCATGTTGCCAACAAAATACAAAAAAATAGTTCTTTCACTAGAAAAATAAAGTAGCTGAAAAGAAACCAAAGACACTCGATACCTGTTGCATAATAATTGCTAAATTATTGAAACTTCTTTGCAATATTATCTGTCTCGACTTATGTGAAAATCTTCGTAAAATATGAACATATATTTCTGTCCACTAGCTCTATTGAAAATTTTTTTGTGTTGGCTGCCATTTTTTACAGCTGTTGCAGTTGATTGACAGGTCATCCATGAACTATTTTCCATGGGTATTCTAACGTTTGAAAGACTGTAGAAGGTACCAAATTATGCTACTCTGAATTTTTTCAGATTTTTTTGAGACCCAGAACTATTTTTAAGTAATTATTGAAAGTGCGGCCACGCCCCCTGGAGGCGTCAATAGGCGTCCAGTCTCCATCCTTTTTATTAAGGCTGCAGGGGTGCCAACTGAAATCACAGGACTTTCAATAATTATTTAAAAATAGTTCCGGGTCTCAAAAAAATGTGAAAAAATTCAGAGTAGCATAATTTGGTACCCTCTATTCATTTATGCAATAAAAAAATTTCATGTATGTTGTCCATTCTACCTTTATAAGATGGCCCAGCGTTTAAGGGCCCGAACTCAGCTGCACTTTTTTTTTTTTTTTTTTTTCCTTTTCGTGACATCTGAGACGGAGACGAGAGAAAAAAACGCTGTTCCTAAAAATCAACCTATGAATTTAACATTAATTTAATTCCATGGGCACTAATATGAGAAATAAGTAGCATCATTGAAATTAACCGCAAAAATTCAACTGTTGTATTTTATAATAAAGTTTTATTAAAAAATGTCCTTTTCTTATTAAAAAAAGAATACGCGCTAAGTTTACGACTTCTGCGAGACTTAACGATTAACCTCAGTTCCTTCGGAGTCAAAGAATATTTCCCTGAAAACGAATCGAATGAAATAAATTTTAAAAAATCGATAATGTTCTAAAACTTTATCACTTATGGTTTGAGCGAATTCAGTGTTGCAGTTTTCTTACAACAGCTCCATTTCCGGTTTTCGTCCATAAGGCCAATGTTAAACTTCTACCTCAGTTTTCACAAAACTGATAAGACAGATTCACTTAAAAACTTGTATGCCACCTATTGATGGGGGGTTATAAGTCCCCTGCAAGTCTTGTTGCATTCAGGCGCTACGATTACGAGATATCAATCTACTGAGATTCATCCTTAAGGGAGGGGAAGGAGTTCCTGCAATGTGTATGCAACAGGCAGTTCTGCATGTTCTATATATATGGCGGGGGAATCGCGGAGCTGCACCGCGCGGCTGGAGGAGAGTGTCGGCTAAAGATCGCCGCTGGTAGGAGGAACAGTAGAATTGTTGCAGTGGGAGACAGAGGTACCATGAGTGCCAGTGATGAAGACACCAAGCTAGAAAAGTTCATCCGACGAGTGTTGGAACTTCACTATAAGGAGATGCGCAAAGAGTTGGAGCACGCTCCCATGGTGATGCGATTAACGGCGTTCCAAAAGTACCGGACAACCCTCGACAGGATTTGTCGTCTAGAATATCGAGAACGGCTCCAGGTCCAATTTTGCGAAGGATTTTTCCGCGTAAGTACCGTGGCTCGACGAAGTTGTGTTGACTTTATTCCCGGGTAAAATATTTCGAGCATATAATTTTATATAATGTTAGCCACAAATTTTTTATTTAAATTTTTAGTTTACCGCCGAGAAAAATTCGCTCACATCATGTTTGCTTATTTGTTAACAACTTTTATCGTAAAAGTAATTAAACATTAAAAAAAAAAGAAAAAAAAAATGGATGTAAAATATACAATGCATTTAATTAAGATTGGATAATTCAAATCATTTTTTTCTTAATATCGGTGATTTTCCCATACCTACGCGACTACACTATACTATACTATACGAATTTTACAACAATTAAGAAACAACTAAAACAGACGTAGTACAATTTTGGTTAAGTAATTCACAACACAAGACACAAGACGATAGTGTCCGATGACTGGTGGGGCGCGCGGTGAGCATGCTTGACAGCTGCATGGGTCTTATCTTTTGACACTTTATATAGGCTAAGTGTCACATTCAGTTTCTGCAGCTTACAATTAAATTATGTACTTTAACGAATCTCAGTAATCTAAAATCATACATTGTTATTACTTTTTGAGTAAAAATTAATTATAAATGTTCTACTACACTGATTATATTTTCATTCATTTTTTTTATCATCAGCAACAATAAAATTGTTGTCAATTTCTGCAGGATGCTTGCGGGAAAAACAAATGCATAAAACAAATTAAATAAGGAATATTATAAACACGGACACAGTAGATCTCTCGAACTCGGTTTCAGGTGGGGAGGGAGGGAGGGCGGGGGGGGGGGGGGGGGGGAGGAGTTGATTAGACAAATTATATGGGGTCACTGAGAGTATAAATATATAGGCAGGGGTGTCCGAGTAAATTCAATGTTTAAGATTTTGTGATGTCGGCCTTGTAACCATATCACATTTATCAATCAACTTTCAGCCATTGGCAGATGCAATCATAAGGGAATTGAAACTTCCATATCATCATCATAAATATAATTGTTCAACTTCAGATTTGAGGTGGCCATTCGGAAGGAGTTCCTCTCCCTGCTGCATATCTATAGTTAAAATAAGTGTGGGAAAAAATAAAAATTAGTAATGAGATGAGACTGTCAGATACAAAACAAGAAAAATAACCTTGCGTGAGGATTCTAGGTACACTCGTTGCCTTGGAAAATTTCCCACTTGCAGCCTTGTTAATCACCATGCCTTGTGTTATTCTTACACAAGAATAACATGGTGATTAACAAGGCTGCAAAGGGAAATTTTCCAAGACGACGAGTGTACATTAGTTTCAATAAAAAGGTGCCTATAAAGGCAAATTTTTTGGAAAAAAGGCAACTAAAAAGGCACATCAAAAACGCTATATAATTTAACAAGAAATTTTCTTTACACTTAATTATTTCATTACTTCAATCACATATTTTTTTTATGTAACCCATTAAAAAGCATTGAAAATGTGCATGTGTTTAGTCTATTTTCTTACTTCAAAATAGGTATTTTATTAAAAAAATTGATATATTACTTTCCCCCCCCCCCCCCCCCCCCCCGAGATTTTGTGATTTTGTGCTGAAAGCGTTTTGTATATTTGGACCTCCACAAAGGTGAAAAAATAGTTGAAAATGTGCTAGAATAGTTCTGAAAGGCACGAAAAGACACGTTTTGCTCGAAAATATATATAAAAAAAAAAAAAAAGAAGGCAGTTTTTTTTTAATAGGTATCGTTGAAATGTTGAGATCAGTGGGCAACCTAAATGACAACAAAATATACCCCATACGCACAAAAAGACAAAATACTTAGAATTCTCGCTCTATGAAACAACAGAGAGACCTCTAGTTTCAAAACCGGCAATTTACATTTTCAGTAAGGGTCATTTTCCTGGTTATAAGATGGGATTATGATCTTAGTTGAAACTGCAAATTGCCGGTTTTAAATGTAGGCAACTCGTACTGTCTGACATTGTGACAAGAGCTATTCTCGCTTCATCTCTATGTGGTCCTGTTTTGGAATTTCCATCTCATGTTGCTTAGTCTTTAAAAAAAATATAATAAAAAAAAAACATGGACCTTAATTGAACACGGAGTGATACAATTTTGCTCTGTTACAGATTAAATACTTCCGTAAGCTGAATTTCATCGAGACTGGCACAATAGACCAACTGCTGGAGCGGGTGAGATCGGACCTTAAAGAACCTAATGAGCGTGCTGGCAGCCGTCTACATTTCATTGACGAGGTCAGTGCTTTGGTATTCGCGCGTTGCCCCGAGATGCAAATTATTCATGACGAAATCAATGCAGAGCGATTCAAGAGACATTTCTGGTGGTGCTACTGCATCTTGAACCAACAGGAGGACACAAGCCATGAAGAACTCGCTTCAAATATTGATCCAGAGCAAGAAAATGAACAGAGAACGGAGTCAGATGATACTCATGAACTTACAAGTTCAGAACCCCAGTTACCATCAACACAAGAGGTACCATTGGTACATTCTGAATATGATGGGGTATCTCAGCACCGTTATCAGGCTGACACCAACTCAGAAACTGACTGCAACGACACCATCTCGACTAACTGCTCCGAGACCAACACTCAAGTGTCAGAACCATAGACATGCAGGTGGCAGCGAACAGTGTCAGACAAGTAGCATCAGCACTGAGTAACAAAGAAAGTGATGCAGTCAGCTGAGCTCCCATAGAGACTTATGTGTCTACCACACAAATTTCCACTGTAATTTTATTGTTATTTTTATCCGGAGCTTAACACAAATAATCAGTGACACTTAGTGAGGGGGAGGAAGGGGGTTGCAGAGGCTGCAGCGTCTATAATGCTTTTTTCAAAAAATTCAATCAATATAAATTTGTATTGTTGTATTTTTTACACCAAAGATTGAAACATTTAGGGTTAATGTTACTTACTGTTAGTGGATGGTAAATCACTCTGAAAAAAGTAGTAAACCTTTCCTACATAATAAAACCACTATTATCATTATTATTACAGTAAAAACTTGTTATTACGTAAAGTCAAGGGACCCAGGAAATTGGGTTTAGCTTATATCGAGTATACCTTAATATCAAATTTTTCCTATACCTACAATACTAATTATTTTTTACGGGACCTTTACTCCATTACTCAAAATCAAGTTTTACCTTATAACAAGTTATGTAATAACAAGTTTTTACTGTATTATTATTTTTTTTATAATATATATATACAGGGTGTTTACTTTGATTTGAACGTTTTAAAGTGATAATTAAGGAATGAAGTTCGATGGTAATATAGACATGTCATACATCAAATTAAAGCTCACATTTTAACATTTTCAAATTTCACATTACAAATGACATGTGTGGACTTGTCTTTTTTTGACACGAAAAAGAAAAAAAAATGAGCTGTTTTTTTGTTCAAATATCGGTGGTAACATGAAATTAACTGTTGAATCCTTAACTGGATTGCAAGGTTGGTGTGGGAGTGATATGTAATGCGTTTGGCCAATTTTCCTTAGATCACCAAAGTAAAGCAACACAATATTGTTTTGTGGTTGGATGGGTGACAATTTAAACAAAAATTACACTTCTCCCATCCAGGGGTAACGCTTTTTACCACAATGTGGTTTCTCTACGAATTTTAACCATTCCATTTCTGTTTCTGGTTCATATACAAAATTTTAAGATGCATGTGGCGTTCATCCTGACAAATTTCTTGTTGCAGTTAGTCACATTTAAATGCCAGGATAGATTGCAAGGCTGGCTTGGCCCCCGCGAAGCAAACAAGTTAGAATTTTTCCGAATGACCGCCACTGGGTGTATGCAGTGTGGGAGCAGCAAAATCATAACGTCTTTCCACAGGTCACTGGATCAGCCATGCATGATTGACCCATAAAATGGGTCTTTTGGTCCCCAGGCGTCATTTCTCCTGATTTTTTTTAAAGAAGCTGCCCGAAAGATGCAGTCGCCAGCGTGAAATGCCGGAAAGTTGCATCAGCGAAATGCAGTTGAGTTTGTCACGCCAAAGGGATCAGCAACGTGTGTTAAGAATCAGAGGTGCATGTGAACCTGTGCCAGGGTACCAAAACGGTGCTCACGAGCATAGCCTTGAGTTATTTGGTGTAGTCAAACTTGTAATCAAGCCAGAATTTTTATAGTGATATTTAATTTCATGTTACCACCGATATTTGAACAAAAAAACAGCTCATTTTTGTTTCTTTTTCGTCTCAAAAACAGACAAGTCCGCACATGTAATTTATGATGCGAGTTTTGAAAATGTTAAAATGTAAGCTTTAATTTGATGTATGACATGTCTATATCACCATCGAACTTCATTCCTTAATTATCACTTTAAAACGTTCAAATCAAAGTAAACACCCTGTATTATTTTTGAATAAAGCAATATTCCATTTAAGTATTTTAGATATAAAACAGCCCAGGGGCTGTTGCGGATTTATTGTTAGTCAAACCTTATCGAATCCACTCTAAAAAAAAATAATGCTTAACATATTGGATACAATATATATATATATATATATATATATATATATATATATATATATATATATATATATATATATATATATATATATATATATATATATATATATATATATATATATATATATATATATATATATATATATATATATATATATATATATATATATATTGTATCCAATATGTTAAGCATTATTTTTTTTTAGAGTGGATTCGATAAGGTTTGACTAACAATAAATCCGCAACAGCCCCTGGGCTGTTTTATATCTAATATACTTAAATGGAATATTGCTTTATTCAAAAATTATGTATATATATATATATATTACTTGAGCAGTCAATTTGTTCTTTATTTTTAGGTGTAAAAATATTTCAGATGAACCATGAGAAAAAGTTAGCTGCCAATGATGACAATATTCCTCAAATTGATTTTTTTTTATTTGTCATCCATTTGTATGGGCCCTGTCATTCCTATTTTTTGGTAGCTAAACGTTTTAAGTTCTCGTAATCTTTTGAGTTCTGTAACTTTAAGCTTAAATTATGCTACACCGGTAGTGCCTTTAAAACGTGAACTTTCAGTTTGATAACATACAGGCTCAGACTTGCCTGAAGTGGTAAATGTAATAATTTGTCTTATTTAAATCAACAATGATGGAGCCTTAAGTTCAAATTAAATAGATATAGAGAACCGCACGGCAATTGCATAGGCAACATTGCACTGAGTACGGCTGGGCGGAAGGAGGGGGGAGTGAGTTCCATGGAGAAGAGGCAGCTGTGTTGCCATTTAGGATTCGTGACGTCAGCAATCCACATTTTAGTTACTCATGACCCGCTTACCCTGGGGCACTCGCCACCGTGCGGCATGTACTCATACTCAGTTGATGGGTAACATTTGATTAAAAAATACTTATGTTTAGGGTCCTGTCCCCTGTCCCTTTAAGTTCAGTGTATACCTATTATAAACGAGTACCTGACAATCAAACGTGCTTATTTCCACTTAAAAACACTGAAGTTCAGTTTCTTATCTTGTTTTCACAGATAACAACCTTCTACCTGAATGACTTTGAGTTTTAGGTGGGTTTTGCTTGCCAGGGCTTCTTATGCATTTCATGTTTTTTTTTGTATATACCAAGCCAATATTAATATATTTATGTATTTTACATAATTTTACTCACACAGCCTTAACCGAGGCTATATAATTACATAGTTGTGTATTAAATAATAATGTAATTGCCTTTGCTTAGTGTATTGATAGGACACAAGTCATAGACTGGCATATTTTTCCAGGTAATCTCAAGCAATTTGTACTTTGAGGTGATAACGTTAATATTCTGCTCTCAGCAGCAAAGTCAGGCCAGCTACAACTTATTGATAGATACCTATATATATATATCAGGGGCGGCTCGTACTATAGTACTGCGGTACTGCAGCCCCCCCAGAAATTTTGGAAACAAACACACAATTAGAAACATCAAATATTCCTATAATTTTTCTGAACTTTCCAGCAAATTTTTATCAGTTCTAACATTTAAAATCATGAAATTTTTGCCGCTGCCGCGTAAATTTATTCCCTCAGCGCTGCCTAGCGGAAGGTACTGCCACTACTAGCAGTAGCCCAAAGCAGTGTTCCCACCCTCATTCTCCTCCTCTTCAACTCCCACTCAAGCCGTGTGATTTTGGAGCGATCGGGGACTGTGCGATCGGCAGTACCCGCAAGCTCATTGGTTCAACAGAACCAATGAGCTTGTGGTATTTGACATGCGGGAATAATTTGAGCAACACTTCGAAGACATTTCCTGTAATATGGTTTCATTGAGCAGATTAACAAAATTTTAATTACATTCATCAGTGAATATACTAACAAAGATTGACTAAATATATTGAAGCATCTGAGGAATGAAGACCAGCACTTTATTTTACTTTAATAAAAATATGACTGTCCCAAAAGAACCAACACTTGTCTTTTGAAAATTAAGTGGTGCATGCATGTACAGAATCGTGAGATCTCACGTTCGAATAACGACAACAACAGGTTTCTTACTAACCACACAGTTAGCGCCAGTCTAACTCGATGGCACTAAACGTCGATCGAATTAATTAAGTGAGAAATCTGGATAGCTTAATTCGTTCGTGAATCGCGACCATGTATTTTATTATAAATTATAAGTTTACCAGGAACAAGTCGATATACATGGGAGCTATTTATTAATTATTCACTACAGCATTTTATACCATTAATGTAAAAATTCAAACATAAAAATAAAACAATAAAACAAAAACAAGTTGTAAAAGTGTACGAGTATACAAAATATAAGAAAACGTTAACTACTCCAGGATGAGAAAAATATATAGCTTATTTTCCCGGGTTTGCGTGTACCGGCAGTACATTATTTAGCAGCAAATATGCGATAGTAATCAAAGAAATATTGCATGGCTAAAAAAAAAATAAAACAATAATAAAAAAATTGGGATCTTTGATCTGTTATACCGCTCGAGAGGTTTCTCATATGCGCGCTCAAGCCAATTATACCGATGTGTCGTAATTATAGGGTGATCAGAACTGCATGAACATCAAATAAATCGATTATGGTATATACAATAATATATGTACAAAATTAGGCGACAACCAGAATCTAATATCAATTTTTAAAGACAAAATTTAATAAAAAAATAAGAAATGAAATTTTTATAAGAAAAAATTACATTATTAAACATTATTTCATTATTATTATTATTATTATTATTATTATTTATTTAATTGAGAAAAAAATAATCGTAATCCTGTTAAGGTAAAGATAACATGAATCAGCTGACCCAATGCTAAAAAAATCTCATTCATGAAAATTATGAAAAAAAAAAAAAAATAATAAAATATTCTCCTCTACATTATCCCCTATCAGTAGCTAAAATATCAGGTACACAAATTCGAGCTAGTTTTCGAGTTATTAATGTTTAACGTTGACTAATGTAGCATGGAAGTTTCATTTCTCCATCTCCATGTTAAATTAGTCAACATTAAAACAACTTTAAAAATTAATAACTCGAAAACTAGCTTATTTTTGTATACCTGATAATTTAGCTATACTGATATAGGCGATGTAGGAGGAGAACATTTTATTATTTTTTTTTCGTAATTTTCATGACTGAGATTTTGTTAGCATTAGGTCAGCTGATCCGTGTTATCTCTACCTTAACAGGATTACGATTATTTTTTTCTCAATTAAATAAATACTAATAATAATGAAATAATGTTTAATAATGCAATTTTTTCTTATAAAAATTTCATTTTTTATTTTTTTATTAAATTTTGTCTTTAAAAATTTATATTAGATTCTGGTTGTCGCCTAATTTTGTACATATTGTAAATACCATGATCGATTTATTTGATGTTCATTATATACATTGCGTAAAAATTATACCAGACATTCAGGTTTCATATTAACAATGCAGTTTGATTGACACTATTATTTAAAAAAAAGGCTTAAATCAATATTTATTTTCATATATATTTTTCTTACCACGTGAAGACTTATGAATTAAAAAAATAATTAAAAATTGGATATTATATTAAGTTTGAAACATTCAATCACGATTTCAAAAGGGCTCGCATAAGTGCAGTGCATGTCATAACAAATTATAAATAAAATGCATGCATTTTTTGTTTTTAGATAATTTCTGCTTCTTTGTTGAGAGCATTATTATATGATTTTGTCATAATTTTACCCTAAAAAAGGGGCGTGTCCTTAAAAAAATCGCGCCTGCGGCGGGCCATTGGGGGGCTCCGCCCCCCAAACCCCCCCATGGTATTCTGCTGGTCCCATGTCAGGCAGCACCCCCACGGAAAAGGGGCACGGGCCGCCCCTGATATATATATATATATATATATATATATATATATATATATATATATGTATTGATGTAATATTACTTAACTACTTGTATTCTCTTAAATTATAATTAGTGTCAGCAAATTGGGCAAATAAGAAGCATTCCTGTGAGTAATATTTAACATTTTAAAACAAATTTTTATCTAAAATTATTGTTAAGTATCAAAATTAAATTATTTAAAATACTATTTTTTTTTAACTTTTTAGGTTTATATTTAACCTGAGAGTTTCATTAAATCAAAAATAATATAATTAAAACAGAAAAATAGATACAAATTTTGATGTGATTCATTAAAAAAATGCTGTTTTGTTTCAACATGTTTTTATTATTATTATTATTATTATTTTTACTTATACTGTAGAACATATAACTATTTATGTATTAAAATTATATAACTATATAACTTGTTATGTTAAATACTGTTGACAAACACCATGACGTGCTTATATTGTATTGTACAATCGAAAAGCAATAAAATAAAAATAAATATGAAAATACGAAAATATTTATGCTAATAAAACACTTAATACCAGTGAAATTAATAGTTTCTTGATTCTGTTGTCATCCAAAACAAAATACCAAGACATGAGATATCATTGTTGTAATGATTAGGTCCAACAGACTTTTTGTGTCAAACTACCTCCACAACTGTGTCTGAAGACCTCTCCACCATCATCCAGCTTATTAATCCTAACAGATATTGCCTGGAGTCTTCCCTCTTAACCTACAACTTCTGACTACTTCTTGCAGGTACCCTTTGCTTCTTTCACTTAAATTATCATACGTACAAAATTTAAATTTTCGAGATTGAGTCCATGGACAACCTACATGATTTTTTTTTTCTTTTTTTCTTTATTGCAGAAATACCAATTATGTTACTCTTGTTTTTAAGATTTTTTTAGAGGTCAGGAAGTATTGCTAAAAAGTTATTCAAAGTTCAGGTTTGAACCCAAGCTCCTTTTAGTCTTATCCTTTTATTAAAAATAGTCCCCGGGCTCTAAAAAATATGAAAAAAAAAATCAGTGTAGAATAATTTTGTATCCTCTATTCATTTCTGCAAGTAAAAAAAAAATCATTTAGGTTGTCTATTCTAGTTAAAAACTCGCAAATTCTTTAATGAAAAGAATCAATAACTTTCAGTGTAGGACAAAAATGGGGAATTCTCTTACAACTCAAATTTTAATTTAACTATTATATTATGATAGGGTACATATTAACAATAAGTTTGACATAAGTTTCATGTTTTTTAACTCAAATTTGGGGACTTTGAAGGGATTATTAGAATAAGGGGCAGAGTATGCAACCCGCGAGCAAACCTCAAAACTGTGACGTAGAAACTCCCTAGTTAACACACAACAACTGCCTGATATCATAGTTTGAGCGTCAAGGAGTGATTGGCTATAAATTTTAGTAACACTATCGAAATCAGCGGGTTTTTCTACCCTAGTAACAATAGTTTTGTCCCTAATATCAGTTTATTTTAAGATTGATAATCGAAAATATAAATTTATTGCAGGAAAAATTCACCTGCTAGGCTGTTTCTACGTCACGTTTTGGCGCTAAATTCAAAAGAAGGAAGATTTTTAAAAAATTCCCTTGTCTCTTTTTTTTTGAAACTTTTTTCCTTTGGGACATTTAGTTTCAAGGCATAGAGCAACTGAAAAAAATAAAATAAAATAAATGTAGAAGAATTCCCCATTAGCAAAATAGAACTAAGAATTTGGGGGCATACATGACCAAAATGTGTCAATTGCCCCAAAATACCAATCAATCAATCAATCAATCAATCAATCAATCAATCAATCAATCAATCAATCAATCAGAACTAAGAATTTTTATGTAGAGGTAAATCTTTTAAAGGGGTACCAAAGTGAACACTTTTTTTACATGTTCGGGCAGCTACAAATTATTCTTATATCCCTGTGGCTCAATATTTACGTACGATGCCTAGTTATTTTACAATTAATTATTTAGTTTGAAAAGTGAGTTTGAAAACCGTTGGTTGATTCAAGCATGCCCGCGGCCGCAGCAGCCGGTGATACGACAAGAAGGGGGCGGGAGGAGGTTCCGGAGGTTCCCCCGATTCGCGGGAGATTCTCGTCGTATCAGCGGCTGCTGCTGGAGCGCACCAACTTGAATCAACCAACGGTCATCAAACTCACTTTTTAAACTAAATAATTAATTGTAAAATAACTAGGCATTGTACGAAAATATTGAGACACAGGGATATCAGAATAATTCTTAGCTGCCCGAATATGTAAAAAAAGTATTCACTTTGGTACCCCTTTAAGGCCTTGTGACTAATTTTCTATTAATTTACCCTCCTATGACCGTTAGCAGAAATACTGCCGCAATCTTAGGCACAACCTCAAATTTGTTTAACTGTAATGCATCTCTGACTTTGAATCATGCAAAAACATATTCTAGCACACACTTTATCAATCTACCTCAAGAGATTTCGTTTTCATACAATTTTTGTCATCGTTATAGCGTTATAGACAAAAATTAAATTTTATCCCTTTTTTTAAAGTAGAGTGAGCGAAAAATTGACCGATGGTAAAGCTCATTCTCTTGCATGTAAAAAGTTACTTTGGAGCACCATAAATAAGGATCTGAAATCAATTGAGACCGTCCTTCGTAAAAATTCTGAGCATTTGGGTCTAAAAGTCGATGACTTCGTTCATCTACTCCATGCTAACGCTCGAAAAACGTGGCTTCTTTTTTATTCGAACTTTAATTTCTTTCGCAATCTCCCGTAAAATGTGTTTAAAAAATATTCTAAGATAGAACACATTATGGTGAATCAGAAAGTGTATTATTATACCTTTATTAGCTCTTCATAAAAATTTTGAGAAAATTCTGATACAATACCAAAATCCGAGGCAAATTTTCATTTCAAATGTTGCGGTCTACGGGTTAACAGCTGACTGGATCAACGGGATCAACAACACTATATAACTTCAGCAGATGCTCGTATTGAGCAACTTGCATAAATTTCTACTGCGCAGCTTTTGAGGAGCCGACGTAACTTTTTCGTATGCACATATATCGTGCGTGACGTCATGCCTGTCATGCACTGCGCACTCAACTCGATGACTCCTCTTTAATAGAATAATGACAGAAGCAACACATTTTTTTTTTTTTTTTTTTAATATTAACACCAGTGTTAATAAAACACAGTTGATTTTTTCAACGCTGATTATCTGAATATATCACAGATCATACTATGGTTGGTTTCAGCAATTTATATAGTACATCCTACTGAAAGATTTATAAACAGTTTCACAATTTACACAATCTAATTTTAGGAGAAGGAATCAATAAATATTATATTTTTAACATTTAGCTATACTATAAATTATTATTTAACAAAAGCAGCCTAACCAGAAATTACTGTGGAGATTATCTCAATATCTCAGCTACCTGGATACATAGAAGAGTGCTGCAGGATCCAAACCAACTAAGGCAAAAACTTGAAACCTCTTTTTTCCCCCTTTTCAAAAAATTAGATTGGTAAATTTACTGAATGATTTGGAATTTTTAGCGTGCAGTTGGGCAACTACAGCTCAGCGGCCTTACATAAAAACAACTCACAATTTACCACTCGTCTCAAAGTTAAGCAGCTGCACTGCTAGACTTGAAGTTGTTAGTATTGCATGCACGCTTTATGGGAGTATGACAAGAGAAGAGCTCATCTGGTAAGTGTAACATCAGCCATAATTGATTGACATCAGCAATAATACCTTAAGTTATGTCAGCCGTCTTATAACGATGAGAAAAATTAAATTGAAGGTGATAACTTGACTTCCCTTTCGGCTTATTTGCACAGCATTGCACTTAACGTGGAATATTTTTATGATATTATTTTATATTCATTCTTCATTTCAAACGAGTTACATATTTTTTAAATTAAAATTTTTCCATAAGATAACATTGGTGTGTTTGAAAAAAAAAACATCCCTTGACTCGCTGTGACTAAACTCCCTTCTTGGAGGTATTCTAGGCAAGGGTATGCATGCATACAGCAGCAAGTATGTGTTGTATTTACCTCTCCAGTTGCCTGGCTGGCCCCGAACATACGTGCACGGATCAGACCTTCCCTCTTAGGTGTCTTGCTGAGTTGCACTTTGGTCGGTAGGTGGACGCGGGCATAGTCGAGCAAACCAGCGTGAAGGCCCTCTGCAGACAATACCACCATGTAAACACACTCATTGATAAAATGATAGCTCTGGAGTTAAATGCTGCACCAGTAGGTTTCCTAGCTGTCAATGTTTGGTCTTTGTATGTAATTACTGAAATTATTAATATGAAATTATTAAAAAATATTAATACAGTAAATAAATTAATTCTTTAAATAAGTATTGAATCCAGAAATACTTTGATACTGCTCTTTTTAATTTAATTTTATAATTTTTCTCTACAGAGGCACTCATATTCTAGAATAATTACTTTGTGTTTAAAAAAAGTAGAGATAGTCCATCTGTTTAAAAAAAGTGCAAACAATATGTAATATTGATAGTCACCTGCCAACAATCACTTGGCTTTATCACTCGCCTGGAATATCTACCTCATCAAAAATAACAATACATGCTACACAATACTTGATTATACACATTTGGTATGTACAATGATTACTCCAGGTAGCTGATAAAGCCACACAATCTGTTTTTGCCAAAAAAACTTAAACAAGTTTAAACCCAAAAGACAAAGGGAGAGTAAATTGAAATTGAAAAAGGAAAAAGGTGGAGGGTGGCGAGAGAGAAAGCCAAATAAGAATAAAAAAATAGACAGTTTCAATCAGGTATGGCTACTTTGATAACTTTAAAGTTAAACATTACAATACATAATTAACTAAGTACTGGGTAGAAACCAAATAAATAACTTGTTAGAGAAATATAGTAGTTGTAGGTTACCAATGATAATGAGGAGGATGGTATACGGGCATGAGTTATCAACTTTATTTAAAACAATGACGCTGGTCCTGCTTGCTGTCTCACCGAGATCGCTGTGGTCATCCACTAGCAGGATCTGGTGCACGAGGTGAGAGGGCGAGCGGTCCAGCACGGAGTGCACCGAACGCAGCAGAGTGGCTAGATCTTCGTTGTAGAAGCACACCACAATCGAGGCAGTCGGCAGCTGACTGGGGTACTGCTGCTCACGACACCTGCACACAGAATAAACTACATTAATGACCTTTGTACTGCTTAAAGGTCATGTTACCTTAAAGAACCTGTTCAGGGTTCCAATGACCTATTTTTTACCTGAACTAATCGAGAAACTTAATGAAAACAGTGAAATTTGCATGTGCGCAAGTTAAGCGCTAGCGAGAGAGAAAATAGTTATTTTGTTAACTTGTACGTAGTACAGTAGTTATCACGGCGATGCTGAGCCGTTCGAGTGTATAGTAGTCACGTGACTCACGACCAATCAGATGGTGTTAACTGGCCTCCACTATCTCCCTCCTCCTCTCCCTCCTCCTGCACTATAGTAGAATTAGCGTGATTGTTGCATTAATGAAAATATTTTCTTTTACTTTTTTTAATGATGAGACAATTAAAAGCTATGATGATAGTAGTTACAATAAATATAATGTACTCTATATATAAGAAATTACTGACTGTCTAACATTATTTTACCCATAATTATGTAATGTCTCAATTAAGCTGAAAAGAGACTTGCTTGAAATTTGTTTGAAATTTGAAGGCTGAGGGTGGTTAAAAAATATCTACCAATGCCTGAAGACAACAAAAACTTCAGTAAGCATCACTAGCAGCACACTTACATTGGATGTCTGGTGTCCGGAACATCTCGATGATACCCCAATTTATGACTAACTAAAATATTAAATGCATGATTTTTGTATCCTTCATCTCTTAAACGTTGGTCTTCTGGAGATTTTACCATGCCAATATCATCTTCAAATTTCTTAGCTTGTAGATGCTTAACAAGATTATCACTTGGTATTCGAGGATTTAACTTAGAGTGTGCAAATTTGCTCTTTGTTTCTTCAGGCTCTATGAGGTTGTTTTCATGTATAGGTGGATCTCTGATTTTGTGATAAAGTGCTCCGTTGCTTGGTTGTGGTGAGTGCTTCCAGCCTGGGGCTGGTGAGGTGTTGTTCTCTTGAGTCAAGTTGCTGTACAAAACGAGGCTGATGGTCCATGTAACAGACGCAAACGCCACGCCAAGAATAAAAGAGTTACAACGTCGAGGTGAACCTGCAACAAGTAAAATGGTTACGTAGGTACACCAGAGCTACAAATGCTTAGGAGAGGAGATAATATACAAATCAAATACAGTATAAACCCTGCACAGTATAATAATTAGCATACAATTAGTTAAGACTTTTTAAAAAAAAAAGTACAAAATTAATAATAAACATTAATTGAGCCCATCATACTGAGAAAGAGTATTACAAAGGTAGGAGGGACCATAATTGGAAGTTGGCGTACGAGGGTAGCAAAAATGATATGAGCAAATGTAATATTCGTGGTGGAATAACTTCTTCTTTGAATTTTATTGGCCAAGGATTAAGATAAATCAAGAGGCCAATGCTATTTAGTCTTAATTAAATTAATTAAGAGCTTATTGTCTTTGTTATAATTCAACTACGTATGTTATAGTGTTATAGTGTCTCTTATAAGGTAGAATGATAAGGCGATGAATGAAAGATGGTATGTACATAATATATAAAACACTCAACTTTGTAGGATTATGGGGTGAAGGAATGTTAGTTGATGATGCAGGTGCCAACATGAAAGGTGAAAAAATTCAGGGAATTTGATTCCAGCTTTTGTGTCTGTTCCCAAGGACACAAACGCATGACGAAGGAAGTAAAGGCTAGTTTGATTATGAGGGATGAGGCGAGGATGCTGGTGATTATGGAATTGAGTATCTGGGAAGGGTAGAAAATAATCAAGAAGATTAAGAATAGAAAGGAAAAGGAAATTATTCGGAGAGGTGAGACACTCAATGCGGAGCCACACGATGTAACAGCACTTCACTCAGAGACCAAGACGAGATTATTCGCGGTGGAATACCTCAATAGCCGCAAGCAGAAGTGTGTGCATGTCTTGTATATGCAAACACACTGCTTCATATGTATATATTATGCATAATATATATTACTTTGCTTTACTGTGCACATTGTATTTAAATGATACTGTACAACACTACATGCAGTATGCATACGTATGCATACATAATACTGTATATATGATACAGTAGGTGCAGTGTATTTAACATTACTCAAAAATTAAATACAGTATGCAACCAAATCTTTAACCATGCACATCAATTGACTTATAAATGGTCATAATTATCATACCAGCTGTCATAGTGCCACACAATTTGAAGGCTCTCCTGGTTCTGTTGTTCTACTGCAGTTTGTTTCTATAATGGGACAGATCACGAATTCAAATTCACATACAAATAAATATTACTGAATATTTTAATGCTACGTCATTTTTGAGTAAGCAATTTACTGTACTTATAATATGTATTAATATAATAATATATATGTTTATAACTTATAACTCTTTTTTATAAGTACTGAATAGTATAAACACAGACGTCTGTGGTATTGTGGTATAAACAAATTATTGAAATGATAATAAATCGCAAACAACGCAAACGTCCGACACGACACAGCTGCACACAGCTGCAGCGCTGCAGCACTGCAGCTGATCGGGTCATTCGAGTACGATCCGCGCCTTGTAATATAGTTCATCAATGTCCAAAAGATGGCGCTCAAAACAGAATGTTGCAAATTTTTAAGAAATATTAATTTTAAAAATAGTTATAATATCAAATAAAATAAGAAAATGTTTAAATTATATTTATGCATTTAGTAGGTAATTTATTTTAATAAAATAATAGTTCTAATAATAAAACTTAAGCTGTAAATTCAATTTCAAGTTGCGAAACTCTCACAACAGAAATGTTTAAAAAATTTAAATATTTAATTTGAAGGTACGAAGTCATATAAATATGCGTGGATCCGCAATAACTTAATGAGTTAGTAGTCACACTGGTTTGTCATTAAATATTGAGATGTAAAATAGGTAAAATAATTAAAAAAAAAAAAAAATAAAAAAAATAATTAAAATTGAAATAGAGATAATCCGGATCAGCTGACCCAATGTTAAAAAAATCCCATTCATAAAAATTATGAAAAAATTTTAAAATGTTCTCCTCTACATCCCCTATCAGTAGGTAAATCGTTTGCTTGGCTTTGTTGTTGAATACATTCAGCAGTAGGTACTGAGACTGAGAGGGAACTGGAATCACTTGATTTATTCCTCCTAATTTAACATATATTATTTTTTTTTAAACAATAATATACACGTAAGAAATAAATATACATAACTTGAACATAAACATTTTTTTTTTTTTTTACCTAGTTTCTTTATCATTACTTTTTGTTATTCCGTTTCCCCCTCGTATTCAAAAGTCCGCGGGGAAAGCAATGGTCGGTGATTGGCTGATTTTTTTGAAGAATCTTAGGGTCAATATCAGTGCATAAGTGTCGTAAAATGGTCATTATTGACATGAAATTTGGAGTCGATTTACATTTTATTTAATGATTTATTGTATTTTTCACAGATATCATTGGCAAATATTGTATTTTTTTCCATTAACTTTATTTTGACATCTCAATCTATCAAATAAAATAATTGTCAAATGTACCACGATTGTCATATCGCAGAAAATAAATAATTTTTGGTATGCTACTACCATGTTAAATGGGTGCTTTTTGCCTACATTCACGTGACGTCATATTTTTGTGACGTATGGTGAAAGACCCGTATACAAAAACGAGCTAGTTTTCTAGTTATTAATTTTTAAAGTTGACTAATTTAACATGGAAGTTCCATTTCTCCATGTTAAATTAGTCAACTTTAAAAATTAATAACTCGAAAACTAGCTCGTTTTTGTATACCTGATATTTTACCTACTGATTAAAGGGGATGTAGAGGAGAACACTTTAAATTTTTTTTCATAATTTTTATGATTGGGATTTTTTTAGCATTGGGCCAGCTGATCCGTATTATCTCTACCTTAAGTTAGAGATAACGCCGAACAGCTGTTCGACGTAGGTGTCGCAAGTCCCTTGATTAACATGTAAACCTTGGCAATTTCACGAAAATTCTGAAATGTTTTTGAAAGGCGGATATTATAGTGCCTAAAAGCCATAGAAAAAGTTTCAAGAGAATTTAACGAGCCGATTTTTTTAAATTAAGTTTTTAGTTTGTCTCTCTATGGGAAAGCCCTATGCTGAAAATTAAAAAAAAAAAAGCTCGTTAAATTGTTTTGAAACTTTTTCTATGGCTTTTAGGCACTAATATCCGCCTCTCAAAAAAATTTCAGAATTTTTGTGAATTTGCCAAGGTTTACATGTTAATCAAAGGGACCTACGTCAAACAGCTGTTCGGCGTTATCTCTACCTTAAGAAATTAATTTGGTAGATTACAACAATAATTGTCCAAATACTACTAATTTTTTTCAGATTTTTTTAACCGTTGGTTTAATTATAATTATATTTATTCAAATGTGTATTTTGACTATTTTGTATCATTTTAATGTTAAATTTTTCAATCAACATTGCACAAAAACGACTCGAGATATTTTTTAACATTTTATATAGATTAAAATTAAGCTAATTTTTTGGACTATTTTTATGAAAGTTTTCATATATTTCGAACCGCTGCGATGATTGTTTTTCATATGCTCTAAGAAACTTGGCCACGCTCTCAGGAACTGTAGTCACCTCCCCCTCGTGCCAGATTTAACAGGCGCGGATCCAGGGGGGGGGGGGGGAGGGGCTGCAGTCCCCCCGAAATTTTGGATTTAACATGGGCAAATTAGGCATTTCCCCCACTCCATTTTTTTTTTTTAACATTGGCCTTATGGAGGCAGCCCCCCCCCCCCCTCCCCCCCGAAATTTTTTTCTGGATCCGCGCCTGCCAGATTATTAGCATTACTAGTGCAACAGAGTGTTGCCAGTGTTATAGCCACGCCTCTTTTTATTTGTGTGACAAATTCTCAGGTTATGCCTTTAAATAAAAATGAAAAAAAGTTTCATAGATACAGGGTGTCCCAAAGATCTTAAGATTTTCCAAACCCAAATAACGAACAAACAAAAGAATTTAATACTCACTTTATATAAATCAAATGAAAGCTCTGAATTTAACATTTTCAAAAATGTAAACAGAAAAAAAAATTATTTTTACAGTAGTTACAATATTTTTGTCACTACTTTTTCTTATAAAAAAAATATACAATTTAAAAAAATCAGATTTGTTTAACGTCGGTAATAAAATTAAACGATATGTACAGTATTATACATTAGACAATAAAACTGGCAATTAATTGTAAGATGTAATATATACCTATAATATATAATTAATTAAAAAATAATAAAATATTATATATATATAATTTTTAGTTTTATGCTGAACATCATGCGGGAAATGTTTTAAACATTTTTTATATTTTTAAATTGTTGTCTACAAAAACATAAATAACTTAATAATGAATACTACATAATATAATTATAATAATAGTTTTTTTTTTATTCCGTAGACTAGATGTTATATATATTATCGATGACGAAAAAAGCAAAAAAGCACATTGGAATTAAATAATTGAATTATAGCATACTTAAGTAATCATAATACTGCATGTAGACGGGTTTTAAATAAATTAAAGATGTATTTACTATGTGTTTCGGGGATATGAATTTTTAAAGTTTTTTTTTTTAATGAAATTTTTTCATAAAATTTTATCTAAATCGTATCCGTCGAGTACCATTTTTTGTTATTTTTCCCTCAAAATTTACTAAGGTTCAGCTCTCAAGGGGGGGGGGGTATAACACCCCCCCCCCCCGTGTCTACGCCCCCACCTGCGCACCCGGACCGCCTCAAAATTTTTACTATTTGAAGAAAACAACAACTACATAATATTATTTAATTATTCCACCAAAAAAGCGGCCCTTTTTTTATAGCGTTGATATACTGGTTTATGTAAAAATTATGCATGATTATATTGCTTAATGAGATATTAAAATGTGAAAATTTTAGTGGCTTCATCGACAGAAGGGGTAAAAATATGGTACTGTGAATTTTTCCATATTTTTCTGAGACCGGAAACTATTTTTAAAAAATTTATTGAAAGTCTATTTTATGACGTCATGAGCGGCACTGCCCTATCCTTTTTCTTAAGGAATAATGCCGCCCGTGACGTCATCAAAATAAACTTTCAATTATTTTTTAAAAATAGTTTTTAATTATTTAAAAAATAAATATTTTAGAAAATGTGTTAACAAACATGATTCGGAAGGATCAATTTATAACTGTGGTAAAAAATTGTTCAATGGATTGCCGATCAATATAAAAACATGTCCTAATAAAAAAATGTTTAAAAGACTATGTATATAGAATTTGTAAAACAAAAATTTTTGTATAGCAGGTAAATGTATAAGAGAGATTATAATTATATATATAGTAAGTCAATAGTATATATTTTATTTTTATAGTAATTGGTAGCAACCATCGACAATCGACAACGAGTGTAGGAGCGTTTGTTTCAGACCTCTACCAAAACGCAATGTGTTTTTAAATTTTAACTGTGCACGTTTTCAACTGTATGTGTGTGTTTTAAGTGCTCAAGTGAACTTTATCAGCGAGGGTGATAGCCCAGTTTGCAAGGTAATTATTAAATTACACACTCATATTATATATATATATATATATATATATATATATATATATATATATATATATATATAATATATAAAGCAGTTAATTTCTTACTTTTATAATAACTATAAACCTTAATCGTTTATAGGCTTTTTGATGTGTAGATCGAGGCATCGAGGGTCTCTTAATTACAATATTGTTTTAAATTCGATCCTTAGCATAATACTGCGGACCACGATCGAACTGCTATTATATGCATATGCTTGACAGATACAGGGTACAATTAATATATTAATATATATATATATATGTATATATAGATATAGCCCATGACAGTATTTTCAGGAGATTGCCCACTATTTGGAATTTGGTTCATTTTAGATGGTCAAACCTGTCGTAAGCTATTTTTCTCCTCTTGAGACATCTTTGATATTATGTAGTTTCAGAGAGTGTTCAAATACTACCATGCAGCAGGTGTAGCACCTATAGAGTTGTTTGCTGTTTTTGTTTACGAGGGAAAATAGCATAGCAGGTATACGGACGGTCAGGAGGGTAGAGAAGAGAAAGTGGAGGCCCAACTACTATGGCATTAGATAGGAGAAATGACAAAAAAAAAAAAAAATTAAAATGAAAAAATAGTTTTGATTGTTCTTTAATGATGTCATTTTTTTATGCTATCTATCGTTTATTGGTGTATTTTTACAATTTTTTAAAACTGATTTATTTTGTTTAATAAAGTGAAAAAAAAAATCAATATGTAATTTGTTTATACACTATATAGTCTGTGCATTTTGGTCTTCCATTGAGTAGCCTAACTCTATATTAGGGCAGTGTCACGAGATTGTTGGGTTGCTTACTTACAGGATAACGCTCAACTGCTTACTTCTCCCTCCTCACTTCCCCTACTGTTGTCATACTGTACGCTTAAAAGCATTGGAAAAATAATAATAATAATAAAAAAAGTTAGAAAAATTGACTTTGTTAATTGCCAGGTATAATTATTTAAGAACATGAAAATGTAGTTTAATTGTGTATTCTTTATAAGCTAGCAGGTGAAATTGAAACGATATAAATGTAATAATTGTCATATATTATTATAATTTATATTTTTTTTTCTACATTTTCTCCCATTACACGCTACTGATGCAACATAACATTATGGCGCGGTAGAAATGGCTTCATCAACATTGAGATATAACATCGACTGCTGAGCTGCTCGCGATGCGCATGCAGATCAGATACTTATCATCTCACCATGCACAAATCCTTGGCTTCTTTTATCTAATATGTGGTACGCTCCCACAGAACCATACATGCACATGCATTATGCATGAAATGACAAACTTTGCTCCAGATATTCTTGCAGCATTTTACGTTTGGGATAACGATCGAAGTAATGTAGTGGAACTAATATTATAAATTTTGCCTTTTTTTTTCTTTTCTTTTCTTTTCTCTTTTTTTTTTTTTTTTTTTTTTTTTGTTACGTTAGTAAATGTAAAAAACGGAAAATCTTATTCTAATTGATGGATACATTAATGGCAGAAAATACGGTAGTTTAAAGTTTAATGTAGGTAAATGTTCTAAATCAGGTGCATAATTATATCATCAATATCATCATATATAATTGGGAAGGGGAAAAGAAAGTATATTTTTTATTTAACATAATTTTAATTGATTTTTTTAAATTTACATGGAATCCTTCTTGCATGGTTTTTGAAAGTCCACATAATTGCAAGATACTTATGGTAACAATAATAAAATATAAATAACAGTTGTTTATTGAGTATCATGCAGCTATTACATAAAAAAAAAAAAAAAAAGTACAACAACCCAATGGGTTACATGAAAAAGGATAATATATCCCATTCACAATAGTGTCCAATCACCCAACTACCAGTTTCTTTGTTGCTATGAAAAAAAAATGTAAATCCTAGAAAAATAGATTACAGGGTGAACTATAATCATATCTCACAAAAAGCAAAAAGGTTGACGCATGACTACATGAGTTATAAGCAATCAAATAAACATTCAAAATGGTGCAAATTAAGACATTATTATGCAAAAGAAATTAAAATTATGTAAATGAACCAGTCCTAGAACACGCTGCTAAAAATTAATGTTATAGCGATGGCGCTGTGCCGTGCATTGAAATCTATATTATAGTTATACTGTATACTGTCATACGTTCATCATGGCAGAATTATTAAAAAGTTACTTGGTAACTAGCTAGAATTCACTTGTTTATTATTATATTTTTTTCGATATTTATATTTATTACTATCATCTCCGAGAGCGATATAAGGTCGACATGAATGCTTGCTCCCCACCCGTCGTTGCAGCAGCGCCCCCGCCCCCCGCCGGCCCGCCACCCAGCGCCTGCTCGCGAGAAGATAGTCTAGCGCTGTGCCAGTGCAGTCAGACTAGCAGAGTCATAGCAACTAGGGCCGGCTGGCCGGTCGGACGTAAGAAAAAGCGAAGCAAGAGAAACCGCGCGGCAACACACTGCAAGGGGTCGCAACACAGGTAAGTGAGGCTGAAATAAGAAAAGAATAATTACTTCAAACCATTGCTGAAAATTTAATTAATTAAGTTCAGCATACCGTTTTCATACAATTTATAGAGCGGAGGAGAGTGCAATGAAAATATTTGCTTAATAATATAACTTGTAACATTTCCACTCGGAAATATTCTCCTTAAAGGTATACAGGCCTCAAATTACAAATTAGACAGACATTAGGTGTTGCTCAAGTTTATAATAAACATTCGTATTATTTTTACCTGCGCGCGGTGCGTCTGTGCGAAGTCGCGCTGTAAAGAAAGTCCTTGCTGACGTCACAACTCACAGCTAGCACCGATTAGCATTGAGTTGTGACGTCATCAAGGACTTCGTGACGTCATCAAGGACTAAATTTCTTACTTTGAACTGCGACTTCACACGGATGCATCACGCGTGGAAAAAAATGATGCGAATGTTGATTATATACTCTAAACCCACTTGGTGACTGTCTAATTTGTATTTTGAGGCCTGTATGCCTTTAATCATTAATAATTTCACTTTCATGTGACATGAGACAGCACTTCGCGGGCGGTACATAGTGGAGCTAGCTATACTAAAAAGTAAACAAAGCCTCATATATCGCACCTAATAATTAATTTTTATACAGGTGGCATGCACAAATATTTAATTTAAAATTAATCATTTGGGCGTAACTGGCGTAAAATCTCTATACAAATTTTATACCATTCAGATCAATATACAGCGTATTGTTCGGCTTGTTCGATATTAAAGAAGAACACCCACTTCCTTCACATTTTTTTTCCTTTGCTAAATTATATACACTATTATAATATTGACTTAGCTATCGTTTAATAACATGTGATGTTAATCGTTTTTTTAACTTTTCTTTTAAAAAAATTATGTTTTTAATGAATAGTCATAGTTTTTCAACATGTGGATAATTTACCAGATAAATTTATATCATTATATTTATTACATAATACAGTATAAACGAATACAGACTAATTCATTGTGATACAATATTATTTCGTATCAAACATGATTTAATAATAATATAAAAATTCACCGAGTAATCAAATTAGCCAATAGTTAAAAAGGTCAAGATGTATTTGTTAACCATCTATTGGCAATTTGTCATTAGTATATTATTTTAACTTTCATTCATCCTTAGATTGGATACAATACATATAACAGTGCATAAATATTTTAATTTTAAACAATATGTATAAGTAATAACGGAACAATCAACTTAACTCTGCAACGTATTTTCATACTTTCATCACTACCTTCAGCCCACACTTAGTATATAATTGGTTACATATTTAAGTGTAGATCTACCTCTGCCATGGATGTGATTGATGTGAAGATGGAACTTTTTCACCTCCCTCTAACTTGCAAATGTGATGGCAAAAAGGGCAATACTCCTCAGTTCATTACCACTTTATGGCGGTGAATTTCCAACTTTTTCGGGACCACAGGAGCACTTTCTTTATTATACCTCTCCCGAAATTACAAATTTATGAATTTGTCTCTTGGAGTGGCAATTCTAGCAAATCTAAATTATTTTAAATATTTTTGCTATATCCAGAGGTGGATGAACATTATCGAATTTTACAATGTATCATAATAAATTTGAAATTACGAAAATTAACACGTTCCCTCTGTCAATATGTCAAGCCTGGAGATGCAATCAAAGGCGTATTAAAAATAAAAGATTTGTTAGGGTTGTACTCAGGGGCGGATCCAGCCCGCGGCTCTAGGGGGGGCGGTGACCTATCCCGCAATGTTAAATTTTGGGGTGGGAGGGGGGGCGACGGGTGGGGGGTGGTAATACCTTCAATGTATTTTGGGACCTTTTTGGGGGAGCGATCGCCCCCATCGCCCCCCCCCCCCCCCCCACCTCCTTGGATCCGCACCTTTGTACTATATAAAAATATACTGCTTTATAGAAGGGCAATATTGATTCTCGAATACAATTATGAACCATTGAAATTGTATGATATTGTTGTCCGATGCATAAAAATAACGGGGCCATACCTTTATAATATAAAATAAAATGTGAACTATTGCACTGCAAATTTAGCAATATTTTATATTTATTTTAAAAATTGTGTATTTTTTGGAGATTGTAACGTAGTAAATGTTTGAATTACGTGATTATGAAACAATAACGCTCTCTGTTGGTGACATTATGAAATTAACAAATTATGACATAAACTATTCAAGAGCTGTTATAACATTTAAACTTTACTATTGGGTCTAAGGATCGTCACGATAAAACGCACATGAATATGCTGGTTAAAAAAAGTTATGATGATGCCTTGATCTCTCGCAGCCTTTGATCTTTGGTCATAAATGTTGATGAAATCTTGTAGAATATACAGAGGAACATTTATTTCATTACAACTCCTAGGTCAGTACACCTCGACACATGAACTTTGCCATTGCCTAATTTGCTGCAGTTGCCACTCCATGAAAAAAAATGTATTCAGATTTGAAATAGAAGAGCACAAATCATCCCAGAAAAGTTAAAGTTCATCACGACTCACTGCCAATGGCGTAGCCAGGAAGGAGGAGGGGGGGGGGGAGAGAGCATCCCCTTCTGACTTTTTTAGAACTTGCTGTGGATACAAACTTTAAAATTTAAAAAAAATTGTGTTAGAATTTTCGAATTTTCTTTATTTTAAAGATTTTTTTTTCAACTATTAATTTCGTAAATTTCCAAATCGATTTTCGTAGATAACAAAATATCTAGAACAGGGACCCCAGCTGTTATGGACACGTCTCTCATCACATGTATGGCATTTTGTGAGACATGGCAAAAATTAATTTACTTCATATTCAACGTTTTTTTTTTTTTTTTAATATTAGTTGTGCACAGAAGTTATGTTTTTTTCGTTATTTATAATGAAACGTTCATATCTTATAATTACACACACACACACACTGCACAATTTTTTAATGAGATCTTAGTTTTTTATGCAATCCAATTAAGACAATATCTCAGACCAAAACTAGTTGACCATACACTAGTTGTAAGTTAGCTAGGTCATAACCATGCTTTCCTTGTGTCTCAAATTGGATAACAATAAATATATTATATATATAAGCATTTTCAGGCATCGAAATTGTTCTTAAAATTATTCATTAATGCGAAGACTTTTTTGATGATCCTAATTTGAACCTTTTATGAGGACATAAAAACAATTCACTTTCAGTACATTGATCGGATAATAATAACTTATCTTTAAAGGGGAAGACAATATAAGCAGTGCTCTTATTATAACAAGAAAGAAAGTAAATTGATGGTTTAAATAAAAAATGATAACTGCGCCAGGGGGCCACAGCGTACAAATCGAACATTGTATTAATTGGGCTAAAGTTCACTTTGACCTCGGCTGCCTTGATGATGGTTTTCCATTTTCACTCCCATGCAGGTGACTGCCGGGGCTAACACAAGGCCACGGCCGTCTCCTTACCTAACCTATAGCAACTCGTAATCCTGTCACCTTAATCCTTTCATGCTAAGGGTTGTCGGGACACTATATATACATAGGGGTGTTAGGTCAGCCTTAACCTTTTCTGTCCACCCTCCGTCCCTGTCCATGGGTTCTACTCATTGAGTAAGCAGGTTAGATACACGAGGAAGTCATATATTATATAATACATTGAATAACATTAACAAATAAATTAATATGTCACTTAAAAATGATCATTACGTAATTTGTCTTTATGAAAGTCAGTGATTAAAGATCAATTAAAAAAAAAATGTAAAATATTTACACGTGACTGCTGATTTGGCTACGAATCACAATTTTTTGTTCTCTTATACATGCTAAAAATATGTAGAGAGGTGGGTTAGTGAGGTTGTACAGCCAGAGGTACTATATAATTATGCATCTCAGCATTTGTATACAGTATGTTGACACAGTTATGCTATACATGGCTTGGAGGACAAAAGATGTGTGCTGCTCCACCCGCAGTGGTTAGCTAGCTGTTACCAGGCACGCTCCGCGCATCGATCCGGGGCCTCGTGACCTACCCTCTGTCCCACTGGGCCTTAGTTCGTCGGCCACAAATTTGCCACCCTCTGCAGCGTCATATGCTTTGCAATTAAATGTGAGCACCAGTATATAATGACCGTATATATAATTATGTATCCGTTTTCACACAATTAATAGCTATAATATGATACGCTAGGCTTAATTATTCAATTATAAATTTGTTTTACAAAAATAATTTATTTAGATTAATATAACATACTATGACAGTGTTATATCCGAAAACGCCAGCGTGTAAAAAACTGAATTTTCAATTTCATAAAAAAAAATATACTTATGAAAACAAAAAAATAAAATAAAAATTGGGTTCGATTGTTTGAAAACAATTTGTTTGTTTTGTTCGTTACGTTTTGTATTAATTGACAGAGAGGGTGTTAAAACTGTTAAACATATTTAAGGTAGTATAATAGTAATATACAGAAGTCAGTTAAACAACATGCAAATAAAAAACACAGAAAATAAATAATTAGAAAAAAAAAAAAAAATCTTGGTGTAGTCCGTGAAGTTCACTTATAAAAAGTTATCAGTTTCACTCCCACTAGCTTCCGCATGCTCGCTTTCTGCTGCCATCATTTGAGATTATGGCGTATCGAGATGCGAGCGACTGCCGGCTGCATGCGGCCTCCAACAGAAGGCATACATTGCACACATGTGGAAACAGCAGCTAATTGTTGAACAAACTCAACACTGGCTCGCGTGTACCTGCAATGCTTGAGTTGACGTTGCTATTGTGTTCAGAAAAAGAAAAGAAAAAAAAATCACATTCGTTTCCATTCAGACCACAGGAACTTTTTTTTTTTCGTAATTTCTGCTTCTTATGTTAATTATTATGATGAAATTATAGAATAACTGACTCTAGTTTAATTTCAGTATTTGTATATTTTCCACTTTTCAGAATTTCCCTTTCTTACAAATTTTATAAATGCGTTAATTTGATGGACCGTTTAATTGTTTGGGTGCATGGCTAATTACTGCCTATTCTCAAAATGAATCAATAAGAAAAAGATGGGCTATTTATTTAAACAATTAATATTCGCTTATTTTATATTATACACCGTTGCTTTGCTTTACGCTCACCAATTTAAAAGAAATAACAATTATTTAACATCAACTCAAAATGCATAATGTGTGCGCGTTTTGGTTATAAAATCAAACCTTAATACGAAATTCATCTAATCTCATAATTTTGTAATCTCAGTAATATACAATATGTCCCCCTTCCTTTTGAAAATCTAAATTTAACATGAGCAGTATCGACGCCTGTTTCACTCCACCATTTTATTTCAGTAACATTGACCTTATATATATGTGACTATATAGCCGCCCCAAATTTATTTTTTCTCCTCGCCTCATGTGACATTGTTTATTTACTGTGTTCAATTATGTTACTACGTTTATATAATTAATTGCTAATACGATTTTATTGATTAAATATTATTTTAGATTTGTTATCGCCGTCCTTAATTCCCTTTATGCAAGGGTTACTATAATTAATTTACTCTTGTAATAACGGTAAATTATTGAATTTTTATTTTTAAGATCAAAAGTTCTTAATTATAGATAATTATCTGGGTGTCTCATCGAACGAGTCTGTCCGAGCGGCTGGTTCTGCCCTCACTCGGGGCTGCCACAAACTAACTGTCACAATTAATATTGACTTGGGGTCAAATTAATGCACCAACTATGAAATAAGGATAATAAAATTAAAGATTGGAAGCCAATCTATGAATGAATTCAATAGTTCCGCTGCGCACTTTATGCTCCACTAAATGAGCCCTTGCCACGATTGTTTTTTTATTCTTATCAATACTATCAAATAAATAAAAAATCACAGCAAAACAATATTTTTCACTATCTTAACATTAAATTTGTAAATCAGGTTAAGGAGTGCACATTGTAGGTTGCTGTGATGTTTTTTTTTTTTTTTTTTTCTAAATCCTTTGCTGGCTTGCTGAAATTAAATAATTTTTGTATTTTGTTCTGCATTAATTGATCATCCAAAGTTCCTGCGACCAGTTTATCAAATACAAAATTTTAACATGCATGGAGAAATAGAGCAAAACAGTGACCATTAACAGCAGATAGTCAGTGTGTATAATATGTAATATAGTAAATCTAGATGTACAAAATATTGTATTATAATAATAATATAATAATTATGAATAATATTATATATTTATAATATATATAATAAAAAATAATATATTTTTCTCAGGCCCGGCCGGTGTATTCGCTAAAATTAAAATTCGCTAACAGTATAATTCGAGAACATTAATTAATTCTCTATGCACGCGCTGGTGCAGAAATTAATTTTTAAGCACAGACTCGTAATTTATTCGGAACAAATCGGTTGACAAACAATCATTAAGAAATTAAATACACACAAACAATTGTCTCCCACCTTTAAATTTTCAACTGACATTCTCACCTTCAATTTGAAAAATGCTGTTTCTTTACAGTCGTGATAGAATGTATATAATAAGACTTCTTCTTCTTAATTACTTTAATTGTGTAGCTTTAAGTCATTACACGTTACCATAATTGATTCCAATTTTTATAAGTCATCAGCTTTCACAAATCCTAACTGGACAAATTATCAATAGACATGTCACAACTATATAGGTTTTCAGTGCATGATTTCCACCATTGTGTATGCACAAAGTCAGCATATCATTAGAGCGATGAAAGTTGCGAATTATATGCTCTCAACACTGCGATCCATATCATAACTTAAGTGTCCACAGCTAAAGTTTTCGTTGGTTCGTTTTTCCAAGGAATATAATTACTGTATTAATCTATATATATATATATATATATATATATATATATATATATATATATATATATATATATATATATAAATATAATAATATATATTGGTTATCCTATTTTCTTTAATAATTTATGTTTGTATATCTATAATTAATTAAATAGTATTTATGTATATCTATATATTAAGTGTTATATTTATAATGTATGTATTTATATAATATGTATATGAGGTTTCCACGTTTCCCTCAGTCGCAGGCAAATGCCGGGATGGATTGCAAGGCCGTGGCCGTCCCCTTCCGAAAGAGCCCGCGAAACGCTCACGTTAGGGTTTCGGAAAGTTTGAGTTTTCAAAGTAGTATGTAATTAGTAAGTAGAAGTACCCAATATAGGGTTTGATTAAAAAAAGTAATAAATAATTATATGTACATGTAGACTATGTAAACTATATTATTTGTGCTCAGTATAAATAAATTATTATTGTTTTATAGCAATTTAGCGTCAGCAGCAACCTGCAACAAGTCAGAGATGGGGTTTGCTTGATATCGCGATCCTTTACTTTCCATTCTTCATTGCATTATTTTACTTTCTTGATTTTATAGTACATGCATATAATATGTTCTCTTTGCTCTTCAGTAGAAAATTTAATATTTAAGTGACCCAGAGTTTAAAAATGTTGACAGATCTTCTAGTTGAATTGACTTGAGCTTTGTTGTTACAGCATGCTCGTTGTGGCTGCGACACGTGACAATGTTCCAGCCAATCCCCGAGGAGGACGCCACAAGTGGCTGCAGCCTACGTTACCACCATGCCGTGAGTACAACCGATTTACCGTCGCATGTCACAGTGCCTACATTCATTGTATTGTGTTGTATGTTTGTGCAACTATCTGCTGATACAAATAGTATACGTAAGATGTAATATTTTCTCCACAAGTATTCTCGAACGAAATGACCGATGGCGGCGCTGTCTGCAGAGTGATGACGTCACAAAATGGCGGACGTAATGCGGCTCGAAAGAAATATGGAGTATGAAAAGCAGGTTAATAATTTGATAATGTGCGATTAGAAGCTTACATACAAACGTAAAATTTGACGCACCAGCTGTCAAATTAAATTCAGGGGCTTTACAATATTATTGGAGCCAATCGCACCCCTTTCAGGGGTGTTTTTTTTCCCCCATAGGAAATACGAAAAGTTTTTCCAATGAATATGACCGAGATGTAACAATTTGAAAATTTATAAGAATTTTATGGAGAAAATTTCATACAATAGGTAATTAATTTACACCTCTGAAATAATTAATTAATACAGATTCATTACCACACCCCCGTGGCACCACCTCTACCACGCACACCCCTGGAGTGCTACCCGGCCGTACCCCGTTATTCAGACCTATTAGTATTTTCCACTTTTTTTAATAAACGAGCTAAAATTATAAAACTTAATTTTCAAGGGGTTATCAACCCTCCTGAACCAAGAAATAATTTTAGATTTTCTCCCCGACGCACCCTTGAGTGTTAGATAACTACCCTTAAAACCCATTTTCCTTAAAAATTGTGCTAAAATTATGAAATTAATTTTCAAGGGGTAACCGACCCTCCTAAACTAGGAAATAATTTTAGATTTTCTCCCCGACGCACCCCTGAGGGTAGAGAACTACCCCTAAACTCCACTTTCCTTAAAAATTGTGCTAAAATTATGAAATTTATTTTCAAGGGGTAATCGACCCTACTGAAGTCGGAAATAATTTTAAATTTTCTCCCTGACGCACCCCTGAGGGTGGAGACCTACCCCTAAAATCCACTTTCCTTAAAAATTGTGTTAAAATTATGAAATTAATTTTCAAGAGGTAATTGACCCTCCTGAACTCGGAAATAATTTTAAATTTTCTCCCCGACGCACCCCTGAGGGTGGAGAACTACCCCGAAAATCCACTTTCCTTAAAAATTGTGCTAAAATTATGAAATTAATTTTCAAGGGGCAATCGACCCTACTGAAGTCGGAAATAATTTTAAATTTTCTTCCCGACGCACCCCTGAGGGTGGAAAACTACCCCTAAAATCCACTTTCCTTAAAAATTGTGCTAAAATTATGAAATTAATTTTCTAGGGGTAATCGACCCTACTGAAGTCGGAAATAATTTTAAATTTTCTCCCTGACGCACACCAGAGGGTAAACGGCTACCCACCATATCCTTCTTTCTTAATAATCGAGTTGAAATTGTGAATTAATTTTTTTTCGGGATTTATCGTAATTTTTCATAGAAAAAAAAATATATCAGACTCGCCTCTTTACTTGCAGTATGATGATGGATGTCCACCGTTATAATAATTACATGGCGTGAAGGCTCATGTTGTGGTCTGCACAATGAGGCTATGTGTGACATTAATTAACAACTGAAGTGTGACCATCAATTCCACATAACTTCTATCACTTTCAGCTCGTCAATGGTCTCAAATCTCTTTCTGAAGCAAATGGTTTACAAGAAGAGATTTGAGACCAATTGACGAACAGAAAGTGGAGATAAGACGTTGCATGGAATTGGTCACAACTCAGACGTTAGAGGCCATGCACCTACACACATAGCCTCGTTGAGCGGACCAACATGTGCCATCACGCCAATTAACGGTGCTGAACACATTGAGTGAAACCATCATCATACTGCAAATGAAGAAGTGAGTCTGGGATACTTTTTCTCTGAAAAATTTCGATAAATCCCGAATAAAAATTTAATTCACAATTTCAACTCGATTATTAAGAAAGAAGGATATGGTGGGTAGCCGTTGACCCTCAGGGTTGCGTCGGGGAAAACGTCTAAATTTATTTCTGAGTTTCAGAGGGGTTAATAAACACTTGAAAATTTAATTTTTTTATTTTAGCACAATTTTTAAGGAAAATGGATTTTAGGGGTAGGTTTCCACCCTCAGATGTACGTCGGGAAGAAAATCTAAAATTATTTCCGACTTCAGTAGGGTCGATTACCCCTTGAAAATTAATTTCATAATTTTAGCACAATTTTTAAGGAAGATTGTTTTTCGGGGTAGTTCTCCACCCTCAGGGGTGCGTCGGGGAGAAAATCTAAAATTATTTCCGAGTTCAGTAGGGTCGATTGCCCCTTGAAAATTAATTTCATAATTTTAGCACAATTTGTAAGGAAGATTGTTTTTCGGGGTAGTTCTCCACCCTCAGGGGTGCGTCGGGGAGAAAATCTAAAATATTAGCAAGTTTTTAGGAGGGTCGATTACACCTTGAAAATTAATTTCATAATTTTATCCCAATCAGTAAGAAAAATTAACAATTATTTAATATCATATGGATCGACATATACATATTATGCATATATACCACGCGCCGGGCGCAAGACTCTATTTAAAGCAAATGACACGGTGTATGGTCACATTTATCTGTTATTTTATTTATTAAGACTAATATTTAACTTTATTATGATAATTAAAAATTTGCAAGTGGATAATATTATATAATCACGTAAATTAACTCAGGAATGGTATGTTGTTCCTATACTGTTATGAACAGCTAGCCGCATTCTAGTAGTTCACACTTTTGGCCGCTAGAGGGCTGAATTTGGTTGCGTTCGCGAATAGTATCGTGAAGAACGTTAAAAGTTAAAACGTGCTTGCAACAATTTTAACTTTCACAACCAATATATATACACGGACATGAATGTAGAAAAACAATAAATATCTGATAATACAATTATAATAAAACATTTACTATGCAATATATGTACACACGATATGAAGCCGAATTAGCCAGATGCTTGTGACGCCTGTGAGGTTATGCAACTCATTGGGCGCCAACACAGAGCGGGTCACATAAGCGGCAGGGGCAATGAAGGTGGTGACTCATTTCTCATTTAATGATGTATATTATTTTTAAATTATCACTCTTCAAATTTCTATAGTGCGTTAATTTTATTTTAAATATTTCTATATTATGTAAATGAAAGAAAATGGTCATTTAAATTGTCTTGCGAATCTCACAAGCATACAAATAACAAAAAAGTAATATTTTTTTATAACTATTTGTTTTTGATTGCAATTTAAACAATATCACTGGTGAAGAAGATACACTTTTTTTTATTAATATGCACAAATTAAAAAAATTAAAAACTTTAAGACATTTATATTGAAATTAAAAAGATAATGACGCATGACTAATAATGCTAAACGTAAAGCACACGTATTTTCACGTCTTTAATTTCGCAATACGATGAAAAAGTGCACACAATGTAATCAATCTGTTTTAATCGGTTAAAGACGATTTTTTTTTTAAATATTTATCAATAAATATAATTATGTGTCTCTTGTAACAGAATAATCATTAAATTTATTTTCCAAATATATAATAATATAACTTAGATGATTTTTATTCGAGGAATTCAAAGTCTTGGGCGCGATTTGTGAAGGAGATAACCAGGGTTAATTCTTATTAGCCTCAGTTTTTAGAATCATTGAGTGAGACTGACACACTATGGTTAATTGTGTACCCCTTTCTATTTATTTATTTTTTATTGATGAAATTGTTGCATTGAGTTATGTTGCATAGTTATGTCAATTTCAATGTTGGTACAATACAAGTGCTATGCTTTATGTTTTAGATCAATTAACCATAATGCTTGTTTGTCCATTATTAAAAGCCTTACATATAAATTAAAATATTTTAAAGTTCTGTAACTAATAGTAACACGTAAAATGACGAAAATACAATATATAAAGAATTATTTTATATTTAATATATACGATTTAGAATTCAGAATTTGTTTTGGTGGTCTTGATTTTTTTTTTTTTTTTTTTGAAGATTTAAACTTAAATTTTATATTAATTTATATTTAATTATCTATCAATTTAATTAGCCTGCAAAGTCGATTTACTGCAAGCTTTGAAGAAGCCATTTATGCTATAAGTTTATATAAATTTAATTTGTTGATTTTTTTTTTTTTTTTTTTTTTTTGCAAGTAAGTAAAGGAATAACACAATTTCTTATTATTGATTTATTTTGAATTGAAGTGAATTCTAACATAATGAAGGCAGTTCAGAAATAATAATTTAATAATATACTGCATCATGTATAAGTTTATAATATATATGCCACGATATAGACTTGAGTGTTATAATTTGTATAGTGAAATTTAAAGTTTTTTTTATGTTTGTTTAAATGTTTTACACATGATATGCATAAATTTTACAAAAGGACTAACAATTAATGAGTCATGTTCTTGAGCACATGCAACAAGAACCAACAATGAGTTTTCATGAGACGTGCTTGAGGACTCCGTCAAAGAGCATTTCTACGTCAACATGTTAATAAATCATGGGACACAAATATGGCACAAAACTAAACTGTAACAAGGAAGTGGAACTACCTTTGAGCAATTTAAATTACTAAAAATACAAAATTCTTTGACTTTCAGTTTTTTTTTTCTTTTTTTGTCCTTAATATTCTAATTTAACTTCATGGAAGTGAAGATTTTTCAATTGAGATGTAAAAAGGGATTACCATAGACAAAAATTCATCTAAAAATAATGTCCGAGTAATAACATTTAAAAAATTGATAAAACTTAAGAGCATTTAAAATAATTAAATAATAAAAATTCTAAAACGTTATATACATTATATGTAATATGATATAAACTTATGAAATACATTAATTCTATTATACAAAAACTAAATAATTTAATTTACGCATTCTATCATAATATAATTTTCTTTTAACAATATAATTGTTCATTCTTCATTGTTAGTATTATAGCAGAAAATATCTCTCGGCCCCTGCCACTAAATCGATACATGCCATGTATTGTGGCAAATAAAATATTTATAATTTGGAAGTATCCAAAATCTTGCTACATCTTGATTGAGGACACAAAGTGAATGGGAAATTAATACTCTTACTATATTAGAATACGCGAAATGTCCGTATATATATGTTATAATCAATGGTGTTGGGTATTATAAATATGTAAGAAGCCAAATAATTTTATTTAATTTCATTTCATCAATCAATAATTATAATATTATGTGTATTTTGTAAATATTGTCATGCATGGTTGTGTTGTTGCATTTTCTATTATATGATGGAGATATTTTGAAAGAATTGCAACATGACTCCAGAACAGACTAATACATAATAATTACGAAGTGAAGTAGTCATCCTACTCATCCTGCACATGGTAGAATTGTAATAATAATTTATTATATTTAATAAATATAAAGATAATATTTATTATTATTATATTTATTTCAGCTGACTCCGTGAACATCTCAAAGTTAAACCATACCCTCTATAGTCTGTATTATATCACAGTATTATGAGTCAACTTCATTATAGATTATTTATGAAGCGTTCCTAGAATTTATTTCGCGTCATATATTTTGTAATCTACATATTTGTTGCGCAGATCATGGTTTGAGTTGCTTGAACATGACGCAGTAATTATATAATGCTTTTATTATGAGTAATAAAATTTGACATTCAAGAAAATAATATAACTGCATATTAACTGTTATGATAATAGTTATACGTAAGTTGTAATGTAAAAAATATATAATGTATATAGATTATTTTATTGCAGAAGTTGTTTTTAAAGTAGAATGTGCGATTGCATTTTTTTTTTCTTTAAGATTTTATTTTCTAAAAATAGTTTAACCAACTTTAACCTATCATGTATTGAAAAATGAAAAAAAAAATAATAATAATAAATAATAAATAAATAAATAAATAAATAAATAAATAAATAAATAAATAAATAAATAAATAAATAAATAAATAAATAAATAAATAAATAAATAAATAAATAAATAAATAAATAAATAAATAAATAAATAAAATAAAATAAATAAAAAAAATAATAAAAAAAAGGCATTTTTGCATGGGGAAAAAAATCAATCGCTCGCTCTATTTTAACTATTTTAAAAATTAAATTAAATCCTAAATAAAGTCGTAAGAAATGTAATAAATATGTGTTAAATAATAATTACTTATGTATTGAATAAAATGAAGTCCAATATTTAATCTTCCAAATCAATAAAGTGTAATTTGAAAATTTTTCTCATTAAATGATCACCAATAAAACTAAACTAATTAATTAATTTTCTTATATTATATAATATATTTTTTATGATTCCGGTCTGTTCGCTCTTACGAGCATGGCCAGGTCAATTTCCTTAGGATTTATGGCGAGGTTAGCAACCCCGGGTGAAGAATTTAATAATATAAATTATTATAATCTGAGAACCTATATATTCCAATCAATTAACGATTAACAATTTTTAAATCAATATATCAATGAAGAAACCGAAAATATGGAACCAAACGATTTGAAATAAATATTAGAAAGTTAGAAACGTATAATATCTTTATTTATGATATATTTTCTCCACCTAACAATATAGAATCGTAGTTAATGTTAATGAAATTACTCCATTATTATTAATTAATCTTATTAATGAGAAAACAGTTTATTTCTTTCTGCATCAAATATAATTACAAAGAATAATATATAATATATATTATTATATGTACAATAATTAAGAGTACAAATTAATTAGTTTCCACTTTTCATTCAGAAAATTTCGAACAGATACGAATTGTGCAGGCTCGGACCCAGAACAAAATTTCGGGAGGGGGAGGGCCTGGCCTCATAAGCCCAATGTTGATAAAAAAAAGGGGGATGAGGAAATGCCCATATTAAACTATATTACCTATGTTAAATCCAAAATTTCAGGACGGGGGGAGGGGGACTTCCCCAGTTATCCCCTGAATCCGCACATCCGCACCTGTGTATGTATAAAACGTACTCGATCTCCTAGTTCCAACTGTAATATGTCAGCAAAATCTGCGAAATTATAAATTTGATGTAGTCGTAAATTAAATAATATGTAATGTGTACTAAACATTTAATTGCCTCATAAAGCACGTACCCCAAGTACCACGAGGTATTGTTGCAATTGCAGATCTTGTGTTTCATGTACATAAATTATATTTGCATAAAAGTTTTACTGTACTTGGGACACTTGCATTAATTCTGACGATATATTACGTTATTACACTTATTACAGATATAGATTAATTAATAATTATTAATACCAACATAAGCTCTGCTAGAGTAAAAAAAATAGGAAAAAAACTTTATTACTATTGCTCGCGCGTGAGTAAAAATTTATTCATCGTAATACGACTCTTTGATTGCGAGGAATCTTTGACATCTATCGATTCATTTTTTACAGCTCCACAACTATTTCAACTCTTCTTATTCCAAGTTATTCCTCTCTCGTCTTCTTTTTGGCTCGTTCTTGAAGAGCGGGAGCCTTAGCAACAGTCTCGTGCCATGCTGTTTCGTTTGCTCCTCTTTGGCTAGCAGGCTACCAAGCAAGCAGGTAGGAAGGCATCTACATAGAAATGGCCATTAGACGACCTATGTGAGCGTTCCAAAAATAATTTCCTTTCCCGCCTAAAGCTTATCGCTTGATGCGACATCTGTATCAGCATTTATTTTCCTTCGGATATACGAGACGATAAAAGCGAGCTCGTAGTGCCACCAGACACCAGAGGTACTTCAGGTAAACTAAAATAGCTTATGAGATCCTTTGATGAAAATACACGGCTCTGCCTTATCGGTGCTGCCACCTGTCGATAATAATATAAAGTATCATAGTTTCGAGCTCTCTGTTGCTCTCTGTGGCTCTGCTTGCAGTTCGCAACCTCGCAAATTTGACGTTAGTCGGTTTTGTAAACTTTGTGTGATGACAAGCAAGGTGAACGAAGTCTAAAATGAGTCTGAAGACAATATGTGTTGTGCAGTGACTTAAGCATTGACTTTGGATTTAATTATAGGTTAGTACACATCATAATTAATGTTAAACTTTTATAAAAAATAATTATTTTCATCTACAAACCTTGATATATATTCATTAATTAAATGGCTAACCCTGTTATTTCTTTCTTTTCGTATGCATAGAATAATGAGAAGCGGCAAAGTAACGTTGATTTTTAAAAGAGAGAGAGAGAGAAGTCGAGCACATCGAACTACCGGCTCATTGCGGCTCATATTGTTCTCAACACCTTCCGCACCTTCGCTAGCCCAGCTGTTTCCTAGCTTACGAATCGAAACACGTTCGTACGTGATACATAACCGACGTAATGTACGTAATGAGTATGACGAATGACGATATATTTTATTATGCGCTCATTATTTTTTATTTCTGAAATCGGAAATCACAGCAGGAATATTAAATTTATAGCTAAAATTTTGTAAATTTTGTTTGTAATATTATTTACTATTTACACGCAGCTAGTGAATAAAGTATAATAAAATTACTCCCCTTATATATATATAAAACATAAACTAATAAATAGATCAAGTATTGCAAATTTGATATATCGGAGAAGATAGCCAGATGACTTGATAGCCAATCCACGAATTAAAAAAAGGTTAAAAAGTAAATAATATAGTGGCGCAGTGCATTGACCGGTTCTCGTTAGATCACCGAAGTCAGGCTACGTCGAGCGTGGTTAGTACTTGGATGGGTGACCGTTTCAAGTAAAAAATACGCTGCTCCCTCCCTGGGGTAAATTCATTTCGCTTTCCACCCAGTGCATGCATGCAGTGATGCACTTGTGTGTGGTTCCCCAGGCTTTGGACATTGCTTTGGTCCATTGAGAAAAAGTAGAGGTGTCCGTCCTGACTGAGGTTTTCCAAGGTTCCCTCAGTCTCACCTCAGCGAATGCTGGGACGCGTAAGCATGCAGGCCGTGGTCACTATCCGTTCCCTACCCAGTAGTCCCAGTATCCCGCCGCGAGCTGTAAGCTCTTAGGGGTGTATCCTTGCAAAAAAAAAAAATATATATATATATTTACAATTATGGTCTGCTATTTTTTTTAGTATGCATAATACATAATTAAATGTATGATCGCGCGCGTTATATTATATTGTATATAATACATATTAGAAATTTTGTAGTATTTGTTTTAGAGTACTGAACTACTGATGTATATATTATGTATTTTATACGAAATTGCATGCGCACAGGATTAATTAATTGAAAGTTGAAACAGCTAACATTTTTTTTCAACCCCTGAGCAGCTAGGCAACCACTGGAGGTAGGGGGCTGAGTGTGCGTGGGGTTCTTGCGTGTGTGCACGGGGTGTTTCCATAAAGGCAGCAAACTGGCGGCTGCACAAACATGCCTCACTCATCTGCATGCATAATAATTGTTCCCTTTAACTTTGGTAGAACATCGTAAAAAAATATAATCGTTTTTTTTTTTTTTGTACTGGCGACAGTTTGGTGCAAAGTCATTAAGAAAGCAGTAAAATTTAATTAGATCTGAAAGAATTTAATTTAACCTTGTGAGAAAAAGTGAAATCTTACCTGACCTTTCTGTTAATAGAATTGAGCTAATACATACAAAAGTTGCAACAACACAAATTCCGAAATTGAATTTTTATTTGTCCAGTTTCCACGAGCCGGTACATGTTTCATTCAGCTTTGGCCGGGTAGATAACTATAACTATTTCAGGGGGAAAAAATAATGACAGCTATTGGGTCGTGCATTGCACTCTGCAAATTGTTAAATTACTATCGAATTTCTTCACACTGTATTATTTAATTAGTTTTTTTTTTTTTTTTTTTTTAGTAATTTTATATTTTTCACGTTTTATATTAGTTAGTTCCGTGAAACGAGGCGTCAACCAATTGTATTATATTAACTAATTCACAGTTTTATCATCTGGTTTTGCGAAATATGCTAACGATTAATTTCAATATTTGAAAATTATAGAAAATACTGAAGATAGTTAGCAAATTATGTTTTCTTTTCTGATGGGGAATGCAAGGTTGAAGTGCATCAATTTTTTTTTCTTAATTTTTAATTAAATTCAGTCAAAATTTATAATTGAAAACTATTATGCTGTAGCTTGAATTATGTTTGTGTATTTATTCGTTTTTTAATACGTTTGCTATGAATATCTTTCGTAACAAATTTATCGTTCAATTAACAGCATTTAAATAACTGCGATTTTGAATTAAGTAGATATTATAAATAGTAATCATGTTACTATCATGCATACATATATAGTGTATTGTATAAATACTATATATAATCATACAGTAATGAAAGCCATAAACAAAATCATAAAAAGATGCTATTATTTTTAACGCTGCAGTTAAAATATCCACCATGAATATGATACCATTATTTACATACCATTAGCTTGCGCTAGAGTGCTAGAATAATTTGACGCGCGCAAGAATTTTAATACATATTCATCAAGTACAAAAAAACATTACGTAATAATATATACCGAGTGACTTCCAGAATTATTTTTTAACTTTATAAGGTATGTTAGAAATGTCATATTTGTCTTTGTAATGAATTTTTAAAACGGAGAATGAGTACAGCATGCATAAACATAAATGAATGTTTATGGAGTACAGTAAATCATATACTTATAATATGGTTAAATTTTCAGTCACACCACACTCTATCCTAAATTAAAATAATAATTTAGACTATACTATAGACTATAGTTGCGATTCGTTAAATTAGTAATTTTTGTGTATTATACCGACCATGCGGATTAGCAGAAAAATATATCGATCATGATTCATTAATGTATTATTTATTTTTTATGTACGTTTAAATTAAAGTTTTGATTTTTGCAAATATAAATTTTGTTACTGTTACGTTGTTAGAGGTAGAGCAATAGTATTATAGCGGTGCTTGTATCCACAAGTAGAGTAATGTATTATCTTGTATTGGTGCAGATAGGAGTTGAGCACCAACCGTTTGATCAGAGCAGTTCGCTCGCTCGACGACGCTTGCTTGCTCTGTTCTCCCTCCCTCCCTCCCGCCTGCCCTCAGCTCAAGGCAAACTTGGTGGAAATTGTATGGGATGGCTGACTCGGTTGCCACCACCATCTCTATCTTCCTATACACCTTTCACGTCTTTCAAAATATAGACTAAGGTATAATAAACAAATTATGACACAATTTCCTGCTGTCACAAAGCTGCAAGCTGGTCAATCAATATTCGTCTCATGTATAACTAAATAATCAAAGTGTTGAAACATAACAATTTGCTATGCAGAAATAACTGGCATTGTTACTTGAATTGCAACATAAAATTTATCATATTATATTCATATTTATTATACTCACGCGCAATACACTCTTATATTTTAATGGGCATTTCTAAGTCTTTTATTAAAAATTGGCGAACAATAATTATTATAATATATTAATGCATTATTTCATTAAGTGCTTTAAAATGTTGATACAATTTTGAAAACCTGACAAACAACATAACATTATTTTTTTCCTCTTAAAAAAAAAAAAAAAAAAAAAAAAAAAACAAGAACTTAAACCAGTTATCATAAGTATATAATGTTGTTTGTCCGGTTTTGAATTGGTCTTAAATCTTCTCTTTGCGAAGTGACGCAATTTAGTACAATAAAATAATATTCTTATAATAAAATACAATGCATTACATTGAAATTATATTATACTAATTGTATACACCCTTACTTAAAACATTAGCTTAATTTCAACAATTACTGCTGAACTACTTGTTTCTTTTTAAAACTATGTAAATATATATTTTTTTTTTTGTTATGCTGGGCCGCTGGCAATTTGCATAAGGAGGAAACGCCCGGCTTTTGGTGGGCTCGTTGGTAGGTACGTATAGCAGCTGATAGTCAAGGCTGTTTTCACAGCAACAAGCTGGCTGGCAAGGAGGCTGTGTTGAAAGGATCTCCTTAGTGACAACCTGCCAGGCAGGCAAATGGATTTGCTTTACTTTGCTCATACTCTCTCGCTGGCTTGCTTGCCGGCTGCATAGACAAGTCACGTGCAAGAAACAGCGATTATACATAGTATTTTTAGAAGCAACCGACCATCACATAGTAGCGTTTTGTAGTGGATGCGGCGGGCGGGCAAGCCACAGCGTAAAGCTCGGGCTCTTGCATCATATTTTTTCTCTCTCTCTGTCTTCGATATATAAGTACTTTAATTACACTTTTTACTGCTCTGTACGCTCTCAATATTTATGACATTTATTTATTATTTAAATTATAATGATATGCATATGAACCTCCTCCCTTCCACAGTGAAGTTAATAATTACGAGTGCAGTTGTGTGAGTAAAAGAACGACGGACGGTTGTAGAGCAACAAGCTGTGTCGCCGCCCGCCTCCTTCAACAATAAACTGTAATAGAATGGCGGGCAGTGAATGCCGACTTTTGGCAACTACACTTTCGGCAGAAGAGAACGGTGATGGGTGTTTGGAGGAGCTGGAAGCCCTTGAAAATGACGAGGAAGAGGGGGAGTACGGGTCCAGAGACGGTGGTCAATGGTTTGATGAACGAGCTTTTCTGGAGCACATGACACGTCAACAGTTGGGCTGTTGTCAGCGACGACGTCTCTCCGAGTGTCGCGAAGTCGAGGAGGAAGATGAGGAGAACGAGAGCACCACGACGCTCACGGCGGCCAGGAGGCACCATTCGGCCGAGGAAGGAACCACCTCGTCAGAGAGTCTTTCAGACGCCACTAATAGAAATGGCAACGGACCTGTCAGACATCATTCTGGAGGTACAGCCACTACTTCTTCGGGAGATTCCATCAACGAAAAGTCGCACATTGCAGGCGGTAGTTCCTCGACATCATCAAGGAGACATCATTCTAGTGGAGGTACCAATGACTGGTCAATGGAGTCCCTCAACACAAGTGTTCCTCCGTGTTCACCTCTTCCTTTCTCTCCGCATCTCGATAAGCGATTCGTTGACTACTCTATGGTGGAGCTACGTTCGCTCGCATCCTCATGCTCTACACTAGACTACGACTCCACTGATGACATATGGGTGATGCGAAGTGACGATGCATTGCCAGATTCTGCAGCTGCGCGCGCACGTAAAGTAAGTTGTCTTGATCTCATTAATAATAATATACCTATTTACAGTAGATACAAATAAAACAACATTTTTTTACTTATTTTATTTTTTTTTTTGACACCGTGATTAGCGTCTAACTCATAATTGGATAGTTGAGATTATAATTTATAATTTCACGGAACTTAAGATGAATAAAAATATTTTATAAGATTTTTTACAATGTTTCCAATCGCACCACAAAGTATGAAGAGTAAGTGATAATTTTTTGTCACTATTTTTGTGTGCGCAATGACACCCAAGCGGATACCATTTTCTCGAGAGATCGTCAGAAAAACTGTCGACAAATCAAGGCAGAGTATTAAGAGTGGTCCGCTTCGCAAAAACGTGACTAACTTTTGAAATACTGTAGTGAAGGTCAAAAATAACCTCCCAACTGTCCACGAGAAAACGAACGAGATTGTTTGCTCGTGCAGAATCTGTCGTCATTCGTCACTTGTACCTGTTATTAAGGAATCATTATTTGACCGATACTATCAGGATGCAGAACTAATTACATACATTGCACTTGTAGTTAGTTTTCAATTAATTAATAACAATATAACAATCATAATATTTTGTTTCAATATATATTATATAATATATGATATTATATAAATATGTTTCATAATATTATGTTTGAATTTTTACCATCATTTTAAGAGTATGAATGAAATTTATTCATTTACATAATTACTTGAGCCCACATGCATTATACTGTATAGATATATAGGTTTATGCAGGCATGTTATCTAGTTATAATAAGTATAACTTTAAAATTAATGAAAATAAAATCAATAAAGCATTAATTGTTTTCCGACTCGCATTGAAATGCACAAAATGCATCATTATAATAAAAATACAACTGAATTTCGCCAGCATTATATAATCTTTTTCTTAATTTGTACTTTAAAAATAATAAGCAATTCAATAGAAGTATCAGCAAGCTTTCACATTGGAAGAGAAATTCGATTATTTTTTTTTTAAAGTTTTGAGGCTTTTGTAATTTGCTTGCTGTAGGTCCCAAAATTCCCAGTTCCATTTTGACATACATTTTAAAATCCACATTTCAACATTTTTTATTTATGTTAAACTTAATTAAATATTATCAACTATAAATGCACTTTGTATTTCTCGCAATAAAAATGTTGCTCTAAGCTGTGATAATATTGAAGATAAGAGAATATTATATAGTTCGTCGGCGGGCGCGCGGCTGGCATGTTAAATCTCATAACTGAGGCGATAAGAGCGGACCGAGACTGTTAGAGCTTGTGTGCATGCGAGAACAGCATGACGACACTTCTGTTTGATCCCAAGGTAAGGAGTCGCGTCCTCATTTGCATTGACTTCCATGCACTGTGGAGGAGGAATAGTATGAGAAATATATAGGGCTATAGGCTGGTAGAATAAATTACGAATATTTAACATAATATTTAATATTTTAATATTTAATACAATAAAATTATGTTACAATACAATTTTACATTTGAATTTATTTATTTATTTATTTATTTATTTATTTATTTATTTATTTATTTATTTATTTATTTATTTATTTATTTATTTATTTATTTATTTATTTATTTATTTATTTGTTTGTTTGTTTGTTTGTTTGTTTGTTTGTTTGTTTGTTTGTTTGTTTGTTTGTTTATTTATTTATTTATTTATTTATTTATTTATTTATTTATTTATTTATTTATTTATTTATTTATTTATTTATTTATTCTAATAAAGTACAACATGCAATACCTGAAACTTAGTGAATAATACATTAAATATTAACTATTTTTGTTAAAATTTTATGAGCATAAACGAAAAATGAACGTTAATAAACTGATTCCATGTTACAATAAACGAAATTTGATCGCTTTGTTCAGGAATCTGACGTGATAGAAATTAAGCTATACATACAAAATAATGTTATTCAAATATGCATGGAACAGGATTATATAATCTGGAGGCTGTTAAGAACAGACGGAATGCCTGCTCGACACATGCAGTTCACATTTTTTTTTTTTACAATTTGTCATTCAACCATTCACATCAGAGGAGACAAAAAAGCTAGTAGATGTTCATAGGAGAGCGTTATTAATTTGAACCAGCTAGTCTTGTGTGGGCGACTCATAAGTATATAAGCGTCACTGTTGGAAATGAAATCGAAAAAGCGAGCACGCCACTCGGACGCTTGATATTCGTTTGATATTGGAACGTGAACTCTTTGATCTGTTAGTTAAATTTGAAACGCTGTCTCAGGCAAGCTCGTCAAATATCTATATAAACAAGCGTTAATTCACACACATGATCGGGAGATTATACCATCAGATTATTCTGCTTTAAAATTATTTACATGAACTTGGTATGTAGGTAAATTTAAGGTCATAAATAAGTGATAATTTCATTTACACACTTAATCATGCATGCAGATTGATATGCAAGAATATAATTATACACTTAGTTATATATTATTATAGTTAGTAATTGATCAAATTATTCGATTTCACATATAATTACTGATGTGACACAAAAATATTTTAAGCTCATGAAATTTAAATTTTAATTTATCATTCAAAATAATCAATCCCTTTGACTTGAATAGACAAGTGAATGTAACAATATAGAATATTGCACTTTTATATAATATGATTCTTACACAAAAATAAAACAAACAACGACCCTGCGTCATAGTCTGAAACAAAAAGTTATTTCATAAATAATTATGCTTTTCAAAGTTTTCCCTAAGGTCGAGCGTGACGAAGTGCATTGACCGGTTCTCGTTTGATCACCGAAGTCAAGCAACGTCGAGCGTGGTTAGTACTTGGATGGGTGACCGTTTCAAGTAAAAAAACACGAAGCTCCCTCCCTGGGGTAAATTCGTCTCGCTTTCCACCCAGTGCAGTGATGCACTTGTGTGTGGTTCCCAAGGCTTTGGACATATCACTTTGGTCCATTGATAAAAAGTAGAGGTATCCGTCCTGACTGAGGTTTTTCACGGTTCCCTTTGTCTCACCTCAGCGAATACTGTGACGCGTAACAGGCTGTGGCCATGCCATCCGTTTCTTGCCTTATCCCTCCTCATTACCCCGCCGCGAGCTATAAGCTCTAAGGGGTGTATCTTTTAAAAAAATAAATAAATTTACTCAAATCAGTGTTTTGAATTTTTCATATTTGAGTAATATAAAGCATATACGCTGAGAAAAAAGTGAGATAAATCAAGTAATCGTAACAGTGATAAAAAATCATTCAAAATTAATTATTTTATAACTAGGTTGGTTAAATTTATTTTTTATTATAATACATTCATTTTTATACAGCATGTGCTTTATAAACTTGTGAATTAAGTCACCAAAATAACAATTCCCGAAATAAAAAGGCTGAGGTGCAATTTTTTTCTTCGATCTACTAGCTGAGATTAGTCTATCATTATACAATTATATTTAAATTAAAAGAAAAAATAGGATATAGGATTTATGAAAATACATAAATGGAACAAGATCATGGGGACTACGGTGACTATGGTCAAATTTAGTCAAATCAGATCTAAAAATCTAAAAAAAAAAGTATAACACAACTTGTTTTTTTTTTTTTTTTTTTTTTTTTTTTTTTTTTTCTTTATTTGATCATTAATTATAATTTGTGCTTTTTTTTTCGGTGTAAAGATACAGTATTTTAGTTTAGGTGAAAAATATTGAGCAACATGACCGTCAATGGTGTTATTAATCGGTAAGCTGCTTTTTTAACACAGATTTTCTGTGGTTTCAGGAACTGCAGTTATTAAAAAATACGCATGTGTCTTCGTTTTAATGTCATCGGTCATCGCCTTCTTTTAATTTAGGAGTGACGCCCATTATGATTTATGAAACTGAATGTTTTTTAAAATTATATATTAAAATATACTTTATACTTCTTGATCCTAAAAAAATATTAAATAGCACAAACAAAACAGAACAAAACACAGCATATGTTCAATACAGAAAAATTTTCACGGATCGCTTTTAAACCTTTTTGGCAATACACATACAAAATTCATTGATAATAATTTATCTTTCTTCTCATTGCTGCTTTTATATGATAATAATTTGTAAAACTTATCTTGACATATATGAAAAATAAATTATCGTTTCATCTCTATGCTCAAAGCAACAGAAGTATCAGTCTTATCAGAAGCAGCTAATGAATGGGAGGGTCAAGTCACCTTTGACTTTTGTGCGGTGAATGAAATGAAGGCATTCATGCAGACTGCAGTGCTATCTATTTGCAGCTTAGAACAGATTTGTTTGAAAACACTGCAGCCATGATTACTTTCAATATTATCAATAAATGAGCGAGCGCCAGTCTTCGAGAGCCGGTTCTTTTCATTGTCAGCTGCGAGTCAAAGAAGTGGAGATAAATTAAGAAAAGTTTCATTTAGGTTTTTGTATTTAACTCAAAACATTATACCGGCTATTCTGTGGGTATTTCAGGATTTCAAGTTTGTATTTTTTGCCGTTACTGCAAATTGTCTAGACTAAAATACAAGGAAGTATGATATACGCCTATAACAACTATTTTCGAGCGATTATCAATCTAATTTGACTGGTTCTCAAACATGGCAACAGTTGGTGTCTTCATGCAGGCACGACCTTTGTTCACCGAACACGTTCCCTGCAGCATGCAGCTTCCAGATGAGCTGCTGGAGAAGAGTGCATGCGGGAGGAGTGGCATTCATTATAGGCCTTGACGGAAAGAGGGCATGATGGGTTGCTGACTGCATACATATCACACTGCATGAGACATGCCTGCCCATGCATGCACGCCAAATAAAAAGCTGTTGCAATGGGAAACAAAGCAGACTGTGCTGTAGCCGGCTGTCTTCTATAGCTTAACTAATAAAAAAGGTCAAAATATCACAACTTTAATTAAACTCAATTAACTTTGAAAAGTTGTTTCTTACTTCTTCTGAGAACTGAATAAGAGGAGCATATTATAACCAGCGACTCTATCATCAGAGATATCTTCTGATCAGTTTATTACAAAAATGCACTCGTTATATCGCCAGCTGCATTTATATAGTGATCGTTGTTGTTACTCATTATTTAATGTTCAATTTAAAATTAAACGTTTGTTTCAGCAATGTACAAGAAGCAAAAATATTTCATATTATTTTGCTGTTGTTATAAATCATGAACCACTAAATAATTATTAAAATTTACTTTTTTGTTGTAAGTACAAGTTTAATAGCAGATTAATTTAAAAATAATATTGATTATAATTATTATAATTGGGTGACTATATACATAAGGTGAAATCGAGCGCAATAAAATATTCTCGACGAGGTTGCAGTGTAATTATGCCATGGATAATTATATTAAAATATGTGAATGAAAGTTCGTTTAAGTAGGAAAATATATTGTATACCAATATAGGAATATACAATGAAGTAATTGCTTAGCCTGTGCAATAAGTATATAAACTGGAATATGTAAAGCATTTAATTTAGTTAAAACAAAGGTCTTCTCGTTCTCTTATATATTTTATAATTATATGCTTGCTCAATAAACTCAAAGCAGCTGATCCGGCTGGAGTTGCATGCAGCTGTCTCCCCCCCCCCCCCCCCCCCCCCTCATACTATGGGTGTAGTCCGTATTATGTTCTGAACGTTCGGAACCTTCGATTTGGCGTCCCGTAATTATGTTCTGAATGTTCAGAACCATTTCCGAGGTTACCCGAAGTGAGTCAGCTGACTTCAAAAAAGAGGTTCCGAGTGTTGCGAACTTTTCCTCCGAACCATCGGAACTAGAGTCAGCTGATCACAATTTTTTGGGGGAAATTTGAAAAGTACGTTAACAAACCTGTGCAACCTACGTGATAACTGTTTGATTTGAGGTAAATCTTTGCTTAATTGGTGATCAATAACTGTTACGTGAGTTTTATGATAAAATTTCTGAAGCCAGTGAACAGTTCTCTCTTTTTCGTATTTTTTTTTTAAACTGATGCGTATTACCGCGAAAAAGATGTTCTTAAAGTGGTCCGTTATCTGATGTTCTGAAGTCAATGTTTTTGTTCAGAGTCGGTCCGTAATCACTCATATGTTCTGAACGTTCGGAACATAATACGGACTACACCCTCTGATGGTTGCTCCCATATTAGCAAAAACAGCGCTCAGCGTTCATAAAATATTTTTATAATAGTCAGACGATAGAATTTTGGAGAGTTCGAAAATGAACGTTTCGCGTGCGACTTTTTTTCATCACTATAATGCTTTACTTCTACCTTCTACTCTACAGTTTGTTGTGAGACGACGCTATAGAAACTGCTGCAATTTTTATATATTAGAAATCACGCCCATTATTTGTCCAATTCACATTAGTGAAAACCAGCTCACGGCTATGCAAGCATTGATGGCGTAACCACGGGAATTCTCCATGGGTCGGAATGGGGGACCAGGAGCGTAACCTTAAAATCTCCAAGAGGTAGGTGGTTGGAAGAGGGTCAACCAGTTACATCTTTTGTATATATGCTGGGTGCCACAGGGAACAGGGTCAAACCCTTCTACGCCCCTTCGCAAACCCTTCTACGCCCCTTCGGGGAACCCACTGACTTTCCGTATAATATATATTATGTTCTGCCCTAGATCTATGCTGGGTCCTTCAAAGTGAGAATCTAGTTTTTTTATTTACTTCTCTTATCGATGTATGTATGCACTGAAGGTAAAAACACAACGGGAAAGTGAACGAAGAACATTAAACTTCGCGACTTTCAAATCGTGATTTGTGCTGGACTTCGCTAAAAACTGCGATACATAACAGGTCGTACAAAACAACGGACGACAACCACACTTGTTCAGTTGCTAGCAGATTGCATGAAGTTTTGTGATCTAGATTACTGAACATTGATTTACTTTCAATTTTATTTTTACGCATGTAGACATTTTTACATGCAGTATATAAATGCGTAACATTTAAATTAATTCATATTGTATATATTAGTAATTGCGTTTGAATGAATTGAATGGGTTCCAAATGCTTGCAGCAGCCGGTGGCCAATTTAGCTAGTGCTGTCGTAATACCATCCTCGATCATCCATGTCATGTCAATGGCAGTTCACGTGTAGCTCGAGTTGCGTGTATGTTTGCTCGATTGTCCTTCAGCCCGTCGTCTTGTCGCACGGCCACGCTGCTAGGAGGGGCGTGACAAACAAAGCATCGCCTAAAAATAGGCTCCTGATGCGGCGCTCTTGCCGGTCAACAAGACGAAAGTTAAACCTCGATCGTCCGCCGCTCACTACGTTCTATAAAGTGGCGCTATTTCTGATTAGTACATGTATTGATTCGATCATTTGATAGGTAAATACAACGTAAACTTGCTTCAGCACTATCAGATGTACCCCAAGTTGAATATAAAATAAGTTGTTTTTACTTTTTATTTATATATTTCAATACAGTGTCCCCCCTAATTATAATTTTATCCCAATCGTAGAATATTGTTTTGCTCCGTTCGGGTCGCAAAGCATATTAATTTCTATAGGTGGAATTCGTTGAAAATACGTTCCATATTCTAAATAATATTAAATAATATAATAAATGTGTGATTTTTGCGTGATACTGCACCTCTGAATAACGAGTTGGCATGCATTTGAATTTGAATTTCTTTTACATCATTCATAGACACTGGATGATGGTCTCACTAAATCCCTATTTGTATTTTTAATGAAGAGGTTTTTCCCAGGCATCACACATTTAGTATGTTAATATACATTTATTATAATAAAAAAAAAATCTGTATTTATAATTATAAGAACGAGATGAATGCAGGGGTACCACATTGCAGTGTGAATACGTGACAAATCAAAGGAACTATAAATTTGACTGCCATTGGAGAAGGATCAAACATTTTTTGAGCCCCAAAAAGTTGAGATTGTACTTTTTTAAAATGCTGGAAGCCACTGTCCATCAATTAGTCAAGATCTTTCATACTTTACTCTACTCTGAAATCCAAGTGAACACGTCGTATAATTATATAATATATTTTTATTTTTTTAAATTTTTACAAGGATACACTCCTAAGAGCTTATACACTTATAGAGCTTATATAGAGCTCGCGGCGGGGTAATGGGTAGGGAAACGGATGATGGCCACGGCCTGTTACGCGTCCCAGCATTAGCTGAGGTGAGACTGAGGGAACCATGGAAAACCTCAGTCAGGACGGACACCTCTACTTTTTCTCAATGGACCAAAGCCTGGGGAACCACACGCAAGTGCATCACTGCACTGGGTGGAAAGCGAGACGAATTTACCTCAGGGAGGGAGCAGCGCGTAATTTTTACTTGAAACGCGGTCACCCATCCAAGTACTAACCACGCTCGACTTAGCCTGACTTTGGTGTTCTAACGAGAACCGGTCAATGCATTGCGCCACGCTCGATCGAATTAATTTGATAATCCGTCCGGAAAAACTGTAAGTGTGAAGTTTGCAGCTGTTCTGTTTGTAATTCAGTTTCGAAACTTAACAGAGTGGTAGTTTGACTTACAAATATTGAACTATTATGTGTGTACGAATAGAAAGGCCAGAAACTTGCACTTCCGGTTGTTTCCGGATGGAATATTATGTAAATTTGACTGTAGGATCTTATGAGGAATACATTTTTTTTCCCCCACCAGAATTTCAATGCTAAATCTTCAAACTAAAAGTTCTATAAGTATATTTTACACATTTAGCTTCACCAAGTCAGTTTTTCATACGAAAATACGAACCATCTTCATTTGATTTTCCAGCAAAAAATTACTAAAATACCTAGCTCATGCTAATTTATGTAAGGAATTTTCGTGATTTTTCTCTGGAAAATCTAACGCGGGGATTGCTTGTTACTAAGATTTTTTACTTTGATTAACTCCAATTGAAATTCTGGAGAAAAATATTATACATCTCATTAGACTGCATGTTAAACGACGCGTTCACTCTGACTATAAGGATATTTTTCTGAAGAAAACATGCAAGATAGCGATTTCTTTTCCTTCGTGACCAACTGAACTTCAAAGTATTTTAAAAAAATAACAAAATCTTAAATTTTTGGGGCTTAAAAAAACTTTGATCAGAACTCAGGGGCAGCATGCAATTTGCACGATATACGATATGAGTGTATGCCTTGTTTAAGAATTATTTTTATGATGTGAATCGAGAGAAGAGACACTCTGATCTTATTTATATTATGTACTGTAGTAATTTATATTTATATAACGAAAAGTAGTATTTTTTATTTTTATTTACGTATTAATTTATTAAGGTTTTAGAACATTTTAGATATTACCCAAGATAAAATATTTATATTATGTGTGTGTATATATAATGTATAATTATATATATATATATATATATATATATATATCAATAAAAAATAAATCATAAAGGACATAAAAGATCTATATGCAGTCCTAGTCCCTAGTAAATGTTTCTTGTAAAGTTTTTAACGCTAAATTTTTGCACCATGACTGTAAGCTCAAGTAGTGACAGTAAATCTATTAATAGTTGCTGCATCCCAATGTAATAATGAAAATAATGCTAGAACGGGGAAAAAACGAATACTCGTTAAACTGAAAAGTGACTCAAGTTGGAAATTTCGTAATGTAGCAAGCATGTTCTTGAATGTTTTAGTGGAAAGTATGAGCAATTCAGGACGTAGCTTATACTGCCATGCGGGTGCGATGCTGCAACTGCCAAGTGAATGCAAAAACAAACAAATTTAATGCAAAAATAGAAAACCTTCAGTTCAGTACATTTTTTTTAAAAATTTAAATTCTAATTTTCAAGCTTTTACAGTTGACACATTCCAATAGTTTTATGTTCTTTTAAATGGTTTCAATCTTTTAATATATTCATTATACGAGTTGTCATTACATTAATGGAGGTGATAATAATTGGTGGAACAGATTTCCGAGTGATTTATCTGCATGTAGTGTTTCTGACCTTGAAAATGACGTCACAAATATAACATGCTGCAAGCATGTGTTTCAATGTACTTACATTACATATGTTTGCGTAGCGTACTAACGTTCAGCTTTACCGTACGGAACAGCTCATTGACTTTCCCCCCTACCGCAGTCTCTCGCTCGCTCGCTCGCGCCTCCATGCACAAGTATTAATTTGTATCTCTATGTGAGTGTAGCGTAGTGGGACGTATATGATACTTCATTGGCCGACTCCTGCATTTCTGTCAAACCGTATACCTTCTGCAGAGTCTATGAAGTTTGCTGACATCGTAAATTTTGTTCAGATTTTTTATTTTTATTTATTTATTTATTTATTTATTTATTTATTTATTTATTTATTTATTTATTTATTTATTTATTTATTTATTTATTTATTTATTTATTTATTTATTTATTTATTTTTATTTTGTTCTTATCCTGGCTCAGGCGCGGATCCAGGGGGGTGGCTGCCCCCTCCGAAATTTTGGATGTAACATGGGCACTATAGGAATTTCCCCACTTCAATTTTTTTTTTAACATTGGTTTTATGAAGACAGCCCCTCCCGAAATTTGGTTCTGAATCCGCGCCTGTAACCTAGCTGGCTAAATGCACAATCTTACTAACGACGGATGCTGCAGTTTTAACACATATCCAGGAGGATAAGGGGGAGGGGGCAATTAATTGAGGTTTATCTTGTTCAAATGTTCCTGAAATACATGAAGCTTTTTAGTATCATCGTCGCTCGTTGAACCCCAGAATGTTAATAATAAGTCCAGAGCTAAGATTTTTTTTTTATCCTGCATGCGATGGGCAACCCGCATGTTTTTTTAAACATTATTAAAGATGTGTATGTGGATAGAGGACCTCGAGTTCTTAATTGCAATTTTTTTAAAATCTTTAACCCTCTTATCTTAACACCCTTAATCAAAGTGAAAGACGTCTTCGTGTATTAGTCGATGTTCGCTTGTTAATTTATATTATTAATGTAAATTGAAGTTGAAAAATCAATGGAAATTAAATGCAAGAACGTTTGCATGATCTATAATATACTTTAATCAAACAGTAACAATTTTAAGTAATTAAATATTTGTAATAAAAAATTTCGCTTCAAATTTTTGTCTCATTAAATTAATATTATACATACAATAGTATTATATATATAAAATAAATTGAATGAATTAGGATTTAGGAATATATATTATATTCTCTGTTGACTTATAGGTACAAAAAATCTTATATTTCAGATAATGGACATTGATTAGTTCGGTTTATCGTATTTGTTTTTGTTTTTTTTTAATTTTTGGGCATGCAGTAAAATAAATATTGTCATGCAGCTATGAATAACTCAAACTTGAAAATTGCAAATAAAGTTATTTAAAGTATATATAAAACATTAAAAAAATATATTCATAATAATTTAAAAAATATTGAAAGTTAAATTGCAATTTATGTGATACTAATTAATGTAAGTTAATGATTGCGTGCACCCACAGGCAATGTACATACTGTACAATCGATCGATTCAGGATTCAAAAATATCATATGAACTTTGCATGCATCTGTACAGAGAAGTGGGGAATATCGGTTCTCATTTGACGACTGATGATCGAGAGATTCACGACAGTTATCCAGGTTTCTCACTAACCACGGTTAGCACCAGCCTAATTAATTCATTATTGATATTAAACGTGGTGGTAATAGTGAGAAACTTGGATATATTCCTTAATTGGTAAATTGCACCTATATTTATTATATACGATAGACTTTATTTGTATTTATATAAAAATAATACTATAGAAATTAATTCGTTTGATTTTGAAAATACGTAAAAAGAAAGTGTTACCAATAAATTATCATTGCATTTTCAGCAGTTTCGGTGGAGATTGTGGGGTCTGTGTGTGTGTGTGTGTGAGGAGGGGGGAGGGGGGATTATTCCTGAATTGGTCTCGGTACATCGCGGTGTAGAGAATACCGGTACATTTTGGAACAGGGTGAGTCCCCCCCCCCCCTCTCTTCTTCCTCAGCTTATTTATTTTTTTTATTTTTTCATTGTAGGTATTATAAACTATACTGGATTTTGCATTCATACAACTGATTGTAAGATATTCTATTACCATTACTGCATTATCACAAAAGCTAAAAAGTCAAAGCGATCGAGAGAAAATGAGAAAGAGAGAGTGAAACAAAAGTACAGCTGGTCTGTGCTGCCCTCTAGTAGAGGCGCCAGCAAGCTTGTGCTGTAATATACGGAGTTTAGTCACGTTTAGTGTGGTCCGCAATGTAATCGTTGTGCTCGTGAAAGGAAGACGGACTACAAAGGGTGTGAAATCTTATCACCATTAAAACCAAAGGTAGGAGAAGTCAAAACACGCTACTACATACAGTATCCCTGTGTAAAAGTACTACGCTCATTTTACGCGCAACATTAATATTTAGTGTTGTTCACAGTTTATTAAAGTTACCATAGCACATGTGTCAGAAACCACAGATATGTATATTTCCGACAGGAAAACATGATAAAAAAAAGTGGATGGTTAAAATTCCCATTTAATGTCATAGATTGTTATAATTATTGATGAATTCACTGAAAGATTTAGTGCAATATATTATTATTCCAGAAAAAGTTGGAAGCATGCAGTAAGGATATTGATTTTTGTGTGGTGTTTGCTCATGTCGTGCTGTACTGCTGGCGTTTTGTCAGCTTGACGTGTGTGTGCCTCGCCCCACGTTGTGAGCACGTCTGACGAGCATTAGTCTGACGAGCTCGAGAAAAAGCTAGGGGACGGGGGACGGCCTTTTGTTTCTATTTTTCTAGCTTTTATGGCATTACGGATATTTGGGCTTAATTCTCAGCTATAGCCGCGTGCATTTTGCCTCGTCGCCCGCACGTTGTGAAGTAAAAATGAATAAAAAATATGTGAACCCTACACATAAACACTAGCAGGAAACTAGGGGAATTATAGTCGTGTCTGCCGACACGAGACTGCTTTATTTGTGACGCTTCTGTAAGTATAGTATTAAAATATTGTCTTTAGCGGTACTGATATAATTTAATTTTAATATGCGTTGGCGTCGTGCTCCACGCTATTATGTAATTATTATAAATCTATTATATTATAATTTTAGCACAATGTATTTTTGTAATTTTTGAAAAATGAGCACAACAAGTTTTTTCATATTGCTTAATTGTTATAATTTATTTATCTCGATTTTTTTTAATTGGTACATTCATTCTTGTTTAGAACGCTCTATAAATAAAAAAAATGATAACTTCACATGAAACGAATACTTTTTTTTTTTTTTTTTTTAGATATTATTTGTTTAAATAGTTTCCTTAAAAATCGTAACAAAATTGTATATTCCTAAATATGCCATTAATTTCAGAAGTTAGTTGTATGCAGAATGTATTCGTTAACACAATTATAGATGTCCTTGTGGCACGGTTGAGATATGGCACGGTCAGTACACTCCTATCTATATTACCGTCAAAAAGTCACGACATATTTTAGAGAAGCAATCAGCCTTCAAATTTGCGATGCTCTTGCTGACTCGCGTGATTGATTCTTGATTTCTGTGTCGTATCCAAACGAACTACGTTTTTAACGATTAATCTCACGTCAAAGAATATTTCCCTGCAAACGAATCGAATGAAATAAATTTTAAAAAATCGAGAATGTTCTAAAACTTAATTGCTTATTGAGCAAATTCAGTCTTGCAGTTTTCTTACAACAGCTCGATTTCCGGTTTTCGTCCATAAGGCCAAAACTTCTCTACCTCAGGTTTCACAAAATTTATAAGAGATTCGCTTCAAAATTTGTATGCACCCTATTGATGGTGAGTCTTCTTGCATTCAGGCGCCAGGCGCGGATCCAGAAAAAAATTTCGGAGGGGGCTGTCTCCATAAGGTCAATGTTTAAAAAAAATGGAGTGGGGGAAATGTCTATATTGCCCATGTTAAATCCAAGATTTGGGGGGTGGGCTTCAACCCCCCTCAGCTCCCCCCTGGATCCGCGCCTGTCAGGCGCTACGATTGCGAGATATCAACCTACTGAGATTCATCCTTAACGATTAATCTTAGTTTCTGCTGGAATCAAAGAATATTTCCCTGCAAACGAATCGAATGAAATAAATTTTAAAAAATCGAGAATGTTCTAAAACTTAATCGCTTATGGTTTGAGCAAATTCAGTCTTGCAGTTTTCTTACAACAGCTCCATTTCCGGTTTTCGACCATAAGGCCAATGTTAAACTTATACCTCAGTTTTCACAAAACTGATAAGACAGATTCGCTTCAAAATTTGTATGCCACCTATTGATGGTGAGTTCTAAAGCCGGTATTACACGGTACAATTTTTCTATATACCGGTATTGTATACAATTTTTCCTTGCAATAAAACTTACTCTCCATTTGTTTGTATGCGAGATATCAACCTACTGAGATTCATCCTTAAATGTTAAAATCTGAAGATCTGGACCACACTACTGTCAGCTAGTGCTGTCTCTCCAATTTTCTTGCACTATAAAGTATTAATTAGGCAATATAATTATATCGGCTGTGTTGCTAATGCATGCATATGTTCATAACTCATAACTTTTTGCGATTCGGGGAGAGTGGGGGGGGGGGGAGAAAAAAATAATACAATTCCTACCAAAAAGAAAAAAAAAAGGCACTATATTATACATGCATGCATGTTCATTATTTACAGTTTATATAATTCTGTGTAGTTCAAATAACTCAGTTTCATTTATTTATGGAGCCTTAATTTTTCAAAAGTTTCATAATATTATATAATATTATAATTTAAACAAACGTATGATTTGATACCGGACATGTGTATCATAACTATAGCTTTTTACTTTCGATTGGATTATTTTGAATACCGGTACTATGCAGAATTATTATAATTCTATTCTTCGTAGCAGAATCGACAGGCTCTTTATAAATTTCATAATCAAATATTATATTAGCAACAATGGACAACATACATGAAATTTTTTTATTGCAGAAATGAATAGAAGGTACCAAATTATGCTACTCTGAATTTTTTCAGATTTTTTTGAGACCCAGAACTATTTTTAAATAATTATTGAAAGTGCGGCCACGCCCCCTGGAGGCGTCAATAGGCGTCCAGTCTCCATCCTTTTTATTAAGGCTGCAGGGGTGCCAACTGAAATCACAGGACTTTCAATAATTATTTAAAAATAGTTCCGGGTCTCAAAAAAATCTGAAAAAATTCAGAGTAGCATAATTTGGTACCCTCTATTCATTTCTGCAATGCAATAAAAAAATTTCATGTATGTTGTCCATTACGTAATATTTGTGACTCTTTCTAAAACAGCCATTTTTTAATCGTACACTGAGAAAAATAGTTAAAGAGTAACTTTTGAAATCAAAAGTTTAACACTGGTGGATCTATGCCAGCCCCAAATTCTTTTAAAAGTTAAGTACTCGAGTACATTGAAATGTACTTTGTATAATATATCAGAAAGTAAAGAGTCAGAAGATAAAATGCTAGCGACTGCGGTGTAGTATTGTATGAGCTGCAATGCCTAGAATGTCACTGTTTTAAATATAAAATTCTAAGTAGTAACTCCTTAAAATTGTAAGCAGCGGGCTCTCTATGGTTTTATGTCACAAGTGCTACTTTGTTAAGCTGTAAACTCTTTAGGTTTTTAAGCGTAATAACATTACTTTATAAGTAGAATACTACTTTACTTTTTATTGAATGTACTTTTTATTTTTAAGTACATAATGGGTAAGATTCAATGTATCAAACCATTATTTTTCAAGAAATATCTACATTACTTATTATAGAGTAAACTATATTATTTTATCTACTTAAGCAATAGAAAGCTACCTGTTAATCTTTTTGCTTTCAAATGCATGCAATAACTTAACATGTTAAATATTTACTATTTTCATGGCAAATGTGTAGCAACTTAAATCATAAATGAATATATTGTTCAGTTGGATTCATTCATCGACTAACATGAAGTAAAAGCATTAAAGTACTGTTTCAAGTAAACTTCAATGCTTTTGCTTTGTGTCAATATATAAATTGATCCAACTCCACATTGCTACAAAAAAAGTCACAGTTACAACAGTTTTGGAATCGTTATTTTAAAAATAGTAAATATAAATAAAGACATAAAAATAATAACTACATACTACATCATAACTTAATCAATGAAAAAAATGAATATGATTACAATATACAATTTATTGAAATAAATGGACATATAGAAATAGCATACATAATAAACCTTGCTTATTTAACATAACATCAGAGCAGCGTATTATATGATGTTGCATGATGTGTTGAAATTACAATTTAATAACTATGAAAACATTATCTACACGGAACTTCTATTCTGCAGACGCTGCAGCTCAGTGCACAGGTTTCCTGGAACCTGAAAGTAACATTAAAATCATGCTTTAAAACATTGTCATAGCAATTTCATTCCTATTAAAAATATGGGGCGTGAAAAATTATGGACATACGTTGCTGCTTCACAAATATTTTTTTTAATGCCGTTGTTTAAAAGTTTTCCTGTATATAAAACTTTTGTTATGACGAATAAAAAAAAAGGCACATTTTAATTTTCAGTGAATAAAATTATTTGAAAATTTTAAATAATATTCAATAAGTTCACATAATATTTTCATGGAAATTTCCCCACGCCCCAAACTTTTTTTTTTTTTTTTTTGCCCATGTAACATTAATCACTAATCAGATTTGCAGATTTGTCCATAGGACCCAAGTTGACTTTGCCCATGACCAGGGAGGGGGGGGGGGTATTTTTTTTTTCACTTTACCAAAAGTTTGTCGTCCTGAATCGAGATAGTAAAAAAAAAAAATTTGAGGAGGGGTGGGAAAAATTCCCCCCCACCCCAATTTTTTTTTTTTTTTGCCCACGGAACAATAATCTCTAATCAGATTTGCAGATATGCCCATAGGACCGAAGTTGACTTTGCCCATGACCCGGGAGGGGAGGGGGGTATTTTTTTTCACTTCACCGTCCCTTCGTCGTCCACAATCAAGATAGTGAAAAAAAAATATTTTTTTGGGGGGGTTGGGGAAATTGGGGGGGGGGGTCACCCTTCCCGGATTTTATTTTGCCCATGCGAACCGAATCACCGATCAGATTTGCAAAGTTGCCCATAGGGCCGAAGTTGGGTTTGCCCACATATGTAGTATGTAGTGGCAACTGTAGTAACGTGGAAATTAAATCAAAAATAATACTTAACAACTATAAAACAAAACTTTTAAAAAGGGTTTGATTCCGATGTTAGCATACTTACAGTTTTATCATCAGATGATCCCCTCCGGGAGTTGGATGCCATGCTGTCTTCGGTAAAAAAAAAAAATTGAACTTTCAAACACATTATTTTAATGAAAATATGACATAAATCACTAAACTTTATGACACAACAGATAAATAATTAATGGATTTAACTAAAAATCTTTAGTTCAAAAAGATAGTACTAAAGATGACTTCGATGTTTGTAGATAACTTGTCGAATATAAATGGCCGCAAACACGGCAAGCAAAGATAGATGAACGACTGACCAACTGTCATCGCTGTGCGCATGTGGTGCGCATGCGCTTGGTAAGTAAGAATTCCGTAACTTTAAATATTATGTTGTACTCTTTAACTTTTTAAGCATTATACGACTTGATATTTTATGGCGTTATGAAGCAACTTTTACTTATTTGATTCTAATGTTTTTTAATGTTAAAAGCTATGAAGCAAAGAGAGTAAGAAACTGTTTAAAAGTTCAAACTGTAAAATGCTATACATCGAGCGCTGTTAGTTAAAAAACAAACAAGAGCAACACATATAATGTTAAATACAAAATTATTAGATATTGTAGTATCATTTAGGTCGATACTTTATTATATACTTACATTTATTGAATTTAAATTATTTAACTTAAGTCTCCAGATTATGTATTTTATAACTAACTAATAACAGAGTTCAGTCTTAAAGCATTATGTACTTGTTGCATTAAAATTTCTTTAATGTTTTAAAACTTTATAAGTTTAACCTTTCACCGACCTAAGCAGCGAAAAAGCAGCAAAACTTTAAAATTTTATGTAGAAGACGGTTGCATTTTAAAAATAATTGCTTTGATTATATACCAAAGTAATTTGAAGCTTTATTTTTTTCCTCAGTGTATAAAATTTTGGTATTAAACTTCGTACAAAATGTTAACCGGTTCCTCGCGGTGTGAAAGCTAGTTTATTATAAATAATAATAATAATAATAAATATATTTCGATAACTGGTTGTACAGACAACATATTGATCGCGTATCAACAACATATGTATAAAAAATGCCAACAACAACACGGCCTACTGTGCACTCTCTGCACTATTTATAAATATTTCATTGCAGTAGAAGAATCATGCATATTTTCAATGTGTTGGGAAAATTTTCTGAGAGTTCATCTGGGGGGAAAAAAATGTAAAGAACAAAATATATTCTTTCATCATCACTATTATAATACATATAGTTTTAAATTTTGATTTAACAGAGTTTCACTCTTAATATAATTTATTTTCTAATACATGCTGATATATAAGAAATGTCAATTATTTGCAAACTGATAGAGTAGACTTTATTTTATTAAAGCATGCATGCAGATATATGACTCACTATTAATAATAATAATAATAATAATAATAATATTTGTTTAATTGAGAATTGGTACAGGAAAAAAAAGTACACAAAGCACAAAGGGTGACGTGAATAATATATTACAACAGATTTTACTTGCTTCTTTTTATACATGAATGCATTTTAAATTATATTTTATTTTATCACTTCCGACATAATGTGACACAGGAGTCTCTCTTTTAAAATCTTATGTATAATGAGCGTGGCGCAGTGCATTGACCGGTTCTCATTAGATCATCGAAGTCAGGCTACGTCGAGTGTGGTTAGTACTTGGATGGGTGACCGTTTTAAGTAAAAAATACGCTGCTCCCTACCTGGGGTAAATTCGTCTCGCTTTCCACCCAGTGCAGTGATGCACTTTTGTGTGGTTCCCCAGGCTTTGGCCATCGCTTTGGTCCATTGAGAAAAAGTAGAGGTGTCCGTCCTGACTGAGGTTTTCCACGGTTCCCTCAGTCTCACCTCAGCGAATGCTGGGACGCGTAACAGGCCGTGGCCACTATCCGTTCCCTACCTTATCCCTACCCAGTACCCCGCCGCGAGCTGTAAGCTCTTAGGGGTGTATCCTTGTAAAAAAAAAAAAAAAAAATGTAGGCCAGGCCCACGCATACACTACAACGCATATTGCATACCTTACAGGAGCCTGCCGCGCCATATTGTTGTGTTGCATCAGGGACTGCTTGCTGAGACATCTAGCAGTCAAGACGTGTGTGACTTTGCTGCTTGCGTATTACAGACTTGTGACGTCATCTAATCTGCTTTATGCAATTACGTTTTGTCTTAAGGTAGAGATAACGCTGAACAGCTGATCGACGTAATGCCCTTTGATTAACATGCGCAAGTGATCACCGTGCTGTGTTAATGCTTTCTCTAGCGGAGTTGGGTTTCGAACCCCCAGATCTATCGCTCACCAAATTACTAGCCACAAACCAAGAAGCTGTATATGATCTTCTATACAAATTTATTCTAGATGCAAATCTTACTTTTTAAACTTCTCATAAATTTATGTAAAAATTTGTATTGCACAATCTAGTCTTTTTTGCATGCTGTAACCCTCTTAACTAACAAAAATGGTATTTTTTTCCTGGGTAGCCGCGTTGGGCCTCGCTGGCAGAAGATTGGTGCATGTTATCCTAAATCCAATCCTTACCTGGCTTCAGCATGCATTATGCTAAACTTCCTTACCTAATTTATATTCATTTAGTTTTAATTAAACACTTTTTTGTTCATTTAATATATTAAGAAACACTATATTCATCTTATTCTAGCTGGCTGTGTGGGAGTTCCCTAAAGCCAATATAATTTATATTCAATTTGATTAACATGTAAACCTTATAGCAAATTCACAAAAATTCTTAATTTTTTTGAGAGGCAGATATTAGTGCCTAAAAGCCATAGAAAAAATTTCAAAACGATTTAACGAGCCGATTTTTTTTAATTCATTTTTTTAATTTTCAGCATAGGGCTTTCCCATGGAGAGCCAAACTGAAAAATTCATTTAAAAAAATCGGTTCGTTAAATGTTTTTGAAACTTTTGCTATGGCTTTTAGGCACTAATATCTGCCTCTTAAAAAAATTTCAGAATTTTTGTCAATTTGCTAAGATTTACATGTTAAACAAAGGGGATTACGTCGAACAGCTGTTCGACGTTATCTCTACCTTAACTAAGTGAAATTACTTGTGTTAATTACTTTACGATCATCACTCTCACCCCCCAAACTGTAAAGGCGGATTCAGATGGCGACAACGGCGATGCGACTCGATTTTGACGTAAAAGCTGTGAAATCCAATGCGGTGGCGAATTCGCCGGTAATCGTGTTAATTACGATGCTCTTTTTCTTTTAATCGCCAAATATGGCCGCCAATGGATGTTACAGCAAGTGCGCATTATTCAAGTCGCGTCGCATGATAAAAATCGCCATGTGAATCCACCTTAAAGGCGGATTCAGATGGCGACAACAGCGTCGCGACGCGATTTTTTCACACAAGCTGTGAAACCCTATGCGGCGAGCGAATTCGCCAGGTTGCGGCAGCGAAATCGCGTTAATTGCGATGCTCTTTTTTAAATCACCAAATATGGCCGCCAATGGGTGTCACAGCAAGTGCGCATTATTCGTGTCGCGTCGCATGATAAAAATTGCCATGTGAATCCGCCTTAAGACATGCTCCAGCAGTGTGTTTGTTTAACGTCAATCTTCATTCATCGTCGTCTCGCCGCATTTCATCCGGCAAAGACAATGCAATGCTGCAAAGCTGTGGTGGCAGTATGGACATCATTTCAGCATGATTCATCGTGCTGGAATGTGTCCATCATCACAGTTACAAATCTACGCGACGTCTGGTGACTTTTTGACTAAAAAATAAAACAGTAAAAATTTAAAAAAGATAACTACAGTTAAAAACATTTAATAATTAATAATTACTATTATTTGTGAAATATATAAATATGTATATTTACGGGCAATGCACTGCTAGGTCCGCAGACCTGAAGTCAATACATCAATTAATTTCAATTCAATTCACTGTGTTGCATCAGCAGCGTGTAAGGGGAGAAAATGTAGAAAAAAATTAATTATAAATTATATGCGGCAATCGTTACATTTATGTTGTTTCCATATCACCTGCTAGTTTGTAAAGAATATAATACACAAACTACATTTTCGTGTCCTTAAATAATTATACGTGGCAAAAAAGTAAAATTTTCTATTTCTAACTTTTTTATTAGTATTATAATTTTTTTTCCATGGTTTTACGCGTTCTGTATAATAACAGTAGGGGAAGGGAGGGGATGAGGTAAACGGCTGAGAGTTATCCTGTAGAGTAGGCAACCCAACAATCTCGTGGCGCTGCCCTATTGTTTTCAGTCCACTATTATAGCATCATAACGATCAATGCTATAATATACATAAGTCTATTAAGGGCATTGGGTGTAGCACCGGTAGTTGGCAACACTGACGTTTCTTCACCATGTTAATTTTTGATCATTGCTCCTGATCGGAGTAATTTTTATGCTATAGCTAAGCTGATTGCTGTAGTATCAAGATAATTAGTAGCCCAAGTGCACAATTTGGCTAAATAAAGCCTGATTTAAAGAAAAGTATTTTATTTATATTTTAGAAAAATGCATGTAAATTTAAAAAATTACTAAAAAATACTTTTCTTTAAATCAGGCTTTATTTAGCCAAATTGTGCACTTGGGCTACTAATTATCTTGATATTACAGCAATCAGCTTAGCTCTAGCATAAAAATTACTCCGAGGAGCAATGATCAAAAATTAAAATGGTGAAGATATACGTCAGTGTTGCCAACTACCGGTGCTACACCCAATACCCTTAAGTCAAATACTAAGTCTACAATCATGTAGGCTAACTTTTATTATAATAAATTCTTATTAATATGCTGTATAATTATGGAAGTCTCCGCTCCCACGTTAAAAACACGAAATTGCATATAGTGATTATAATGAACCCTCTGAATAAGCTGCACCTCAGCTAAATATGGATTGTTCGGATTACAGTTTCCATAATATAGAATAGCGACAAGGATTATGTTGTATTCTAGTGTAGAGGCCACGCAAATGCAGCCAGACTTTTCAATCAATTTTTACCTTGCTCTTACTTATAAGAGGGGAGTAAAGAAAAAAAAAAGTAGGGAGCACTACAGTAAAATTATTAAAATATATCTAGTGGAAGTATCAGGAAACTTTATTTTTTAACTATTACATTCGCGATATGAAAATGTATTTATACCGAGTGGTAAATATTTTGAGAATTGATTAGTGAAATTAAAATAAAGACGGTTAGGATTACTTCCGGCTAGGATCACTTCCGGTAAGGCTGTTAGAACACTCCGAGTGTACGTATAGGGTGCTGGCTGGCGTATGATCGCATTACCACTTCCACTCTCGCGGCGGCAGTATTGGTGAACGTGGTGCCTGCACTGCGGCGGCGACCATTGAGTGTGTAGGTTAGTGCGTCCCACTGCAGACATGAACGTCATTCTGAGTAAGGCTTCGGCTCTCCTGCATTCGGTGCATCAACAACATAGGTCGGCTGCAATTCCTCGCAGTGTCAGTCAGGTGAGCTAACAGCTGATACCTCGATCGCGATCGTTCTCATTTCACGTTTCTGTAGTTTAAACATATGAGCAAGGATATTTTTTGTTTTACGTTATGAATGTTTTTAAATGCATTTTCTCTTTATCTCAATGTTGACCTGATAGATTCATTTTTTTTTTTCATTTGGAATTAAGTGAATTTATTAATATAAAAAAAAAAAAAAACATTGAGAGGATAAGAAATTTTGCTAGTAACAAAATCTTCCACTTGTTTAATTTTTTTTTTTTTTTTTTTTTTTTTTTGTTGTAATCAAACCCTAACTGGGTATATACTTTTACTTACTAATTACTCACCAAGTGTGAAACCCCGAACCTTCCGAAACCCTAACTTGAGCGTTTCGCGGGCTCTTCCGGAACGGGGGCAGCCACGGCCTTGCAATCCATCCCGGCATTTGTCTGCGACTGAGGGAAACGTGGAAACCTCAGCCGGGATGAACGCTAAAGCTTTTGTCAATGAACCGGAAGTGCAATGGTCCAAAGCTATAGGGGAACCACATATAGTGGAAAAGCGCAACGATTTACTCCTGCATGGGTGCTGGGAAACATGGTTTTTGTTGAAAATGGTCACCCCTCCAACTATTAACCACGCTCGGCGTTGCTTGACTTCTTATTGCAATTGAATTTTATAGGAACTGTATAAGAGACACCAGGTTGGTCAAAAAATGTCAACCACTGCATGTTATCTCAAACTTGTTTTCAAAAGGCTGAGAGCCAAACATTCAGACTTCCAGCATCAATCAGTATAGAGTGGACATCAATTAGAGTAGAGTGCGTACAAACGTTTCATAAATTCTAAAAATGTGAACTTTACTTATAAATTATTATATTATATATATATTTTTTTTTCTGACACATTTAAGTGGCTTAAAATCAGTGCACGTAAACAAACGACAATAGTAATATTTATGGTTTCCTAAGTAGAGGAATAATTTAATTTGTTAAAATTATAAATGTACGTGTGTACTATATCTATATCATAATAATTGTTTCAAGGACACGCACTATTCAGTTTACACAACGAAATGTTATTTTTTTAAACATTTCTGATTATTGATGATCTTAGCGTAGCCAAGGGGGGAAAAAAAAAAGGAAAACATGGTAGGGGTTACACATGGGGTGTGGAGGCTATGGTAAACACACCCACACTGCTCGTGTATTCGCCCCTATTCCACCACCAATGGGGGGGGGGAGGTATAAGCCTTCCCTTAATTGTATATAGTCCATGAAGGATGCGATAACTTAATTGACTGATGTCATAATTATGTTGTATGATGCACCTTGTATTATTAATAAATAACTTTTTCGTGCAAAGGATATTCACATTGAATGTGATTCTAACCTGAGGAAGAGAGCGGTTGACTCTCGAAACGTAGTGATATGTGTAGTAAATGCAAGTGTTTTAGTGACGTGCACGAACACTAAGTGACCATCGCTACATACTACATACAGAAGGAATACATCGAACACCGGCAAAGGTAAAAGTCCGAATTGTGAAATAGAATCACATTCAATATGTTCATTTACGAATATACTTATACTGAGTACCAGTACGTTTTGCCCAGTATAATACGGAACAGCTAAACAAAGCAAATGATAATTATCCGTCAGCAAAAAGAAAAATAATAGGTTATGAGTTATGAAAGTGAAAGGTCAATGGAAAATTATTAAAATAACATTTATTAAAAAAACTTAAAAAAAAGTCAATATTTTTTCATATTTTCGACAAAAGGGCTGCACATTTAATACATACTACATATTATAATAATATAATATAAGTTTAAATTGAGCAGAAAACAGTCAAAATACAAATAATTATATTGTCACAGTCAAATTATAATAAATACTACCCAAGAGGGGGTAAAAAAAAAAAAAAAAAGGCAATGCCCGAACGAGATTTTGCATCCTGTGAAAGGAAAGAAACAACTAAATAAAAGTTGCAGAGAAAACAAAAAACAAGAAAAATAATTATACAAGATATATTGTATTATACACTACAGAGCATGTTTAAATTTCTTTGTACATACACATTTTTGTTTTTATTTTTAGTGTGAAATAAAAAAACTTGCAGGGATCGGATGCAGATGCAAGATGCACACGGATGCACAAAAATGGGCTTGCATCCGGATGCGCATCTCGGATGCACGAAAAAAACGCGTGCATCCGGTCCCTGAAAAAAAGGTAAAAGCTGGAATGGAAATAACATGGATTTTAAAAATTTATTAATTATCTAATCAATGGCGAGACATCTTACTACCAAGAAAAGATTGGGCGCACGTAAGATCCTACATGGAGCAATAATTTTCCTAACGCACATAGTTAATCCCTAATTAAATTCTGTTTGCAAGTTTAAAATTACGTATTGGGACGTTTACAATGTAGTATTACATTTTTATTAGCAATCTAATTTCAATTTATTAGAAGAAAAATCTAAAAAAAAATCTTGGTAATAGCAAAATCTCTGATGGTAATTAGTGACTTCGGAGCGAGAAAACCAGAGCACAAATCAGCAATCGAACATACCGTCCCTCGTCCGCAATAATGAGCTATATCTGCCTACCACGATCTCGTTGCAATAATGAGCTGTCTGCTATCTCAAGTGAGCGCAATTATGAGCTTTATTTTATACCGATATAAAGCTCATGATTGTGCTCACCTGAAAGAGCAGACAGCTCATTATTGCAACAAAATCATAATAGCAGATAGCTCATTATTCCGGACGAGGGAAGTTATTTAAACTCGAGTTAAACATGGCGACCAAATCGACAACCGATGATGAGATAATGGAGTACTGACCTCAATTTTTTTTATTGCAGAAATGGGTAGAGGGTGCAAAAATATGCTACTCTGAATTTTTTCAGATTTTTCTGAGACCGGGAACTATTTTTAAAAAATCATTGAAAGTCCGTTTTATGACGTCACGGGCGTTAATGTCCTATCCTTTTCTTAAGGAGAGGCGCCTCGTGACGTCATCAAAATGGACTTTCAATAATTTGTTTAAAAATAGTTCCCGGTCTCAGAAAAATCTGAAAATATTCAGAGTAGCATATTTTTGCACCCTCTATCCATTTTTGCAATGAAAAATTATTAAGGTCGGTACTCCATTAAAAAAAAAAAATGTATTTCAACTTTGACCTTGCATGGATGTGATATACACAGTTCGCACTGAATGACGAATACTCGTGTCACAAGTTGTGATTGTGTATGCAGGCTGAATGCAGCTGTAGCGGAGGTTTCATCACTAAAAAGTAACAGTTCGTTGTAGTCAAGTCAGATTGACTACCCCTTCCCTTGGTCTCGCGCCGCGTGGAGTTGGCCCAGAGTTGGTCCGCACGCCGCGTACGTTAGTTAAGCTGCGGTATAAAAACAAGTGAGTGCGTGCGGGCGTCAGTCTAGCTAGCTCGTTGCGGAGAGAAGAGCTACAAAAACATGTGGTCGTATCACTTCCGTAAGAATAAAGTGCGAGACGTGATAGAAGAAAACAGATACTATAGAAATGTTGCAAGGCCGGTATGTTATAAATTGATTGATTACTTGGACTACGGTCAGTAAAATTATGCAAAATAATTTAAATGTTTAACAAAGTTATTCTTATTGTTAGCTTAAATGAATGCTTCTTACATAATTAGAACGCAGGGATAAAGTTAAGAAACGAGTAGAAAATGAAATTTTGTAAAAAGAATATATAATATTATGTTATATATATATTTACTAACAGAATAGCAATCAACGTTTTGGTGTGCAACTGGCAAAATAAGTACTGTATGTATACTGAAAACGGAGTACCGACCTCAAAATTTTTTATTGCAGAAATGGATAGAGGGTGCAAAAATATGTTACTCTGAATTTTTTCCGATTTTTTTGAGACCGGGAAGTATTTTTAAAAAATTATTGAAAGTCCATTTTGATGACGTCACAAGGCCTGGTTTCTTTTTTTAAGAAAAGGATAGGACATTAACGCCCGTGACGTCATAAAACGGACCTTCAATAACTTGTAAAAATACTTCCCGGTCTCAGAAAAATCTTAAAAAATTCAGAGTAGCATATTTTTGCACCCTCTATCCATTTCTGCAATAAAAAATTTTGAGGTCGGTACTCCACTGCTGTATGTAGTTCCATCATCATTAAATTTATAATTTAACCTGTTCATCTCGTGAATGTCGTTCGTGCGTTGCATGTGAATTGCTGACAGCTATAGGTGTCACTAATGGTCGTAAGTTGCAGCCACCTATAATCCGAGAATAATCTGAGGATTATCCGTGGATTATTTACTAATTAACATTAAAATTCTCGGATAATTGTCGGATTTTTCCAAGATAGGTTGGCTGCAACTTACGGCCATCAGTGGTAGATTGGTATCTTGTCTTGATATTTTAATTATTTTTTTTCTATTCTATTCAAAAAACCGGATGTATGCATACAACCACAGCGAGTGAGGGAACTGTCGTCTCACAATTGCTGCATGCTGCTGTTTTATCACTACGTTCAGATGACAACATGTCTTAAAACTTCTTAAAAGACTAAAAAAAAAACAATGGTAGACTCCGTCATATGAATACATTGTTCAGACAATATTCGTTATTTATAATACAAAGTGCCTTTCTTTTAATTAATTACATTTCGGTTAAAACTTAAAACGGAAATTTGTGTTTTACTGTATATTATAGAGTTGCGTTAAAGGTGTAAAGGTGATAAAAAATAATTTAGGCGCGGATCCAGGGGGGGGGTTGGGGGGGGGCTGCAGCCCCCCTCCCGAAATTTTGGATTTAACATGGGCAATATAGGCATTTCCCCCACTCCAATTTTTTGTAACATTGGCCTTATCAAGGCAGCTCCCCCCCCCCCCCCCCACGAAATTTTGTTCTGGATCCGCGCCTGATAAAATATGGAGTTTTACGATATGTAAGAATTTTTGGACTGTAAGTATGCCGGGATGGTCTCTTCATTCTGATGGTGGAACAGAGGAGATATAGCTACCGTGGGGTAATGTTAAACTGTCACCGGAACTCTCAGATGCATTCGCGCGAGTTAGTTAATTGCTCATCGAATTGTATACAGAATCGATGATTGCATATCAATTAACCATAATTGTGCGACAATTTTTAAACTTTCATCATGTATAAATTTATAAATTCTTCTGATTCTTTTGATGTGATCCATTGACATTACTAAAAATATAATATAGTAATAATGATATCGTCAAATAGTGTACACTCAACCTCTTTAAAATGTAAAAGCTAAATCCTAAAAAGAGCATTCAAAACTACATTTTAAAGAATTTAAAGGGACTGGATTGTACATTCACGTTAGCTGAGCGGATTCAACGAGATCGGTATTGATATGGCCGGTCGACGTAATACTGAAGAAGTAAACAGGTCAGACCAGGCAGTCCGCGAGGCAGCTGCTGCTAATACGAGTTGACAAAGACTCGGTAGCACAAGAAATGCGCGGGGGACCAAGAATAGACCAGAAAGAAGGAAAAAAAAAAAAATAATGTGCCATGTGTAGGTAGATTCGCGATGTGATTTGTTTCCTCGTAATTTAAATCAACAATTCTATTTTTTGTAATTTTATCTTGGCCATTAATGTCAAACAAAGCTAAGAATTTGACTCTCCCCCCCCTCCCAATACACAGAGTGAAATTAGATTAATTACTTTACTAACGGGATGTGAAAAAGTACAACGAGATAAATAAATAATTTGATATTCCGTAGTTCCCCAATCATTCACGCTAAAGTGATAAAAATTTTGTTAAGAATCGCCCTCAATATTTATAGATTTACTAGTGCCGGAAAAGAAGTGTTGCTTGTGTATAATTCATTGTTTTTAGACGATAAGCCGGGGGTGCTAGCTCGAACAACAAAGTAATAATAATATTTTAACGCCTATACTTATATTGGACTATAAGAAGACAAGTTTATGTGTTTGTTTTTCTTTTTAATATTTAAGTGTGCATGAATAATTCAAATACTAAAGAACATTAATTATTAAATTTTGATGTATTTTTAAAATCTTACCAATTCAAACAGGGAATCAGTTAAAAAAAATCAAGTGAAGAAGGGACAGTAAATGTTGCTGTTTAACGGGAAAAAATGGCGAAGGAATGAAATAAAATCTTTTCAATTTTTATTTTATTTAGTGATTAGTACCGGTATTGTTATAATGTTTTTCAAAGTTTGTATTTACATTAACATCCGCCAGCATACAGTGACACCGTTGCATCGTACATGATGCAACCAAAAACGTTGTTAAGTCATGTTATAATATTTTTAATTAAAGCACGGCAATTATTCTTCATGTTACAAAAATGATTTATTTATATACGTTGTCACTTCGAACAATATCATGATATGCAATATATACTTAGATTGTGTCCATGCATCAGTATTCAGTTGTGGGCGTTGTTACCGTAAAAGCTAAATAATACTAATTAATGTAAAAAAAAAAAAAAAAAATGCACTGAATGAAATTTTTGATCCCTTGATATATATGTATATATATATCGTCTTTATTAATATTAACGACGCACCGGCAAGGTAAAATTTCAAGTAATTGATTTCAAATTCTGATGCAACCTGTGACGTACAAGACTTTCTGCCGAAACAGGAACATCAATAGACTTGCATGGTTTACCACAGAATTTGTGATTAGTACAGATCACTAAAAAACCCTGCAAGAACAATGTACAGAATATGTCCTAAAGAGTGGCACAGAAAGTCGCTGCCCTACTAAATTTGACTGCTACATAAAGACAATACCAAGGACTGTGTATACGTTCCATTAATTTGCTTCATAAGAAACCATTGTGCATGGCTTCAAAAAGTAGAACAGTGGTATAGTTGCAGCACGTTGAAAATGTTTTACTCTTTTAAGGCTGTAAATGTTGAAATTCATATCAGAACGAAGAAATGGCTGTTCATAGTATACTATTTTTAATATTCTTCAGTGGTTTGGTGTTTTAATTTTTTCAGATTTTTTAGAGCCCGGGAAGTATTTTTAAAATAATGATTGAAAGTCCTTTTTGTGATGTCACGTGGCGTTAAGTCCTATCTTTTTCTTAAGGAGCGTCGTCTCGTGACGTCACAAAAAGAACTTTCAATAATTTTTTAAAAATACTTCCCAGGCTCTAAAAAATCTGAAAAAAATCAGGGTAGCAAAACTTTGCACCCTCTATCCATTTCTGCAATACAAAAAATTGATGACGATACTCTATTGTACACAATTTTACACTCAATCACAGTGAAATGATGAACCTAATGTCAACTTGCGATGTTGTGAAACTTGGCTTCTGATCTGTGCCCCAACAGACCGAGTGGGCTACGTTTGGAGGTAAAATTAACATCAAACACCGACCACGAGGATGATATTAAAAATATTTAAAATAACATTTTGCAATTTTAAATAATGAATCGAACATACCATTGTTTAAATAAAAATTAACAAGTCGCCGTTTGTTTGGTTTAGAAATTTCTTGCTCCATTTGTCTCGTATGATTTAAAGGCGGAAAACAGAGGGAGAGTATTTTGAATTCAGATTCAGAATAGGATTTATATTCACATTTATTATTATTTTTTTTATTTTGATGCTCTTAAGCATTCATCTCTTGTTTTGTTGTTGTTTGTTTGCTTTTTTTGCTCATGTGTTCCCCCCCCCCCATTCTTTTGGAATACTTAACTCAATAAACAAACATTATTATTATTACACAAAATTTTGTTTTCAGTTTCAGTTTAACGATTAATCTCAGTTACTCCGGAATCAAAGAATATTTCCCAGCAAACGAATCGAATGAAATAAATTTTAAAAAATCAATAATGTTCAAAAACTTAATCGCTTATGGTTTGAGCAAATTCAGTCTTGCAGTTTTCTTACAAAAGCTCCATTTCCGGTTTCCGTCAATAAGGCCAATGTTAAACTTCTACCTCAGTTTTCACAAAACTGATAAGACAGATTCGCTTCAAAATTTGTATGCCACCTATTGATGGTGAGTTCTAAGTCTCCTGCAAGTCTTGTTGCATTCAGGAGCGATTGCGAGACTAAGCTTGGAGTGTATTCTTAACTTCACACGACCCGCATTACATGTGCGCTCGAACAGTTGCCTATATCAACTCTTGCAGGCGCGAAAAGGACGCAGTAAATAATACACAATCGTAAATTTTATTTTATTTGCAACTGTCAATCTGTATCCTTATTACATTGTGACGTTGAGGTGCAGTGGCTACTTTTTTTATTTATTTAATTTCATCCCAAAAGTACTTTTCGGGAATACTAGCATGAATTCATGCTAATATTATTATTTTTTATTAATTTAAAAAAAAAAGAAGACTGCATTGAATGAAATGTTTTATCCCATATATATATATATATATGTTACCACCAAAAACCGAATTCGGGCAAAAGCCGAAAAAAATGAGCAAAACTAGTTTTGAGCATCAAGTTAAGCACAAAACCCGAAGTAATCGATTATTTCGGGTTTTGAGCTTAACTTTATGCTCAAAACTAGTTTTGCTCAAATTCAAGTGAGCAAAACCCGATGGAGACTTTTACATCGGGTTTTGCGCGTTTCCGTTTGAGCAAAACTAGTTTTGAGCATCAAGTTAAGCTCAAAACTCGAAGTAAGATTTTATTTCGTCTTTTGAGCAAAATTTGAGCAAAACTAGTTTTGCTCATTTTTCAAAGACAATTTATTTTAAATTTTGAACTTGAGTGGAATTAAGCGTTCACCATATGAAGTCCTCTTTGGCCACCCACAACGAAAAGGGTTGACAGATAGTTCTTTATAGAGGTCTGCACGGATTTTCAAAAGGCCCGACCCGGCCCGGTCCGTTCGGATGGTTGCTAGGCCCGGCCCGGGCCTGTGAAGACTGCTTCACAGTGCGGCCCCCGGCCCATGGTCCGTCCGTAGTTCAACCTCATGCAGCTCGCCTTTTTATTTTAGTGCTTTACAACCCATTATAAAACTAAGAAAAAGTCGTTTTAGAAGTTTTTTTTTTTTGCTTATTTGGGTCCCTTCTTCCTCTTTCCTTAGCAAAATAACAACAACAACAACAACAACAACAAAAATCACTTTTGAAATTTCGAGAAAAAGCTAGGCCCGTCCCGGCCCGTTCGCAGATTTTTTTTTTTTTTTTTTTTTACAAGGATACACCCCTAAGAGCTTACAGCTCGCGGCGGGGTACTGGGTAGGGAACGGATAGTGGCCACGGCCTGCATGCTTACGCGTCCCAGCATTCGCTGAGGTGAGACTGAGGGAACCGTGGAAAACCTCAGTCAGGACGGACACATCTACTTTTTCTCAGTGGACCAAAGCAATGTCCAAAGCCTGGGGAACCACACACAAGTGCATCACTGCACTGGGTGGAAAGCGAAATGAATTTACCCCAGGGAGGGAGCAGCGTATTTTTTACTTGAAACGGTCACCCATCCAAGTACTAACCACGCTCGACGTAGCCTGATTTCGGTGATATAACGAGAACCGGTCAATGCACTGCGCGCCACGCTCGACCTCTAATTAGGCGAATTAAGGGAGAAATTGGAGAAATTTAAGCTTTTATTAAGGGGCATACATGACCAAAATGTTTCAATTGCCCCAAAATACCAACCAATTAATTAAAACTTTTATTCAATCAAACAAATAGCAACAAATAAATAAATGCAACAATAAATAAATTAATAAATATTTAAATAATTAATAAATAAATAATTAAAAAAACAATAATAATTGTAAATTAATATTTAAATAAACATTTGAAAAACTACATGCAGCAAAGAATATATAAGTAAAAATAAATATATTATTCCGAAGAAAATAATAAATAAAAAATAAAGAACCAGCTGTCACAAAATAAAAAATAAAAAGGGGCATTCACAATGTCTTAAGGCCACATTTCAGGCTCGATAATTTAAAGCTTGATTTTAGACGTGTTTTTTAGACCCAAAATTTCTGGTCTTAAATTATTGAGCCTTAATTGTGGCCTTAATGCTTTGTGAATGCCCCTTAAATTGTCTTTGAAAAATGATCAAAACCAGTTTTGTTCAAATTTTGCTCAAAAGCCGAAATAAAATCTTACTTCGAGTTTTGATCATAACTTGATACGCAAAACTAGTTTTGTTCAAATGGGAATGAACAAAAGCCGATGTAAAAGTCTTTATCGGGTTTTGCTCATTTCGACTTGAGCAAAACTTGATGCTCAAAACTAGTTTTGCTCATTTTTTTCGGCTTTTGCCCGAATTCGGTTTTTCGTGGTAACATATATATATATATATATATATATATATATATATATATATATATATATATATATATAATATATATAAAAATATATATATATAATATATATATATATATATATATATATGTATATCATCTTTGTTAATATTAACGACTCACCGGCAAGGTAAAATTTTAAGTAATTGATTTCAAATTCTGATGCAACCTGTGACGTACAAGACTTTCTGCCGAAACAGGAACATCAATAGACTTGCATGGTTTACCACAGAATTTGTGATTAGTACAGATCACTAAAAAACCCTGCAAGAACAATGTACAGAATATGTCCTAAAGAGTGGCACAGAAAGTCGCTGCCCTACTAAATTTGACTGCTACATAAAGACAATACCAAGGACTGTGTATACGTTCCATTAATTTGCTTCATAAGAAACCATTGTGCATGGCTTCAAAAAGTAGAACAGTGGTATAGTTGCAGCACGTTGAAAATGTTTTACTCTTTTAAGGCTGTAAATGTTGAAATTCATATCAGAACGAAGAAATGGCTTTTCATAGTATACTATTTTTAATATTCTTCAGTGGTTTGGTGTTTTAATGGAGTTTTGACCTCAATTTTTTTATTGCAGAAATGGATAGAGGGTGAAAAGTTATGCTACCCTGATTTTTTTTCAGATTTTTTAGAGCCCGGGAAGTATTTTTAAAAAAAATTATTGAAAGTCCTTTTTGTGACGTCTTGTGGCGTAAAGTCCTATCTTTTTCTTAAGGAGCGTCGTCTCGTGACGTCACAAAAAAGAACTTTCAATTATTTTTTTAAAAATAATTCCCAGGCTCTAAAAAATCTGAAAAAAATCAGGGTAGCATAACTTTGCACCCTCTATCCATTTGTGCAATAAAAAAAAATTGATGACGATACTCTATTGTACACAATTTTACACTCAATCACAGTGAAATGATGAACCTAATGTCAACTTGCGATGTTGTGAAACTTGGCTTCTGATCTGTGCCCCAACAGACCGAGTGGGCTACGTTTGGAGGTAAAATTAACATTAAACACCGACCACGAGGATGGTATTAAAAATATTTAAAATAACATTTTGCAATTTTAAATAATGAAACGAACATACAATTGTTTAAATAGAAATTAACAAGTCGCCGTCTGTTTGGTTTAAAAGTTTCTTGCTCCATTTGTCTCGTATGATTTAAAGGCGGAAAACAGGGAGAGTATTTGGAATTCAGATTCATATTTTCGCTTGGAGTGCATTCTTAACTTCACACGACCCGCATTACATGTGCGCTCGAACAGTTGCCTATATCAACTCTTGCAGGCGCGAAAAGGATTGATTACATTGCGACGTTGAGGTGCAGTGATTTCTTTTTTTTTTTTTTTTTAATTTCATCCCAAAAGTACTTTTCGGGAAGACATGTTAGTCGACCGTGCTAATATTATTTTTTTTTGTATTTTTTTTTTGGGAACTTTTCTATCATGAAAGTCATTGAAACGTCGCGTATATAATAATGGAAATGCATCTACATGACATTATATAATAACGGTCAATACATGATTATCCTGACTCAACATTTTGATTTTTCATGCACCATTTTCTTCACATGGTTGTTGTTTAGTGAAAATTTTACCTGGGTAATGAGATTTCGTACTAATGCTGAATTTATTGTTTTGATGACAAAAAATAAAGTATTATTAAAATTCAAACACTGGTGAATTTGCAAGATACAATGTCAATCAAAAACGTTGTAAATAGTATTGAGGTTGGATCATTTCTGACATACCGTTGGTGACTGTTGGGGCGTGTTACAGGAGCTTGGCTCACAGCCGCTAAATCAAAACTGTTGTTAATAGTATTGAAGTTGGTTCATTTCTCTGATATTTTTGCTGGCTTTTTACAGGAGCTGGGCTCACAGCCGCTGCCACTTATCGTCACGGAGGATGTGGACGCGGGTATGACGTCATCGGGCGCTACCGACCCCGGACCACGGCCACGTGCAGGTGAGCAAAGTATTATTATATGTTAATTTTATACATTCTAGATCGAGTCTTATGGCGGATTCAGCTGGCGACAACGGCGGTGCGACGCGATTTTGTCACACAAGCTGTGAAGTACTAAGTGGCGAGCGAATTCGCCAGGTTGCAGCACCGAAATCGCGTTAATTGCGATTCTATTTTTTTTAATCGCCAAATATGGCCGCCAATGGATGTCACAGCAAGTGCGCATAATTCGCGTCGCGTCGCATGATAAAAATCGCCATGTGAATCCGCCTTTATTTGCACGAACTCAGTTGATAATATAAATATATGAAAAAAAGAGTACATAATTATGTTGAGCAGCGACAGATGACAAGCTTCAACTTACAAATGCCGCAGCGCCGCATTCTGACATCGTTCCGTAAGGTTTGTTAGGAGAAAAATCTTATTTATTTTTTCATTCAAATTCTATGCTGCACAAAATCTCGAATATTTTTTATGTCGTGTAAAGTGATCTTTCCCGTGGCTCGTATGAATTAGATTGTCATTGGCTGAGAGAATTGTGTCGTCATTGTTGAAGCTTCTCATGTACCAAAATCGCGACGTCGCATCTCAGTCAATCATGTAAATCCGTTGTGTATAGTGCTGATGCCATCTCTAGAGAACAAACTGCACTTAAATTAATCTTTAATAAAGGGTTGCCGTAATGACGGGGATATACGAAATGTTTATATAATAATAGCAACAGCGCCATGTACTTAGTTTTAGGCTGTCGATGACTTTTATTGTGACAGGGATTAAACGCACCGAACAACTCTGCATGTAGTGCATTAGCCATTAGTGCATATGTCCCTCGCAACATTTCTCCGCTCGTTCAACTTCTCAAGCGCCTGGTGGCAGACTTCACTTTTTGCATGCTTTTTTTGCTCTGTTTGTTTCATACTATGGAAAAAGGCATGATGTATACAGAATTTGTCCTTCTCTCGACTGTTGTCTTCATAACATCTATCTAAAATATATATTTAATATATCTTTTATATAGATTTCCGATCCAGTCAGATACTTTAAATATATATGGGAAGGGGGGGGGGGGTCTCTACACTGCAACGAGCTTTGATGTTTGAAAATGGGAGGATGAAGGCGTCAAAATGATTTGGAAACACCCTCCCTCTTTTTCTCTTGACGGTGACAAAATCTCTACATAATTTAATTGACTAAAATTTGCCTTCATTTTCCTACATTAACTTGCTTGAGGCTGCTCGAGCTGCTTCTTTCTGACTTTATATGCCTTGTTGGTGCTGCCATCTACTGAAACCACAGTAAAGAGAGAGTGAGCTACTCGCAATCATCCATTCATTATACAACTCTATAATGCTATACGAGTAATCATTCAATTACGGTAATTAAATTGTTCATTCCATTAGTCATTTATCTTTGTTGTTTTACACACCATAGCTTTTACAGCGGTCATCTTTAGCAACGATTTATGAAAATTAGCTTATTGTTTTTGATAATAAATTAGCTTATGGTAGTGTAAACTCATTACTTTTTATACAAGAAATTAAGTGCATGCAACCACAATGTATATTATGTTAAAGTTAAGACTTATCAGCTTATTACTGACTTCTGAGTGAATTTGGAGACTCTCGGATTGCACGTTTTGATATAGCTGTCGTCAGGGGCGGATCCAGCCCGCGGCTTTGGGGGGGGGGGGGGGGGGGGGGAGGGGGGCGGTGCCCTATCCCGCAATGTTAAATTTTGGGGTGGGAGGGGGGCGATGGGTGGGGGGTGGTAATACCTTCAATGTATTTTGGGGCCTTTGGGGGGGGGGGGCGATCGCCCCCATCGCCCCCCACCCTTGGATCCGCGCCTGGCTGTCGTATCAACACAATCATTATAATAACGGTTCAGATACTTCAGATTGACAAGCATATTTTTGTTACGTTATTTATTAATATTATTATTATTATGTTATTATGCATGCTCGTCATTTCAAAGTATAATATTAATTATAAGGTAGATCAATGCAATCATGGAAATACAACTGAGCACTTGATGCACCTCCTGCCTGTAATATTTGTCATCTTGTAGTTGCGCAGTCTTTTATTATGCTGGCAAGTATTTCATTATTTTAAATATTTTTTTGTGTATTTTTTAATGGATTTTTTTCAGGTGATTTCAGGTTGGATTTGTGTCATTACTTAAAAAAAAATCGAAGGAACATACTAAATAAAAAAAGCTACATAATTATCAACAAAATAATAGATTGGAATAAGTCATTGATTTTTTTTTTCGTTCTTTTCAACATTAAATTTTTAAAACTTAATTTAAGCCGAGCTTTTCTATTGGACTTACCTTGCTAATTAGAGATATAAATGTTCAGTAATTTGGAATCACCGAATCGATTGATGAATGACGGCAAAATTGTAATACGTTCGTTTACGCACTAAATTTATAACACCCATTTAATTTAATTAACACTTCGAGTTTTATGCTGATATAGCCGACTTGTCTAAAAACTGTCGGTAACTTTTGACACAACTACGGCACACATCATACATGCTTCTGTTTCTGATTTTAGTTGCATTAAAACGTGCAACGTTGCCTGCTTAGAAAAAAAAAAAAAAAATAACTGCGTGAGGACAATATTGCGAAGGTATACAGTCAAATTTATTTGATATTCCCTCCGGAAGTAGCCGTAAGTGTAAATTTTATGGCTTTTCTGTTTATAATTCAGTTTTGAAACTTAACAGAGTAGTTTGTCGTAGAAGTATTGACCTATGTTTGAAATTGAAAAGCTGAAATACGAATATGAAGGTCAGAAACCTTACACTTCCGGCTACTTCCGGAGGGAATATTGCATGAATTTTACTGTACTGAGGTGTTGTTACTGTACCTAAGCCAATTGCTCGCCGCCGCCTTCCAGTTGATGCTGTGACCCCCACATGGCACGTAACTCAGCTGTCTGCTTGCTTGTCCCCCCTCACGACACGTGCATAAGATCACGCTTGCCAGCATCCAGCTGATCCAAACTCGACGTTTTAATTACTACACTTCATACCATGCGTACTGCAAGGTCTCTCTCTTTCGATCTGACTTATGGACCAATATTTAATCGAATCTTGTCCTGCGATACTTCTTGTCACGAAATACCTTCTTTTAGTACTATAAAATCATGGAAATAAAATAATATTCATTTATACTCACTAGCAAGAGAAAAAAAACAATTAAACCACGTGCATGTCTTCGCAAAAACTGAACTAGCAGCTTCGCTGTTTACGTGTCTACCATACTTGCGTGGTGCTCCATTGGAATATGAGACTGTTCCATAACGTTTAGTTACCCGGCATCTCCTTTAAAATAGTTATAAAATAACAGTACAGAACTATTTTAAAGGAATATGCCGGGTAACTAACTATATACGTATAATATATACTCTTTCTACGCAGAAATAGCCAATGCCTTGAACGCTTAATTCACTCAAATCACCAAATCACATGTATAATGATCACGCGGCAGTTTGCGAAAATATCAGTAAATATTATAGCAGCAATCAATTTCCTCTTAAAAATATATTATATGATGGATTCAAAGTTTTAAAGAAGTTTTAAAGACCTCAAATCAACGCCAATCAACCTTTAAATTTAGAGAACTGATTACAAGAAACTTAGCATAGATTGTATAACTGAGAAATTGTTACTAACGGATTTAATACTCGAATAGAGGTCTGCACGGGTCCGGGCATCGGCAGTCTGCAAACGGTCCGGGGCTAATCCTAGCTATTTATTGAATTTTCAATAGTGATTCTTTTTTTTGTTTGTTATTTTTGCTAAGGATAGAGGAAGTAGCGAAAAAAAGTAGTAAAAACAAAAGCTTCTAAAACGACTTTTTCTCAGTTTTATAATGGGTTGTAAAGTACTAAAATGAAAATGCGAGCCGAGGTTGAACTACTGACGGGCCACGGGCCGGGCCTTACTGTGAAGCAGTCTTCACGGGCTCGTGCAGGGCCTAGCAGCCATCCGAACGGGTCGGGTCGGGCTTCGAAAATCCGGCCCATGCAGACCTCTACCTCTAACTCGAATACTTTGTGAATGCCCCTGAAATTTGGTTGCAAATTTAGTATTAAATATTTCTCATATAGACTAAAATTCCTTGTGAGAACGATATATCCTCATCGATCTTGTATCCCTCTAGTATCTTTGTTATAATTATGCTGCAGATCTGTTTTGTTTAAACGGGAGTTGTTTTTTTCTAATATTTTTTTATGAATTTAATACGTGTGTCTAATTTTTGCTCCATTCGCATGCTTGTGTAACTTGACCCTTCTTGACCCTTTTGAAGTGCTTTTCTCTATGTACGACATCTTATCTCTCAATTTCTAAAGCATAGAAAATATATTTATGTGCATAAAGTATTTTTTAATTTTTTTTTTTAATAGAGTTAAAATAAAAATCGATTCAGAACGATAGCGTCGATTTTCCATAATGACTGGTCTTTTGCACCCCAAAGTGGTCAAGGGCAAAATATGTTATTATATAAATATATTGGTGATTGAAGGTAGAGATAACGTCGATCAGCTGTTCGACGTACTTCCATTTGATTAACATGTAAACCTTAGCAAATTCACAATTTTTTTTTTTTTTTTTTTTTTTTTTTTTTTTTTTTTTTGAGAGAGGCAGATATTATTAGTGCCTAAAAGCCATAGAAAAATTTTCATAACAATTTAACGAGCTGACTTTTTTTTTAATTAAGTTCTTAGTTTGTCTCTCCATGGGTCAGCCCTATGCTGAAAATTAACAAAATTAATAAAATAAAATCGGCTCGTTAAATTGTTTTGAAATTTTTTCTATAGCTTTAAGGCACTAATGTCTGCCTCCTATAAAAAAAAAGAATTTTTGTGAATTTGCAAAGTTTTACATGTTAATCAAATATACGTCGAACAGCTGATCGGCGTTATCTCTACCTTAAAACTTTGAAAATTAACGTTAGATAATTCTGGGTTGAATCTGTAATTTTCGGACTGCTAACAATGCTGAAAGATTCTATATTTTGACAATAGTTGACAGATATTGTATAGAACACAAAGGTGATATATAATAAAATATATGAGTCTATAATAGCTGCTAATTTTTCTGAATGCATCTATGATATCGTTGGATACAATTGAACATGTTGCTAACTTCATGTTGGTTCATATACAGTGGTGGGACTCGCAAAAAAACAAATAACATTGTTTTAAATACGATAATGAGCCTTACTGCGTTCTACTGCGGGAGCTGTTCTCTCCATCCACGCTACCCCCCCGAGGCTCGCACGCTGGCTCGCTCAGTTGAAGATACAACTTTGCTAGGTGCATATCGGTGCATCGCTCTGTTTCAGTCCAACTTTGTGCATTCTGATCACTCTCTTGCAATCAATCAAGTCGGTGTAAATAACGTCTTGTTTTGCAAGCTTTTGAAGACAACTATAAAATTTGTTAATATTAAATAATGTGGAAAAGCTTTAAAACTTGTGTGCTTAAATTTTTTCGAAGTTCGTCCGGAGCTGACGAAACAACACATTTGTTAGCTACCGTTGAAGAGAAGGAACAGGCAGATAAAAATGATTCATCAAGTGCTCAGCATACTGATAATGGATCTCCTTCAAATGCTGAACTACTGCATTTGGGTTTTTCGGGAATGGGTCTTGGGCACCGTCGCATGCCAAGTTATGGATCATCGGCTGCGATGCAGATACCGTCTCTGGACCGAGTGGTTGTTGACTCTAGGCTGGGACGGGCACCAAGTCCTTCCAGAAGTGCTGTACCCCAGCGCTATCTGCGGCATTCTATTATTTGTACTTCTCGCCCAAATCGTCCTGAGCCTGTCCAGTCTCCTGATGATGACTCTTGCAAGCTGTTGGCCCCAAGACACCGCGAGTAATGAGGAAAGAGAGGAGGAGGAAGGTAAGATTGTTAGAGGCCCGATCATCATAGAAATATTTCTATTAAAAATATCAACTAGCAATAAAAGTTGACCATTTGAAAATACAAATCAAGGCATTTATAAAAAATACATATAATTCCATTGCTATCTATCAGAATGATAGGTCACTGAAGAAAATGAACGTGAACTTATGTAAATTCTGTGTTAGGTATGTGACAGCTGACGTGTCGAGCTCTATGTTCTGTATGTTGCTTGATATGTGACAGAGTGATGGTCGATCGTCTTACCGGTGTAACAGGTAATGTGAAGATTTATTTCTTACTGTTGTTGCAGGCACGTGGAGCATCTCGTCACATTCGCGACACCTGCATGCCGCCCCCGCCGCCCCCAGTGCCCCCGGAACAGCCGCAGCAGCAGCCGCAGCCGCAGCAGCCAACGATGCGAGACAAAGGCGCAAATCAGGAGATGACATTCTCCACGCGTCTCCGTCTCGTAAACCAGCGATATTTGATGCCTTTCGACCGAGATCCAAATCCGATGCTTCTAGAAACAAAAGACCCACCATAATTAGTCATATGAAAAGCGCAATGCAGGTAAATATAATTTATTTTTATTTATATTTTAATTAGCTACTTTATTAAGGCTCGTTACCCATCTCGTGTAATAAAATATTAGTATGCAACTTGTCGAACGTTGATGACCAAACTTATGAGATTCCGACTTTTGTTGTTTTGCTCAAATATTGCATTTTGCAATGTAATGTAACTCGAATAAGTAAAGAGTAACGATTAAAAAATATCGCAAATGCAATGTTATAGAACGCAAGTTTTTCATATATTTATTACATAATTAAATTTCATACACACTCGTCTATAAAATTATAAGATAAAAATAATAATTGAAATTATTTTATATAAAACTTATTAACAACGCATTTTTTTCTTTTTTCAATCAAAAATTGAAACTTCTTAATGTTTTTGTTACATTGCCTTTGAAATTACATGACAGATGAGTTGGCAGCAGATGTTAATTAATGAAGTAATTCCATAAGATGAAGAGGATTTAACCTGATTTTATACAGAACGAATCAAATTTTTAATTTATCTCAAATATATAAATGTATATATTATATTAAATTATAATAATGTGCTGGAGTAATTCGATATGATGAGGTAGAGTCAGGCTACAGCTTTAATAATATGCCGGAGAATCGAATGAAATTTCTAAGGGACTTTAATTTCGAATTTAAAAAGAAAATAATTTAATATTGTCATGTGGCTTAGTAATTGGAACTTCGCAGGTTTAACAAATATTTTAAATTAAAATCATTATATAGTTAGCAACATTATAAAGGACTTTAATTTCGAATTTAAAGAAAATAATGTAATATTGTCATGTGGCTTATGGAACTTCTCAGGCTCAATAAATATTTCAATCAAATTAAAATCATTATAGTTAGCTGCACTTACGAAAACAGACACTAAATAAAAATACAATGTATAAAAGCACAGACTACCAGACTACAATATATATATATATATATATATATATATATATATATATATATATATATATATATATAGTTAATCATTCTTTTTACGTGACATTCCTAAAAATGCAGTTGTGACCACTTTAAACGGCAGAATATAAAATATAGTTTTGTTTGATGGCGTAATCTGAGCTTGCAGCTGTGTTAGCTGTGACTAACATCGACTGTTGCGATCGCGCGATCTTTGTATGTGCAGTGATAATAATTAGACAGTTAGTTACAAACAAAATAGATTCTGTCGAAATTCAATTGGCTTTCTGAACATGTGATACAGTAAACGTAGAGAAAATTGTCATAAAAATGACAATATCGTATATAGTACAGCAAGTTTAGTTTCAGTAATTCTTATAAGGGTAATTAAGGTAACATGGATCAGCTGACCCAATGCTAAAAAATTCCACACATGAAAATTATGAAAAAAAAAAATAATAATAATAAAATGTTCTCCTCTGCATCCCCTATCAGTGTCTGAAATATCATCAGGTATACAAATTCGAGCTAGTTTTTTAGTTATAAATTTTTAAAGTTGACTTAAAAACTAGCTCGAATTTGTATACCTGATATTATAGCCACTGATAATAAATGATGTAGAGGAGAACATTTTAAATTTTTTTCATAATTTTTATGTGTGGGATTTTTTTTAGCATTGGGTCAGCGGATCCGTGTTACCTTACCCTTAAAATGTATGGATATATATTTTTTTTAAATCATAACCTTTTTTATTCGACCGGTATTATAATTCTACTTTATTGTTGATAAAAATTAAAATTCAATAATACGATGCACGAGTGAAGATCGATGCAAAGAGTTCAAAATTTATCGCCGTTGATATTAAAGAAGCATGATGGTTTGCAAATAATCAAATATAACATGGCAATAGAGGCTTCATGTGAGTGCGCTCGCGCTGCGCAACTGTTGTCGCTTAAGGTCCATCTTGCACTTGAAAATGAAGCAAAGCGTTTTTTTTTTTTTTTACTTATCTCGGTTATAAATGAAGTAAAAAATCTAAATCTTGAATTACCTACTGTATTTTTCAGTTTGGTTCAAAGTTCCGTACACGGACAAAAATTTTTAATAGTAAAGGTCGGTAAAAGCGCCATTTACCAGGACGTTTGTAATATTTTACCGACATTATTACAATGTATTCTGTAAAAACTGAAGACAAAGGATTGTAAAATGGTTTTTGAAGAGTGTTGGTAAAAGTTTAACATTTCTGCTTTGCAATGCCATTTTTACCAACCTAAATCTGTGATTTTAGCACGCTTCCTTTTTGCAACTTCAAACTTTGCAAATATAGCCCATTACGTTCTTAAAATTTACCAACTTAGTTGTTTCATTCAAAAATGTCCGTTAAATTTAAGCAAACTTCCTCACATTTTTGACGCGTCCTTGATGAGTGAGGTTGTGCTGAAAGTTGGGCTACCGTGTTTAATACGTTTAATTTAAATAGTTCTTCACTACAATTAAGTATCGTCAAGATTTTTCGTCATTACTTCATCGCCGTGAATATCATATTAAGGTAAGCATAAATTCATAGTGTCAGTTACTCATATGATTATTTGATTATATTTATCTCCTCGATTTCTCTTTCTGTGTCTCTGTCAGTATTTATTTTCTTAAATACATGTATCCTCTAGTGACTATATATATACAGGATAATATTATGAATTTAAGAAAATAAATCTTAGTGCGAAGTGTTTTCGATTACTATGATTACTATGGCGCTATGCAAATTATTAACCATCTCTAAAATATCATTCATGAATGCCCTGCACCATTTAACATAAATTTACCGAATCAATTCATATTCATACTAATTTTGCCGTATATTAATTATAAATAAATACATGGTATACGTGTTACAAGAGGTTTTAACATTGGTTTATTATTTTTCGCTTCAGTTGGTTTTAAAAGTAACATTGTATTTTGAGTATTTTCTCATAGAATATTGCGTGCACCTTGCTAGCTCTAATAACAAATATTTACAGCAATGACGCGCCTACCGAATGTGTCTGGGTGCTGTGGACGATCGACTCATCATTGTACGTGATGCATCCGCGATGCATCTCTGCATTATCACACCACGATTGGAAAAGTTATTCCTCAAACCATTACGTCAACGAAAGGCAAGCCTCTTCACTCCAAAGGATGGGACTATCATCGGTCTGTGTACTGTAGCAAGGTGATAATCATTCTCGGTGTTCGACTTGAAAGTTGAAAGTGATTCTTAAAACTGAAGTGACTTTTATACAACTATTAACTGCTATTTTTTATAGTCATTTAAATCTCTTGATACTTGCTTTTTTCTCTCTTGAAAAAAAAATATATATAATATATATTATTACCTAATTTGTATGCTGTCGTAAATAAATAAAATATGTTACATAATATGAAACAAATTTTATGATACCTTTTTATTTATCAACTATATATTCCATGATGAAGCATTTAAGTTTATTTGAGTTAAAGAGTGTAATAAAATATAATGAAATCTGGTATAGATCGAGAGTGCATGTGTGAAATAATTTCACAAAGTAATTTTTACATATTAATTTATAATTTTTTATGCATTGTAGTTCTTTTGTAATAATACTAATATTTTCTATCAATGTTACAGTGTATAATGTCATTTCATATTCATTATATTTCAATGTAAGCAAATTATTCAACGTAAAATTTACAAGTATGAAAATAGTAATAGCTACAAATAAAGTAGGCAAAATTTCACCCAATTAAAGAGTTAACTTTAGAGGATACAAGATAGTAAAACTTGGGACATTAGGTCGGTAGAAAATACAAATAGCAAAATCAAGTCGGTAAAATTTTACACGTCTAAGTAGAATAGTTTTACTATTCGAAATCTTTAATATTTTACCGACTTAATGTGTAGATTCGTGTTAACACATTAAGGTTGTAGTTTTTACCGACCCGTTTGTATGATTTGAATTACAATGTTGGATAGGGAGTTTTTACCGACTTACTTGGTTCATGGGTTTTAGCTCGAGCTAAGTCGGTAAAATTCTACAACCTCTTTGTGAGAATTTATTTCCGTGTAAAGGAATTTTCCCTAAAAAATCTTATTCTTAGTGAAAAAACGAATTCACGTTTTTTTTTTACATAGGTTTGGTATTGCGGGTGGGAATACCGAAAAATCTGTCTCTATTGTCAGAACATAAAAAAATCGTTGGATGTAAATTGAAAACTAAAAACTTCATTTTGAAGGTAAATAAATGAAAATAAATAAATTTATATCTTATAATTAATTCTATTGGTTGTGGTTGCCAAATTATATAATGATACACGGCCAAGAATATTAAATATATTTTGTTTTGTATATATATATATATTATATTGAGCAGTAAACATAAATCATCAAAACTTTTCTCTATGCCATATGTGCCAGCATTTAGCCCGTTGGCTGTAATTGTACGTGTTGCAATTGCCGAGTTTTTCTAATCATGAGCTTATCAGTACAGTTTGTGACCGTCGCGTCGCTGCACATAAACGTAACAAGATCCAGGCGGATGTAAAACGGATCGCTTTTCTGTTTATCTGTACTCAGACATGCAGACTACTAAAATAAAATACATGACTCACGCGTCACACTATAAAATGATGTATAGTAACAATTTTGAATGAGTAATTATTTATTTATTCATTGTACATTCAGCCTCAAGGGCTGAGGCTATTTAGGGAATTTAATCCCTCTTTAGCCATAGAATTTTACATAGTTATTGAAAATATTGAAAATATGAGTAATGTAAAATAAAGAATTCCACTGTTGCGTAAATGACTATATATGTAATAATTTAATTGTCTTACCCGAACTGTATGATCCTTCTTTATAAATATTTATTTCGTCGTATGTTTCAAAATTGGGATTAGAAGTGAAAGAAGGTCGTTGTGTCATCTTCTGAAATATAATAAATTTCGAATCCCAAAAACTTTTTCCAGCAATTAATTAATAATTATTGGTGAGAGGTTTTACGAACAAGATAAGATGACTTGCTTCAGAGTAAAATCCTATAGTAAATCAATTGGCTTTATTTTGCATGAAATTTAATGGTCAATTTGTTTTCATCAACAGATGTATTATAGTCGGAACTTTATTACACGACGTCTTACATGTAAAACATTGCAAAAGGATTTAAGGATGAATCTCAGTAGGTTAATATCTCGCAATCGTACCGCCTGAATGCAACAAGACTTGCAAGGGATTTAGAACTCACCATCAATAGGTGGCATACAAATTTCAAAGTGAATCTGTCTTATCAGTTTTGTGAAAACTGAGCGAGGTAGAAGTTTAACACTGGCCTTATGGACGAAAACTGAAAATGGAGCTGTTGTAAGAAAACTGAATTTGCTTTAAACCATCAGCGATTAAGTTTTAAAACATTCTCGATTTTTTAAAATTTATTTCATTCGATTCGTTTGCAGGGAAATATTCTTTGACTCCGAAGTAACTGACAGTGAGATTAATCGTTAAAAAGATTATCGTAAATTGAGTAACTTGTCGCCCGAAAGATTAGAGTAAAATAATTATGCGTCAGTAATAAGCCGAACATCGAGCGGGTCACGTGACTATGGTCAATGTAGGCAACCCATTAGCATAATTATATTTTCAGAAGCAGGACATTATGTACACCATGGTTCGTCGGATTCATGGATCGATTGTTTTTACGAATTATCGTATTGTTTGAAGCCACCTGTTTGATCGTAAGAACGATCAGTAAGCTACATGTGGATGAAATTGTCTATAAATAGTACCAGCGTTTCTATCGTGCTGCCGAGGAGCATGGAGCTTTATTATATATAGACAGGAGACCACGTGTTGGGCTTACCACGGGAGCGGATCCAGCGCGCGGCTCTGGGGGACGGGGGAGGGGGGGGGGCTATCCCGCAATGTTAAATTTGTTGTGGGAGGGTAGGGCGACGGGTGGAGGATGGTAACACCTTTCAATGTATTTTGGGACCTTTTTGTTTGGGGGGGGGGGGGGGGCGATTGCCCCCACCCAAAAAGGTCCCAAAATACTTGGATCCGCGCGTGGCTTACCATGCAGAAAATAACTTGCCAAACATGGTGGTAAGCTAATATACAGTATACAATATGGATATGGTGAAGGTGAAAGACAAAGTCTATATTTTTAGAGAACTAAAAACTTCGTAGCCAAAATATTTTTCATTTTATGTTTGAACATCACGTACAGCCCAACTGACTATAAGCAGAGAGTACTCGTCTTTATTGGATGTATTTAACAACCAAACGAAAATCAGAGACAATACACTCATTTTTTTATGGAAAGGTCGGAATGTATATCACAATGTTAAACTTGTTGTATGCAACCATGCATGCTAACTTGTTCATACTCTGTATAAATTATATAAAAGACGATACATGTTGTGAGGTACTCTCTCATTACATAATTAAAATATTATACTAAAAAAAAAAAAAAAAAGTCATGTTCTAAATCTGAAATTTAAGTCTCATTTTAAAACAAAATTTGCAATGAACATTGTTTGTATGATTGCAGCACTCGATCATGTCGGGATCCGGCTCGCTGGGTGGCCCTTCACGGGGCGTGCCGTCTGCGGATGCTCACGGGGACGGCTCGTCACCAGCCAATCAGGCATCTGAGTTGCGGCCGCGTCCACGCTCCGGCTCGGACAGCTCCAAAGGCGCCGTATCCAAGGTGATGGACATGTTCCGGTACCGCTCGCACAGTGCAGTCTCGGCCGAGGACAAACGCAAGGCGGTGAGTACATGTTTCAACGAATCACGGACCAAATACCCCCGGACGAAATACCCCCGGACCAAATATCCCCGCCCGGACCGGACGAAATACTCCCGGACGAAATACCCCCGGACGAAATACCCCCTTGTAAGTGGAGAGGGGCGGGTGACCGACGCGGGAGGGGTAGTTGACTTTATTTATAAAGTCTGTTTTTCTGTCGTTTGTCTGACATCACGCGCGTCGTATTAAAAAGGGAAGTTAGTAACGCCATTTTTCACAGCAAATATATATTATGTAATATTCAAAGTATATTTATAGTAAATGCCGTATCAAGATCTCAAATTGCGTCTTTAATTTTATTATACCAACACATACTCAAAATTGTGCCGCAAACAAACGATTTTTGTATTTGCTATGCTTACTTTGATTGTGCGGCAATTATAAATTGTCTCAGCGTTTTGCAGCAAGATTTTGAAGGTTTTTAAACGATTTTAGGTTTTTAAACCTAGGTTTGCCCCTAGTGATTTGAGCAAAGCCCGAAATTAACAAATATTTCGGGCTTTGCTCATTTAAATTTGATCATTTCTAGAAGTGCTAAAATCGGAAAAAGCGAACCCCGACGAGAAGTTTTATTTCGGGGTTTGCTCATTTAAATTTGCTCATTTCTAAAAGTGCCCAACTCGAAAAAAGCAACCCCGAGTAGAATTTTTATTTCGGGCTTTACTCACTGTTTTGATCATTTCTAGAAGTGCTCAAAGCAAAATGAAAAATAATAATTGGAAATTGTGCCGTATTATAGCAATAAATAATAAAATAATGTAAATTTAATAATACATACATACATAACATGACGCCATATCCCTTTACGGGGTAGGCCAGCAGCATTATTACCTCGGCCGTCTACAAATTGCCTTTTAATTATATATCACTTTTTTAATTTATTGATAAAAATACAAATTTAACATTAATAGCGTGTATAGTATTTTTTTTATTAAAACATTTCTTTCTGTATTATTCAAGTCATAATGGAAAAAATACGATTTTTTCACACTGAGAGACACTTTTAAATTTTTTATTATTATCATTTTTTTATAATTAAAGGGCATGATTACAATTATACTCTAGCAATGAATTTCAGGTTGCAGATGAACAATTTCTAAGTTCAGACGACGTACCACACATGACAAAGAAAAGAGTGTCTCAGATCAGCAGCAGCATTAGCAAATTCAAAGCAAGGTTTTGTGTTTTGCAACTACAAGAAAGGTTGTCAATCTAAAACATGTTGTGCAAAGAAAAAATTTGGATGAAATTTAAAATGCCATGATAGTAATCCCTGCAAAACTAAGTCAAGTTCAGGTACTAATAAGATCAGGTAATATTTATTGGGGGACATTCACAAAGCACTTTAACCCCAACTTTAGTCCCAAGTTTTATCTCTGGTACTAAACATGGTGCTAAACTAGTAGCTAGACATGGTTAGCCCCTGGTTTAGCACTATGTTTAGTACCAGGGATAAAACTTGGGGCTAAAGTTGGGGTTAAAGTGCTTTGTGAATGCCCCCCATTTATTTATTTATTTATTTTAAATTAGTAGGTTTGGTACTATCTTGAGGAGCTCTTTGCTTCTTAGCAAGTTCTGTAAATTAAGTTAAAACGATTTTATAATACAGGGTGTCCCAAAGATCTTTAGATTTTTCAAACCTAATAGCAACCGTTTGGTATTTTTTAATGTTCACTTTATATATACATCAAATTAAAGCTCTGAATTCAACATTTTCAAATATGTGAACAGAAAAAAAATCTAAAAGGTGAAGTTTCTTCAATACCCATTAGAAGGCAAAATGGGAGCTTTTTGCACTTTTTTGTGCATCGTTTTTTGGACGAGGTGTTCCCAGGCATATGGATTGACCTAGGGTCCCACAACATGGGTCCCCAGGTTCCCTGACTTCACTCCCTCAGAATTTTTCCTTCGGGTCTATGCGAAGGACAACGTATTCAAAATTCCAGTGTGAGACTCGTTGGAGCTAAAGCAAGGCATCACCGCCAGGATCCAGTCCACCATGCCTGCCATGCTGCGCAATGTGTGGCGTGAGTTCGAGGCGGGACTGGATGTTTGATGAGCCACCAACGGAGCCCATTTAGAGAGGCCTTGTTGCATTTGCATCGAAAAAAGATCAAAAGTCATAAGAATTGATGCAACCAATTTTTAGGTGCAGGAGCAGTCGTGATTCGAAAAAAGTGACTATTTTGCTTTCTAACGGGTAGAAAAGAAAAATCACATTAAAAAAAAAAAATCTGTTCACATTTTTGAAAATTTTAAATTCAGAGCTTTAATTTGATGTATATAAAGTGAACATTATAAAATAATAAACGGTTGCTATTTGGGTTTGAAAAATCTAAAGATCTTTGGGACACCCTGTATATCAGCTGTAAAAAATTTATTTAAAATAACTAACATACAATATTAATATACAAAGTGTGACAAAATCGTATTTTTCAGCATGACTTGAATAAAACAGAAAGAAATATTTTAATAAAAAAATAATATACACGCTAATGCTAAATTTGTATTTTTTTTTACTTAATTAAAAAAGTGATGTAATTAAAAATTAAAATATTATTAAATTCACAATATTTTATTGTTTTAATTATTTATTACAAATTATTACTATAATACGGCACAATTTCCAGTTATTATTTTTCACTTTGTTTTGAGCACTTCTAGAAATGATCAAAACAGTGAGCAAAGCCCGAAATAAAACTTCTCGTCAGGGTTTGTATTTTTCGATTTGAGCACTTCTAGAAATGTTCAAATTTATATGAGCAAAGCCCAAAATATTTGTTAATTTCGGGCTTTGCTCAAATCGCTAGGGTCACACCTAGATGTGCGCATTGAATTCGGGCTTTGGTGCCAACATATATAAATATAGAAAAGCAAGGAGTAAATAAGGAAATAAATAGAACAACAAGTAAATTTAAGTTTCTTCAGGAGGGGTACACGTGTTCACGGCACCTATAGCACCGGGGGACCAGAAACAATAAAAAAATATTGCATTTTTAGACCTATACCAATCGAATCAGAATTAAAAAATCACACTAAAAAAATTTAATTTTTTTTTTTTTAAAGTTAACAAATTATATAGGGATGATTTTGAAAATTTTTATTTTAAAAAAAATCTTAATAAAAATGCAATAAACACTAATAATTAACATGCATAAAATGTATCGTATCAAAATATATTACACATTAATTTTAATTCGATATGAATGACATGATAAATTAATGCATAATGTATATTGGCCTAACGTTACTAACTTCCTTCTTTAATACGACGCGCATGACATCAGACAAACGAAAGAAAAACAGACTTTATAAATTTGAGCACTTCTAGAAATTATCAAATTTAAATGAGCAAAGCCCGATATAAACTTCTCGTTGGGGATTGCTTTTTTCGATTTGAGAACTTCTAGAAATGTTCAAATTTAAATGAGCAAAGCCCGAAATATTTGTTAATTTCGGACTTTGCTCAAATCGCTAGGGGCACACCTATATAGGTTTAAAAACCTAAAATCGTTTAAAAACCTTCAAAATCTTGCTGCAAAACGCTGAGACAATTTATAATTGCCGCACAATCAAAGTAAGCATAATAGCATATTATACAAAAATCGTTTGTTTGAGACACAATTTTGAGTATAAAATTAAAGACGCAATTTGAGATCTTGATACGGCATTAACTATAAATATACTTTGAATATTACATAATATAATAATAATATATTTGTTGTGAAAAATGGCGTTACTAACTTCCTTCTTTAATACGACGCGCGTGACGTCAGACAAACGACAGAAAAACAGACTTTATAAATAAAGTCAACTTCCCCTCCCGCGTCGGTCACCCGCCCCTCTCCACTTACAAGGGGGTATTTCGTCCGGGGGTATTTCGTCCGGGAGTATTTCGTCCGGGGATATTTCGTCCGGGAGTATTTCGTCCGGGGGTATTTCGTCCGGTCCGGGCGGGGATATTTGGTCCGGGGGTATTTCGTCCGGGGGTATTTGGTCCGCTTACCGTTTCAACATGTTTGTTAACCACGGGGACAAGCACTCTTCTCAGGCGCGGATCCAGGAGGGGGGGAGTCCCCCCCCCCTCCCCGAAATTTTGGATTTAACATGGGCAATATAAGCATTTCCCCCACTCCAATTTTTTTTAACATTGACCTTATGGAGGCAGCCCCCCCCCCCTCATTTTTCAGCTCCCCCCTCCCCCGAATTTTTTTTTCTAGATCCGCGCCTGACTCCTCCAACTTCCCCAAAAAGAGAAAACCTATAACATTGAATTTTTTTACTGCAGAAATGGATAGTACTGTATTGAAAGTACTACATAGGAAGCGTAAGCGTCAGTAATAGGAACTTATTATAGGCTTCACTTCTTCATTAATAAAAGGGTAGGGACTATAAGAGGCGTGTTTTTTTTAGCAATATAATTCTCGGGTACATTATTGCATGCTCATTGATATAGTTTACATTTTTTCGTGTTACGTAAAATGGAATATCGATCTTAACTTTCTCAACAGTTTTGATTGCAGAAATGAATAGACGGTACTAAATTATACCACTTAGATTTTTTTTTTTTTTCATTTTAAAGCCTTTCTTTTTTTTTTATAAATTATTAATAATAAAAAGAATTTAGGATTGAACGAGGCGTGAGTTCAAACTTAAACTTATTTGAATAACTTGTTAGCATTAATACTTCCTGACCTCTAAAAAATCTGAAAAATATCAGAGTGGAATAACAAAAGTTGCACCCTCTATTCATTTCTGCAGTACATTTTTTTTTTTAGGTCGATAATCTATTCAATTTGTATGCATACGTTTGTGTATTCTTTAATTATAGTGGGTTATTTTACGCATATGATATTTACATAGTATGTTCGGAAAATGTTGAGAAATAAAATTTATTTGTCCTAATCATGTAATGTATTTTTTTCAATTTTTTACTGCAGAATGTAAGGAGAGCATGGACAAATATATCGAGCTGTAATTGGCGTAGGACAATTAATGTTTTGAAAGTATTTTTACTATAGTCTTTTAATATGGCTGTCAGGAATATAATTATGTTGAAGCAAAAACGCGCGTGTCTCTGATGGTTATTAATTAAATATTTATTATAAAATAAAGTTAGTTACTGAGAGCATTCTTTTTATTCATTTCATTTTATAGGCCGGATTACAAAAATTTGCGTTTACACCGCACTGAGCCATCGAGCAAGCAGATGTACGGTACCACAGATTTTAGCATAGATCTGTGATATGGCAAAAAATAAAAATAATAAACAATAAATAAATAAGACAACAAGATAAAAACTAAAGATTATCTTAAATTCCTGGCATTCCGTCTATATAGGAAAGCCTGGAGAAGTGGAGAGCAATATTCCCTCGGTTATTTCCGACTACTGTGTTATAATATTTATGCATAATGCATGCTGTTTGCTCGCAGCTCGCAGTAATTCACTGAGAGTCGTACAGATGTCGCCTGCTGTCTAAACGGACACTTTTAGCTTTTAGCATTTTTTTTTTTTTTTTTATTACTCGCAGAGCTTGTGAACTTTTATTTTATCGTGGTAATTTTTGCACTTCACAGCATTTCCGCGTTCAATATTTATATTTGGGCCAATTTTATTGGTGTATCATTATTAAATCGAGAAATTATGCAAGAAGATAATGACAGATTAATTGGCATTAACTTTATAATTTTGCAAATTTATATTAAAATGAAAATATACGATTTTTATACTCTGTACCAAAATACAAGGAGAAAATATATGTGGCACGTTATAGATAGGGTTGGTGCCACAATAAATTAAAGATAATTTAGGATAATTAAAGGACCCACCTCATTGATGCATAGTTTTTGTTGTACTCAGCGACCATGGCAATTTGGGTATTCTATTGTCTATGCCACTGCTTTATTAATATTCATAATTATCATTCATAGAAAATTATAAGCAATGGAAATCTGCATGTTTACTGTTAAAAAAATATGGGAGATATTTGCAGTGAAGTGTACATAATAAATATTCATGATATATTTTTTATATATATATCTATAAAGCAGGGGCGTAGACAAGGGGGGGGGGTTGGGTGTTATACCCCTCCCCCCTTGAGAGCTGAACCTTAGTAAATTTTTAGGGAAAAATAACAAAAAATGGTACTCGACGGGTACGATTTTGATAAAATTTTATGAAAAATTTTCTTAAAAAAAAATTAAAAAATATATAACCCCGAAACACATTGTTGATACATCTTTAATTTATTTAAAATGCGTCCAGTATTATTATTATTTAAGTATACTATAATTATTCTATTATTATAATTATATTATGTATAGTATTCATTAATTTCATCATTAAGTTATTTATATATGTTTTTATATATGAAGACAATCACTACGTTTACATGATGATGTTTATTACGTATTCGTTGACGACGGATAATGTTATTCTTATGAGGCGTCGTCAATGAATACGTATTAAACACCGTCATGTAAACGTAGTGAATAATTTAAAATATAAAAAAATGTTGTTAACATTCCCTGTATGATGTTCAGCATAAAAATTAAAATTATATAAATCATTGTGTTTCATTATTTTTAATTAATTATATAATATAGTATATAGTTATATTACATCTTACAGTTGCTATTTTTATTTTGTAATGAATAATACTGTACGTATTTTTAAATTTATCATTGAAGTTAAAAAAATCTGATTTTTTAAATGTATTTTAATTGTACACTACAGACTTAATGTAATAATTAAATTGATTTTCCTATAGCTGTTTTGAAAATTTATAAATATATTTTCTTGCTCGCACATCAGTACGTACATCGTCTTAAGAAAATGTAGTGACAAAAATATTGTTACTACATAATTTACGATTTACAAATATAAGAAATTGGCAGCAACTTTTAATCGAAAAAAATATAATAGTCCGCGTCCCTTTTTCAAAAAAATCGCGCATCATGATTATCATGAAACTAATAAAAATAATATAAATGTGGATATTACTATGAATTACTTGATTTAACTAAAATTATTTACTCAAAGCTTAATTTATTACGTTAGTGCACGTATTGAAAAGAATTTTAAAAAATGGGGTACAAAAAATATAAAATTTAAAAAAAATTGCGTCAGGCCATACATTCTCTATAATAGTATTTTTTCATAATTCTACCCTAAAAAAAGGGTACGTGTCCTTAAAAAATCGCACCTGCGGCGGGCTATTGGGGGGCTACGCCCCCCAAACCCCCCAGAGGTCTGTTCTCAATTTTTATCTTGAAGACCCCCCCCCCTTGGACAAATTCTGGCTACGCCACTGATATAAAGTCTCATAAATTTCAAAATAATACGTACGGTGCATTTAAAATGCATAAAACAACAACATTACAGTGCAGCTTTGATGACTTTAAGCATTAAGCAGATAACTTGCATATAATTTAATTTTAAAAAGAGGGGAGGGGGGGGGAAGGGGCTGGGTCTTGAACAAGTGGTGTGGTGTCGCTGATTAAGTGATAATTAATTCGGAAAAAAATCTATATATATGCAGATGGTTGACCTTTTGTAAAAAACAAAAACAATATTTTAAAAAAGTTGAGGCTATAAATTTTAAAGGTCATTCGTATTTTTTTTTTTTAATTGACATATTAACTGACATATATGTGGCTACAATTTTATTGTAAAAATGATAAGCAAGTCAAACAAAGCTTATACTCAGTATTTCACTGATCAATAGAAGCATTAAAAAATAATTAAAAAAAAAAAATTGAAAAATTGAAAAATTCCCCATGGCAAAGTACGCAATGGACAACCGATATAAATTTAAATTAAATATTATACACCTTACTCAAACCCATGGTTAGATTTTGTTTTTTGTATTCAATCAATTCGTTTATTCAATCAACTGGCTGTATACAGGTACAACATGGATTACGTCATTTCTAATAATAACATTAAAATTACATAACACAAAACAACATCAAAATGAAACAATAATGCATAAAATTATCAAAATATCAAATTCAATTACGACTTATAAATATGCAATCGATTAAATACTACACATTAATGCAAATTTTGTTCTTATAGAGCTACCATAAAGCTACAGTATAGAGTAGAGTATATTTTATAAGATTAAATAATTTGTTATTATTTGTGTTTTAATTTGTTAGATAAATAATAGATAGATAAATATTTTGTTAGATACACTCTGATTTTTCGTCCTCACATTTTACTGATCGGTACTTGTCATTATATAATAAATAGTGATCATTTGCTAAGGAGCAATGACCGAGACGTTTGATTTACTGCTTTGTTATAATATATTCGGTGATGTAAACAAAAAGATCATGGCATACATCATGTATTATACAGTACATACATTGCATGTCAAATTATGCTGCTAACGATTAATCTCGGTTGCAGCCAATCATAGAATACTTGTGTAGGAAAAGGAATGAAGTGAAATAAATTTTAGAAATCCGAACAATGTGCTAACTCTTTCATATCGTTTCTATCCATAAGGCTCTGCGTTAAATTTCCATTTAAATTTTTATTAATACTGGTAATACGTATCCACTTTAAACTTTTTATAATATATAAAATGACGAATTTAAAGTCCCTTGCATGTATTAAAATCAAGGGTTCCAGCCAGCTCCAAGATCTCGAGCCACTGAGATTCATTCTTGAATCTAATAATTAAGGCGTATTCTTAATATCAATTGAATCCCCCCCCCCCTTTATAATTTAATTCGCTTACTAAGTACATAATATATTATAAATTTACAATCCTACTGGACAGCTGTGTGCATGTTACTTAATATTATAAGTTATAAAAAGTATGACGCAACAAAGAATTTGAGTTTATTTTTAGTGAAAAAACAACATATACAATAATATTCGTAAACATATACACGAATGATTCAAAAATAAAATGAACCATCTGTACTCTGGGCATAAAGTTTTTTTTTTAATTAATTTAATTATTAGCATGTATTTATTTGTCCAGTGTAAAGGAGCCCTATAGTATTGAGATGAAGGGTAGATTACTAAATATTTGTATGTACTGCCGCTAGATTTTGTGAAGAGGCTGGTCGATGTATTTAACACACAGTAGCCAACAACATATAGCACTTGAGCCGCTGCAGCATGACTACCAAAAATCTGTTGCTGATGCTGCTCGTTCAAGGCTGAGCATGACGTCGAGCGGTGCTCAATTTTTTGTTGTCACTATACCTGACGACGTGCGTACATAGTCGGGCAGCCAGTCGGTGCATTGCCAATCAAATAATGTTAATACAACGTTTTGATACATAGTCGGGCAGCTAGCCGGTGCATTGCCAATCCAATAATACAACGATTTGATTGAGTGTACTTTCATTTGGTGTACAGTCGTCGCCTCGGAAAATTCCCTTTTGCAGCCTTGTTAATCACCATGCCCCGTAAGAATAACACAGGGCATGGTGATTAATAGGACTGCAAGTGGGAAATTTTCCAAGGCAACGAGTGTACATTAATCTCGTTGCATTTAAAAAATATATAATTATATATAAATTTTCATTAGATATATTGAGGGCGATTCACGAAAGAGTTATCCATAAAGTTATCCAGCATTCTCACTAAACGTAAAGTTAGCGCCAGTTTAAGGGTAAGATAACGCCACCAATGTTAAAAAAAATCCCTCACACAAAAATTCTAAAAAAAAAAAAATTAAAATGTTCTCCTCTACACCCTCTATCAGTAGCTAAAATATCAGGTACACAAATACGATCTAGTTTTTGAGTTATGAATTTTTTGAAGTTGACTACTTTAACATGGAGAAATGGAACTCCCATGTTAAATTAGTCAACTTTAAAAATTCATAACTCAAAAACTAGATCGTATTTGTATACCTGATATTTTAGCTACTGATAGGGGGTGTAGAGGAGAACATTTTAAATTTTTTCAGAATTTTTGTGTGAGGGATTTTTTTTAACATTGGTGGCGTTATCTTACCCTTAATTCAATGACACTAAAGGTGGTTAGTGAAAAACTTTGATAACTCTCTTCGTGAATCGCGCCCAATATTATTTCTGACTATGATATAAAGCGATGACAGTACACTCCATTCGAATAAAAAAGTCCGATCCGGCCATAGCCATAGCCGGATCGGACATTTTTATCCGAATGGAGTGTACATCAGATTAGTATACGTATAGAGAAAATTCTATTGTCACCGAAGGAATCGTGTCTATGTTGGAAATTATACCTTCTTTCTCTGTAATATATTATCTAACTTGCAATTTGTATATTATTGGAAATAGAAATTACGTTGGGAACTACTTGCAAGATGAGGGCAGGATGCGCGAGCCGAGCTGCATGATTAGACTGACGGTCAGAGCGTTCGCAGCAATTCTCATTGTCGGAGCTAGCGTCCCGGGGGGGTCATAAATTGATAATATGCAGCTGCATTACACCATTCGACCTTCCACTATCATTACTTCTTAACCGTAAAGACTATCAAAATACATATTGTCTAAATAAAATGTAATTTTGCATGAGAGTATTATACTCTATAAGTTTGGGATACATATGGTGGCAGATGATGTAACTGCATGTTGCGCAACCGTTTGGCAAATAATATATCAATCACCACTTCATTACTAGCGAGGGAAATTTTGCAAGCCAGCGAGATGGTCATGGAGGAGAAAAAAAAAAATTCTCATTAATAATATATTATGACGGTGTCAGCGATGTATTTTTAGTAGGCAGATGAATTTGCAACCAGCTTATAATATGAAATGCGCCTCGCGAGGGGAACCTTATCGTCATAATTAAGTTAGCTACAATGCACACATAATTATAACTTTTTTTTTTTTGTGCAAGCATGCGTGGTGCCACATTTCCACTATACTTATGCCGTTAGTACTGCGGTGCTTGTGATGAAATGCGATACAAGTATATTATATTATATATTATATAAGGCGTGCTTTGCGATAAGCTATATATAATATACATTGATGCGACACTGCAACAAGAAATAATGTGTTAAGTGTCTAATGCAATACTTATAATTTATATAATAGATAATATATATTCATTTCATAAACGTAAGATGCACCTACAAAATATAATATTCTTGATGCTCTAAATGACAGATGTCATTATTATATATATATATATATATATATATATATATATATATATATATATATATATATATATCGAGTATCGAGTTCACATGATTGAAACATGCTTATGATCGAGATGACTTAGTTACAATAATCAAATATTAGTCGCTCTATTTTGTTATCTTTCATAGGCACAATCGTATACTTACATTGCAACATAAGTCAAAAATAAAAGCAAAGCCCAACGGGTAAATGAAATAGATTGCTGAGTAGTCCATTCACTCTCATATTTTTATGAGCAAATTCTCTGAAGCATATGTTTCAAGTATTCGGAATCTGCAGCATTTATTAAATATTCGTGCAGATTGTTTGATTTTTTCACAGCACAACTTTGCTAAATTTTCCCAAATTTATTACATGAATTTAACTAGCAATTGTTTAATTGTTTGCAATGGAGTTAATTAAGTTTATTAAGAACATTCAAATTTTCTTAATATTTTTAATTGACAAATTTCGACTTCAAAAAAAGTAATTCTCCTCCTACAAAAACTATAAAAAATTACACCGCCGACATTATTTTAAAATTGATATTAATTAATGCTTCCTGGCCTGAAATGTTGTACTTAAATAATATATTATATTCCCTAGCTGTTATATCGTGACAGAAATTTCAAACGAAAACAAAAATTGAAAACGTTGACGAGCTCAAACAGCTCCTTCAGTTAAGAAGCTGATTTTATCATGCATGTGTATACAAATTTAATCTGTAAGGCATGGAGAGGAAATAGTATTCCCAAATATTTTTACTATGCAACATTCACTTCGTTTATTCATGACAGTGTTTAATACGTATTCGTTGACTACGAATTATGTTATTTTTTATGAGACGTCGTCAACGAATACGTATTAAACACCGTCATGTGAACGTAGTGAAAATATCCTGTTGTTCGGTACCTATAATTTTATCATATATAATATCAAAGATGCCTGCATACATGTTTGTGAACGAGTTATGTTTATTTTGACATTACGCCATTGCAGCATTATCAAAACATTTATTGTATATTATTTGTTGCATGTTAGCACTGATTGAGAGGTTCAAATTTTCAGGGATGAATATTATATATATATATATACAGTATATATAAATGTGTGTTTTTCTTTTCTTTTTTTTTTTTTTTTTTTTTAATTCCAAAATGTAATTTTATTTTATTATAGCATTTCAAGTGTGGAAAAGTAACACACAAGTGACGCACAAATCTCATTTTAAGATGAGACAGCATTCTCTTCTATATATTATATTATATGCGCAGTTGTGTTGACTATAATATCAATTTCTAGAATGGTATATAATACACTTGGCAGTCGAGGTAAAATGATCAACAGTTGGTTAAAATAAGGAGTATACTTTAAGAATATATTTCTTTATAAGCTCGACAATACGTCAAGTGTCATGATCACTCGAGTTATAATTTTACTTTACAAATTAAAGTTTCTTCGCTTCGTCAATACAAGTAAAATATTTAGGAACGTCGTTGCCATTGATTCGTTTAAACTCCCGCATTTGATCGTAATCATCATTGTTGCATGGACATGCATGCAGCTTCCATTCCATATGTATGTAAGTGTTGCGATCGAGGTGGTAATAGTCAAACGTCACCCATGCATATTAGATGCGTGGCTTTGCTTGCATGCAGCAATGTAGTAGTAGGCTGATGCTATATAATATGACATTATAGGTGACTGTGGTAAGTATGTAGTATGCCTATATAATATAACAAGTAAAGCAGCATGTTTATGAACAGGTGAGAGAGAGATAAATAGGAAAGAGAGAAGAAGCGGGGGAGGAGAGATGATTCCATGACGTAACAAGGTCGCGAGTCAGGCGGCAATAGCTAGCTAGTCAGGCAGCACAGCAGGAGTAGGAGATAACTGCTGAGGGGCAAGTTGTACAAGGAAGAGTGCAGTAAGTGTGCGAGCACCACACACCAGTGCACCAGTTGGCGGGCAACGAGCAACACACGGTGCTCATCAATTACTACACGTGCAACTCGTATAGCAACTATGGCCTCGTACTTTCGTTGGCTTAAACATAATACTGGAAGAAGAGATTCGCATGAAAATATTAATGCTAAACCAAGAAGTCGATCACTAGATGCAAAATCATTGGAAAATTCTGGTATAAAACTTTTACTAACACAAGTAAGTTATTTTTTCTTAAGTGAATAAATTTTACCTGTGCAAGTTTTGTTGTGGGTTTTGATATTATTGCCAAATTATGATTTATATCCATTTGCATTCCCCACGATATAATTAATGTACATGGTGGTGTCACGATGTCATTGTTATGATATAATTAACTCGGTGGTGATAAATTTAAAATAACGTGAACTACGGAAATTTAAAGAAGGGCTCGCGTCTGAAATTGGACATAATCATTCAGGTAAAGGTCGTCGTTATTTGGTTATCTGAATGATAAAAAACTGACCTTTATTAAAAAAGTGGATAAATATGCCTCTTTCTGCACGACAGTGGCTGAAAGTAGTGGTGAATTAAAATAAATTTAATTATTAAAAATAACGTAAAGCCTACATAATATGTTAAATAACCAACTTAATATTTATAAAATGCAATAAAAGCTATATAGGTAGATGCCTGTTGTTTACAGTTCCCATGCATAGTCAACGCTTTAGTTATCTGAGTAAATAATATTCATGGCAAGCTAACTGCTAGGAAGTGTGCAAAATAATAATGGGACTGAATCAGAAACTTAATGTAATTACTGTGTTGCCGTTGTTAGCCAACGCTTTTTATTTAAAATACAACTCGAATTGGTGACTTTGTCGGAAGTGTGACCCTTCCTGTTCCAAATTTCATTACCGCTACACCATTATTGAACGAAGAATATTATAGTATATATAATGAAATAAATATAATATTTGCATGTGCTGTAAGTTATGATATAATATATTAAATTCATATATCCATATGATTTTTTTTTTTTTTTTGCAAGCATGTATAAGATTACCATAGCACATAATAGCATACAAGAATATTGCACTTATAAGATTAATTTCATTTAAGATATTGGTCTCGATTCACGAAGAAGGATAACCAAGTTTCTCACTAACATTGAGGTACACTGGCGTTAACCGTGGTTACTGACAAACCTGCATGCATGGTTAACCTGTGGGCAACTCCTTCTTGATTCGCGTCTATGAAAATATTGTGATCTTTGACCGTTCATATTGCAACTTTCTGTCTTTACGTTTCGTAATTGTATAAAAAGCCTGTAATTCCACATGATGTAATTTTACATACAGTTTTTCCTTACAAGAAAATTTAATAAATATATAAACAAACGAAGTTGAAGTTTTCTTGTAAGGAAAAATGTGAAAAAATGTATGCAATAATACTTAGAAACTGTGTAATACCAGCTTAACTTATTATATTATATGCTTGGATGTTGCAGACAGGTTTAACTATTGTCTAAATGCTAACCTGAAATAATAATATGAGAGAGGACAATGAATAATCTTAAAAAACTTTTAAAGATAAATTCACATACGAAGGAATATTACCCCTATATACCTTGCCAATTTATTTTAGATTCTTCATGTTTTACTAAATACATTGTTTTGAAAAATGTATTAAATGCACCAAAAATTTACAATTATCAGATATTGGGCGTGGCACAGTGCATTGACCGGTTCTTGTTAGATCACCGAAGGCAAATAACGTCAAGCTTGTTTAGTACTTGGTTGTGTGACCGTTTCAAGTAAAAATCACGTTGCTTCCTCCCTGGGGTAAATTCATCTTGCTTTCCACCCAGTGCAATGATGCACTTGTGTGTGGTTCCTCAGGCTTTGGACATCACTTTTAGTCCATTGATAAAAGTAAAGGTGTCAGTCCTGACAGGTTTTCCACGGTTCCCTCAGTCTCACCTCAGCGAATGCTGGGACGTGCAACAGGCCGTGGCCACCATCCTTGCCCTACCTTATCCCTACCCAGTACCCCGCCTCGAACTCCAAGCTCATTATCTCTGTAAAAAACAAACAATAACAAGAAACAAGAATTTAATATTAACTCTATCAACATGCAATCTTGAACTTTTATTTGTAATAAAAGGCCTCTTGCAATGTGTATTAAGCCGGTATTACACGATACAAATTTTCTAATTATTGCATACAATTTTCCTTACAAGAAAAGTTCCAACTCCATTTGTTTCTATAAATTCTATGGAGATGAAATTTTCTTGAAAGGAAAAATTATATGCAAAATTGTATCGTGTAATACCAGCTTTGGATGTTGTGTGAAAGAAATTAAGGGGCATTCACAAAGTCTTAAGGCCACATTTAGGGCTCGATAATTTAAGACCAGAAATTTTGGGTCTAAAAAGCATGCCTAAAATCGGGCTTTAAATTATCGAGCCCTAAATGTGGCCTTAGGACTTTGTGAATGCCCCTTATTGCGAATTAACTAATATATGTACAGAGATTTTTAAAAAATCTGTGAGAATGTTACTAACAATAAGTGATTGTGGTTTTTATGAAAATTGCTATTTCTTATTTACAGTTTCTAATGCATGTATATTTTTTTACGCGTGTTTCATTCAAAGTGCTTGCATTTTTACTAATGTTTGTATTTGTATAATGCTTGGAATAGAGCAGGCTTCAAGTCAGCTGATTTTGCGGTGTTCCCATTGCACCCTATTCAAACTTATGTGTTAAAAAAAGCTCAAAATTACTTTTTTTGGTATTAAATAACTTTTTTAGAGGAAAATAAGCTCTTGATTCATTAACAGAAGAACCCTAAATGGGGGGTAGGAGATGCTTTCAAATTAATATTTTTAATATTTACTGAGAAAAAATTCAATTTTTTCAACATGGTGGCTTATATTGAGAAATTTTTCACGCCGGGGAATACTTGAAGCCTCCTCTATTTGACGAATAAAACATTTGTGGAAGAAAATGCACATCATAGGTAAGAAGAAAAGTTTCAAATTTCAAATGAAGCTGCGTACCAATATCCAAACCCGTTTTTATCAGTGAGGTGCGTTATAAAATTACATTGGACTGAACGTATAGCGTTGAAAAATCAGATGAATGTTGTGCCTATCATAAATGGGAGGTGTGGCGTAGTGCGCTTGACCGGGTCTCGTCAGATCACTGAAGTCAAGCAACGCCGAGCGTGGATAGTAGTTGGATGGGTGACAATTTTCAACAAAAAAACACGTTTTCCACCCAGGGATAAATCGTTGCGCTTTTCCACCATGTGGTTCCCCTGGCTTTGGACCATTGTATTTCCGGTTCATTGACAAAAGCTGTAGCGTCCATTCTGGCTTAGGTTTCCATGTTTCCTCAGTCACAGACAAATGCCGGGATGGATTGCAAGGCCGTAGCTACCCCCGTTCCGGAAGAGCTCACGAAACGTTCAAGTTATTAGGGTTTCGGAAGGTTCGGGGTTTCAAAGAAGTTTGTAATTAGTAATTATTAGAAGTACCCAATAGGGTTTGATTAAAAAAATAAATAGATAAAAAATAAATCACTAAACATAGACATAATAACATAGACATAATAATTCCTATTATGTCCATGTCACTAAACGATTAACGTTTATCCTCTTTATTTGCAAAAACACATAAGAAGAGTGCATTGCATTCATATCATCCAATTTTATTTAAAGTTGACTAAAGCAGCAAATTTGTAATGCGTTATTTTGTTCTTGTTCATATTATATATAGTCTAAAGGTTGGAGGGAATAGTGCAATTATCTTGACTACGACTGCATGTGTAATAAAAGTAAAGCCGGTATTACACGATACAATTTCTCTAACTATTGCATACAATTTTTCCTTTCAAGAAAACTTTAACTCCATTTGTTTGTATGGAGATGAAATTTTCTTGCAAGGAAAAATTGTATGCAAAATTGTACGGTGTAATATAGGCTTTCTACGTGATTTGAAATCCATTTTTACTGTGCGTACAGTACATTTCTTACGTGAAAAAATAATATAGAAATATTTCCCATCTGACCCGTCTTTAAATGAATGAAAGAGACACCAAGCATCAAGATAAGGACATAAATGCATTGGAGAAGTCTGTGGACTTGTATTGTTTCAGAATTTGTTAAAGATCGAACCGATGTATTTCATGTACTCAATTCTGTTCGGTATTCGGTATGTGTCCAGTTATTAATGAGCCCTTTATAAAACTGGTTAATTAATTAAATTATATTCAGCCTATTCAGAGATACTGACGATCAAGATGATAACTATTTTGTAGCCGTACGTCGCAACGTGTTTTGATCATTGGGGTATTTACACGATTAGAAAGAAGATCGACGGTGTTGTGGTTAGTGAGACCGTGCAAATACGAGTGACGGTATTAACCCCCCTCCTTTGAGACGGTCACATGTTGTTTTCTATTAGTGGATGCACGAGAGAGTGCCGTGCAACACGTTTTAAATTTACCGACCATGTATTTACCTGAAATGTCTTATTCACTTAGGTCCATTGCACATAACAAAATTACAATATATATGATTGCTATATATATAGGCTTTAATTGAGGGTTTTAAAATATGTATAACAAAAAAAGTTCTGTAATTCTACTCCTGAGACCTGAGATGCTGCATATTTTAATTATGTAATTATATGTCGGTCAATTGTGTAAAGTAATAATGGATAACCTTCAGTATTAATTAAAAGTTAGTAAAACATTAATTAAAAACATTAATTAAGTTTTTAGTTTGTCTTTCCACGGAAAAGCCCTATGCTGAAAAAAAAAAAAAAATAAAAAAAAATCGGCTCGTTTAATTGTTTTGAAATTCTTTCTATATGGCTTACAGGCACTTATATCTGCCTCTAAAAAAAAAAATCAGATTTTTTGTGAATTTGCTAAGGTTTACATGTTAATCAAAGCAGAGTACGTCGAACAGCTGATTGGTGTTATCTCTACCTTAAGTAAAGAACAGTATTGACGTCAACATGCAGAGTCAAAATCGTATACCGTATAATATCCTTTTTATTAATTAAGGAGTGACGCCTGTTTACAAGTGTTTCATGCAGCGGTTTTGCTAACAAACAATACACATTCACTACGTTTACATGAAGGTGTTTAATGCGTATTCGTTGACGACGCCTCATAAGAATAACTTTCACTACGTTTACATGACGGTGTTTAATGCGTATTCGTTGACGACGAATAATGTTATTCTTATGAGGCGTCGTCAACGAATACGCATTAAACACCGTCATGTAAACGTAGTAATTATCCGTCGTCAACGAATACGCATTAAACACTATCGTGTAAACGTAGTGATAGCAGTAAAAAGTTTCTATAATGCAACCGAAATCTACAAAGTTCGGACTAAAATATTTATGATATTAAAAAAAAAAAAAAAAAAAATCAAGAGAAGCTATTTTTGTATTCCAAAGGCATGCATGTTTCCAATTTAGTTTTTTTTTATCACTATTGGGTCTTTCAATTAATTTGGATTCGGTGGCCTAAAATGAGCATTATAATATAAATGACAAAAGAATTATATATTTTTATTACGTGATATCATGTTCTTCATTTCTATATTCACATTTTATTTTTTAGTTAACTTTTATATAAAATTTCAACTCGTCAAGCAATTTAACGTAAAGCATACAATGGGTGTTGTATATTCCACGTATTTATGTGTGATGATATATAATTATTATATAGTAATGAGTAATGACAGTGACGTACTTATAGCCCTGCATGTTTGCATGGCGGCGGCGCTGCACTTTTATCTTATCAGTAATATTCCATGATTTCATTTAATTATAATAAAGTTAACGCTACGGAAACACCGTCTGTTAATTAGCTTTGATATAATTGTTATACAAGTCATTTAATCACAAACTACAACATAATTAATCCAACATACTGATTCTTACTCTTAATTAATAAGACATAATACATAGAAAATATAAGTGGCTATATATTTTCACAAATAACTTTCAGCACTCTGTGTTGTGCATATTAAGCATAATTTTAAAGGCTTTTGCTGATAAAAAAAAAAAAAAAAAAAAAAAAATCCTCACTGTGTGCCAAAATTTGTCTTTATCCTTTCTGTAATTAGCCTATTATGTTGAAAGTGATCCATTTTGAAAAGAAAATTAAAACATTTATTAATTTTCATTGGAAATTAAATATGGCAAAATATTTTTACATATTAGCTAAACTGCAAGTATTTGTGATTGTATGATTAATATTTTCCGATGGAAAACTGAAAAACGTTTTAAGGGTAAGATAACACAAAAAATCGATTGTTGTAGTCCCATTTGATTAACATGTAAACCTTAGCAACCTCATAATAATTCTGAAATTTTCTTTGCGGCAGTTCTTAGCACCAAAAAAATGTGGAAAAAATTTCAAAACAATCGGACCATCCAATTTTTTAAAATTAATTTCTTAGTTTAGGTCTCCATATGGGAAAGCCCTATACTGAAAATTTAAAAAATTCATTTAAAAAAATTGGATCGTCCGATTGTTTTGAAATTTTTTCCACATTTTTTTGGTGCTAAGAACTGTCTCTAAAAAAATTAAGGTGGATTCACATGGCGATTTTTATCATGCGACGCAAAGTGAATAATGCGCACTTGCTGCAACATCTACTGGCAGCCATGTTTGGCGATTAAAAAAAAGAGCATCGCAATTAACGCTATTTCGCTGCCGCAACCTTGCGAATTTGCTCGCTGCATAGGATTTTACAGCATGTGTGACGAAATCGCGTCGCATCGCCGTTGTCGCCATCTGAATCCACCTTTAGTCCATAAAATAAAGAACAAATAAGTAACAGTTAGTTTACTGATGTAAAAAATAACAAATACTGTTAAGATTTTGAGTAATTAATTTTTTCGTCTGAAAATCTTTTTGAATACTAATTTCATGATGTCAGGAAAGTTTTCTAAAACTTTCATCAGAGTAGTGCATTATCTATATATAATACTATAAGTCTATTTTTCTTACCGCTGACATTACTCCTTAATATTTGGTTATATGCATCAAACCCCAACAAAGTATACAGGCACGTCACCTACGCCGTAGCTACGATTATATACACAATATTATATAAAAGTATTTAATCTCACCATGCATGTAGCAATGATCCTGCAATATTATTTTTGAAAAAAGCAGCTGTTCTCGTGAAAGGGCTTTACTAGTTTTAGTATTTTTAGAACTTGCCTGAACATGATGTTTATGGACACAATGAAGGAGAAAAAAAAAAATGTGCATTAGACGAAGCAAGAAGGAAGGTTTTATCAATTTTTTTGTGTGCCTCAGTCAAAGATGCTGTGTCATCTTTGCATTGTAAAAGAAATGCATAAATTACTGCTAATGAGTAGATAATTTCTCCACATTGTACATTCGTTTATTTATTTAGCACTGCAGCTTTGCTCACCTCATTATAATGTAATTTAAATAAAAAATGTTATTTTCTAATGATACTTCATGGTCTTCATTCTTTTTATAATGCCTATATTATATATCTGAAATACCTGTGCATTTTTATACTGCAGTATAATGTATAATAAATGTTATAACGTAATACTTAAACAATATTATAAATTAATTACATTAAAAAATAAACAATGGACAACATACATGAAAAAAAATTATTGCAGAAATGAATAGAGGGTACCAAATTATGCTACTCTGAATTTTTTCAGATTTTTTTGAGACCCAGAACTATTTTTAAATAATTATTGAATGTGCGGCCACGCCCCCTGGAGGCGTCAATAGGCGTCCATTGCAGTCTCTATCCTTTTTATTAAGGCATCAGGGGTGCCAACTGAAATCACAGGACTTTCAATAATTATTTAAAAATAGTTCCGGGTCTCAAAAAAATCTGAAAAAAATTCAGAGTAGCATAATTTGGTACCCTCTATTCATTTCTGCAATAAATTTTTTTCATGTATGTTGTCCATTGTTAATTATTTTATTGATTTTTTATTGTAACGTCATTAATAACATCAGAAAAAAAAATGAGCTTTACGTTACTTGCAAGGTGCATACAAAAGGTAAACCAGCGATAACATTATAATATATAGTATTATCTATTATACATTGCATATATAATCAGCAATCACAATCTTGGAAATAGCATTGATGCAGCCATTATACATTGAATTTATTTATTTATTTATTTATTTATTTATTTATTTATTTATTTATTTATTTATTTATTTATTTATTTATTTAGTTATTTATTTATTTATTTATTTATTTATTTATTTATTTATTTATTTATTTATTTATTTATTTATTTATTTATTTATTTATTTATTTATTTATTATTTTATTTATTTATTATTTTATTTATTTATTTATTTATTTATTTCACCAACCAATATGTTAACAATAAACTACAAGAAATAACATGAAGAAAAGGTAAAATGGCATATTTTACAAGACACGTCTATTGAGCACCACAGTACACTGCACAAAAAGTAAAGTGGTGGTGGCAGAATACGGGAATTTCATATTTACGTTTTGGGTACCACAGAGCTGCCGGAAGCCGCCCGAACATCTTCGGGATGTAGGTAGAAAACCCTAAAATCCTATGCTGTGCGTGTTACGTAACTCACATTATCTCTTTTTTTATAAATAATTTTGGTCGCTAAATATATATATAAATATATACTGTAATATATATATATATATATATATATATATATATTCAATAGCATTGGTTCTTCTTGTCACCATTTATGAAAGAAAATTCTACGAAAAATAATGCGAATATTAGCCAGGAGAAATTAATTTTGAAACCAATTTTAACACGTATTTGCTATCCGCTGACAATGTTTTGCCTACACAATCGTCATATTGTTTTGTGACATATGGTGAAAGATCCGTTCTTTTACTGAATAATAACATAAAAATTTGCTGAAACAGTCCATTAAACAATTGTCACAAAAACAGTCACATCTTTCATTCACCCATCAATGAAATAAGATTTACAAACTGGGTTGAAAATATTTTGGGAAGCGATTTTCGTGATGCGGGCGGGGGCAGCATTTTAACTAGACACAGAACGAGATATGGTCCTCAGGTGCTCGATTTAACTAAGGGAACTAAAGCTGTATATATATATTTTTTTTTAATTCTCGTAAATCCACACTAACTATAGAGACACGATATGTTAACGACGCACGATTATACAGCTCCACACAGACTTTCGTTGACCATTTCTAGGCAGTTAAGTGTCACGCTCACTGGGCGTGCATGCTTATATAGTAATTCTTCGGTAATGATTTCTCTCTTGTCCCCCGAAATTTTAAATCATCAACCCCTACCGTACTGGAGTTACAGTGTCCACATAAATCATTCAACGTAAGCTTTGTGTGTACATCATTAACAAAAGGCAGTTGCTGTTATTGCATTCATTATGTAAAACGCAACTGTAATAAATATACTAAATGTAGTAAAGTCTATGCAAACACTTTTGCGAGGTAAAAACACGTTTTTATGGAACAGTGGTAGGTTGCTTATATAACTTCGTTGACGTCGCGCGGCGAGCATGCAGGCAGCTACAGTCAAATTTATGTAATATTCCTGCCAAAAGTAGCCGGAAGTGACAGGTTTTTGGTCGTCTTGTTCATGTCCGAGTCTTGAAAATTTGCATACATGTTGCATACTATTCTTACGAACGTGTAGCCAAAATTTCAAAAGAAAAATGCGAATAGGAAGGTCAGAAACCTCTCACTTCCGGGTACTTCCGGTGGGAATATTGAATTAATTTGACTGTATAAAACGTGATAATGAGGCGCGCGCCGAGCTTCACTCGATCATCAACACTTATCGTCGTTGTAGTGACTTAATTTGGCATGTAAATTTCTTGATGACCAATACTTTCTATCCATATTTTTTTCATTATTATAAGGTAGAGATAATGTCGATCAGCTATTTTTTTTTTTTCTCCATTTGATTAACATGTAAACCTTAGCAAATTCACAAAAATTCTGATTTTTTTTTTTTTTTTTTTTTTTTTTAGAGGCAGATATTAGTGCCTGAAAACCATAGAAAAAATTTCAAAACAATTTAACGAGCTGATTTTTTTTTTAATTAATTTATTCGAATTTCAGCATATATAGGGCTTTCCCATGGAGAGACTAACCAAAAACTTAATTAAAAAAAAAATGGGAACATTAAATTGTTTTGAAACTTTTTCTATGGCTTTTAGGCACTAATATCTGCCTCTCAAAAAAATTAAGAATTTTTGTGAATTTGCTATAAGGTTTACATGTTAATCAAATGGAGCTAAAAAAAACAGCTGATCGACATTATCTCTACCTTATAAAATGCTTGATTTTGTCTACCGAGTTTTCTTTGTGTGTTATGTTTAAAATTAGATCAGAGTATAATTTTTGCATTTTTTAAAATGCTATCTCATGCATGTATTTCATTTTAATATAATATAATTATTTTGCTATATACTAAATTGATAAAATAAGTATTTTTGAGTTTGAATTGTATATAATATATATTATAATATTATATGTACATGCAATGCATGCTTATATTTGTGAAACTAGTTAAACAGCTATCTAAAGCTATACTGCACTTATAAAGCTGTTCCTATTCTGTTTACAATATAATGTTAAACATCACACACCTTTCTTCGAAACTGGCTAAAACCGAAAACTTCATTTTGTTGTTTAGTCAAAGCAAAAACTCCTGTCTTTTAATCTTATCCTGCCCGCGCGTATACTTTTGATACTTTACTGAGTTTCCACATAAACATAATATTCTATAATATACCTAAAGTCACGTAATGTAATACTCTCGTTTATAAAAACAGCAAGAAATAGTAGCCATTTGGAATAAATGGACCTTAATTGCAGTCTGTTCGTAAAATCAAAATGTTTCCTCTAGAATTAAGTTGCTTCATGGATCAATTTGTGATCAACTTATTTATATAATTATATACGAATAGGCATTGATTTTGAATTATTTATATGTTACAGCTAGCTAGTTTGACAAAATGGAATATATTGGAGCTTCTAATTTTATTATTATTAAAGTTAATTTATTTGAATTTCAAACAAGCTGCTTTTAATGCACTCTGATGGAGTAGGCAGCGTGCAATAAATATTATTATAGAAATTATTCTCTGATAATATATTATGCCCACTGGCTGGCTGGGTGTCGGGAAATCATCATGACTTATTGATGAATGACGATCCAAAATGATCCAATGACAAATATTGAATGTTATGCAATAATTTAATTAATGCACATGCGACTTGCTTGTACAATTTTTTTAGTCGTTCGTAACGGCTAGCCAATTCATTAAATTTATTTTGTAATGCATGTGTTTAAAATTTAATGATGGTCGCCCCTCGCACCTTAACAATATATATATATATATATATATATATATATATATATATATATATATATATATATTATATATATATATATCGTGCTGTTAAATAAATATAAATATATCGATCAATATAACACAATTCATATCAAACTCCATGGCATGCATAGGATGTTAAATTTATTGTCCTCGAAGAACTGCTTAAAACTCTGAAAAGGAATTATTAAAAATATTTTTGAAAGAAATTTGAGTGAGGAAGCGGCTATTCTGCTAAATTCAAAATTTTGCGAGATGTTTATTTTCCAGTCCTCCGGCTCGTGGAACCACGTCTGTATGGAATATTTTGTTGTAATATTATATTTGAATTTTTTTTTATGACGGTGGCAATAACACCTTTCTTAACTAATTTGTGTTCTGTTCCACAGAGGGCAGCAGCGCACCAGCAGCATGTCGCCGCTGCACAAAGTAAGTACACTATAAAATTTGATGATCTATTCCTTGCGTGATGATACACGTACGTACATTCACGCTCCTGCTGCCACTGCTGACTGTAATTAATTAATTAATTATGATACTGACAACAAACTAGAAATAAATTTCTGAAATCATCGCAAGGGAACCAAATTTTGTTAGAGGAAATGGACTACTGGTTACTAAAAAAAAAAAAAAACGCGAATTAATCACGAGAGAAATTGTATTTACAGCGTAATTATCAATACGACATATTATATACTATAATTAAATAAAAAAAAGTTGAGCACCGTAATTATTTTAACACCAGAATTTTATTCAATATCTGCTAATTATTACGGCTGTATTCATGAATTCAATCAAATTAGTCAAGAGCGTTCGATGTAAGGTTCCACAATCTGCATACAAAGAAAGCATTTTTAAATGTATCTTCAATATACTGTATAGATCGCGGTTACTGCAAAGCAGATCGTACAATCCACAGCATCGTGCGAATCAAACATTATCATTAAACATTATCAGCATATATATACGTAGAGTATCGACCTCAAAAACTTTAATTGTATCATGTAGAATAATGAAAAGAGGGTGTAACTCTTTTGTTTGTAAATTTGTTTGTTTTCACATTTTTTGTATGATCCGTGATTCATTGTTAAAAAATTATTGAAAGTTCGTTTTTAAAGATCTCGCCCCATTTTGCAACGTCAAAGTGACTCAAAGTCCTATCCTATAATTGATGAGTGCCGCCTTGTGACTTCATAAAATAGAATTTCATTAATTTAAAAAAAAAATAATAATAAAAAAAATAAGTAAGTAGTTCCTGATGGATTGTAAAAAATCTGAAGAAAATCATACATTTGCACCCTCTATCCACTTTTGCTGGTGATACAAATTTTGAGGTCGATTCTCCATTTTATAGTACAGTACGAAGACTACGAAGTTCACTCAAAGGCCACACTCTGGACTGGACGCTCTTCTGTAGCGACGATTGAGATATTAAACCTAAAATACGAGCTTTTTCTAGAAGTCGCAAAACCTGTAACGCCCTCTCTGATTGGCCGTGACGTCACTGCGCCAAACCCCCTCCACTTACATACCCTGGGTTAAAAGTTGCGACTTTGGAGTTGCGACTTCTGTTTAGGCGCAAAACAAAAAGCTCGTACTTTCAGCATTATAACCCTCGCGTCACTAGAGCGAATAGGAACAGGACGTTCTTTTCCTTGCAGAATCGAGCCAATGGCGTAGCCAGGATTTGTCCAAGGGGGGGGGGGGGGCTCTTCAAGATTGAGAACAGCCCACTGGGGGGTTTGGGGGGCGTAGCCTCCCAATAGCCCGCCGCAGTCGCGTTTTTTTTTAAGGACACGCCCCTTTTTTAGGGTAAAATTATGAAAAAATACTATTATAGAGAATGTATGGCCTGATGCAATTTTTTTAACATTTTATATGTTTTGCACCCCATTTTTTTAATTTCTTTTCAGTACATGCACCAACGTAATAAATAAAGCTTTGAGTAAATAATTTTAATTAAATCAAGTAATTCATCTAAACCACTTTTATATTATTTTTATTAGTCTCATGATGCGCGATTTTTTTGAAAAAGGGATGCGGACTCTAATTTTTTTCGATGAAAAGTTGCAGCAAATTTCTTATATTTGTAAATCGTAAATTATGTAGTTACAATATTTTTGTCACTACTTTTTCTTGTAATAAAATAGACCACATTTTAAGACCATGTATACTGATGTGCGAGCCGAGCAAGAAAAATATTTATATTTAAATTTTCCAGACGAGAAAATCAATTTATTACATTAAGTATACTGAAAAATTAATAAAATAAATTTAAAAAAAATCATATTTTTTAAATTTTAATAAATAGACCATAATAAAATTAAAGATATGTACAATGGTACAGTATTATACATATAATAAAACTGGCAATTAATTGAAAGATGTAATATACCTATATAATTAACAAAAAAATAATAAAATATTATACATATTATAATTTTTTGTTTTATGCTGAACATCATGCGGGAAATGTTTTCAAAATTTTTTTATTTTAAATTGTTGTCTATAAAACCATAAATAACTTAATAATGAATGCTACATAATATAATTATATAATAATAGATTTTTTTTATAGTCCGAAGACTAGATATTATATATATTATCGATGACGAAAAAAGCAAAAAAGCACATTGGAATTAAATAATAGAATTATAGCATATTTAAATAATCATAATATATACTGTAGACGGATTTTAAATCAAAATGATTTAAATAACATTATGTTATGGTGTCAAAATAACAACATGTCATTAAATGAATCAAAATGTAAAATCATGGATATCACTTTGAGTAATACTCCATTGAAAAGTCAATATATGTTGAACGACAAAGTTATTTCTTATTGTGACTCTATTAAAGTGCTGGGTGTTATGTTTACTGGAGATTTGAAATGGAATTTGCACTCAGAGTCTGTTAGATGCAGGGCTGCCAAACTTTTAGGATTTTTGAAGCGTAATTTGCATGGTTGCACTGTGAAAGTAAAGCGCTTGGCATATTTGTCACTCATTAGATCTTTTGTTACATACGCAGCTCCTGCATGGCATCCAACTACCAGTTCTAATATGTCCAAGTTTGTAAGTTTCGAGAAAAAAGACTTAAAATTTGTGTATAATAATTCTGTTCCTGACTGTTCCAGAACAAATATTGTTCCTATTAAAGATTATTTTCATGTAATTGATCTTAAATTCTTTAAAAAATGTCAAACTGGGCAGGCAGATTTAAAAATTACTGAAGCAGTAGGTGCTGGCCGTCCAGTTAGAGGGCAAGATGGTGCAGTTTTGCTCATGCCTCAGTTATTTTTGCAATTGGTGAAGTAAGACACGAAATGGAATTTGAATGTTTAAAAGTACTTTACCATGCAAATTTCTACTCAATTTTGAAATATGGGATTATATGTTGGGGAGATTCTGTTGATTTCCATAGGTTATTTGCTTTGCAAAAAAAAGTGCTTCGACTTATATGTTTTGCAAAAAGAATAGCATCATGTGTGCCCCTGTTCAAAAGGCATTCAATTCTACCTTTGCCATGTATTTTTATCAGTGAGTGTGTTTGTTATGTAAAAAAAAAAATATGTGTCAGTTTTGAAAACATGAAATTAATCATATCTACAATACAAGAAATGTTGATAAAGTGATACCGCCTATTTGGTGCAGAATGGACATGTATAAACATGGTTCATTTCTGAAGTGTCTTAGTCTTTATAATGAATTACCGAGTGATATAAAGTGCATAAATAACTTCAAGATTTTTTGCTCAAGTGTAAAAGACCTGTTAATGGAAAAGTGTTTTTATAGCGTCAAGAATTATATGGACCATGATTTTACTTCTGCATGTTAACAGCCATATTGTTTGTATATAAAATATATAACCCGTCGGCTATCAATATACATTGCCACAATTTGACGTGTCCTATATATTAACCTCAACAAATATCTATTTGTGATGTTTTGATTGTAGGAGAAATGGATTTAATAAAGAAATTTTGAATTTTGAAAAGCTAGAATAAATTTGTATAAAAATGGTTTCGTTATTAGATCTGTTTCCAAATGGAATCAGCTTCCATGCAATGTTAAAATTTGTACTGACCAGCAGTTTCCTTCTGCTGTTAAAAATCACTATTTAGCCAAAAATTCTAAGTTATAACATTGTTTTTATGACATTAGCTTATTGCTGTATTTTTAATTGTAAGTTATTAAGGGTAGCAGCCACATATGTGAAATAGTGCTTTGCTTATATCCACATCCTTTTTACAATGTATATTTCTTTTTTGTAACTTGGGTGAAAAATAAAAATAAATAAATTAAATAAGATATACATATTAATGATGAGTTTCGGGCATATGAATTTTTTTTTTTTTTTTAAAGAAAATTTTTCATAAAATTTTATCTAAATCGTATCCTTCGAGTACCATTTTTTGTTATTTTTCCATTAAAATTTACTAAGGTTCAGCTCTCAAGGAGGGGGGGGGGGGCTATAACCCCCCCCCCCCCCCCCCCCCCTTGTCTACGCCCCTGGATCGAGCGTACTCCGCAGTTGTTTTGTCCGTCTATAATTTCAGTGGTATAAATATACAGTATATATTACTATATATTATAATAAATGTCATATAATAATAATCTGAATTTATTTCGGTCTCTCCATGCAGTTTTCTATATACCCATGTCATAAACACCACTTCCATATACGTACTGCCTGTGCACTCACACTGCCGTAAAATTAAAACTTTTTTATGTCTAGGTCATTACGTCTGATGTGTCATAAATTCGTGGAAGCTAAATTAGCTTAACTTTACAGCATTTTTTGCAAGTGCAGAAAATTTTCACCTTTTCGATGATACTGTATAACAAGTCTAAGTTTACGGCCGACTCTATGGCGCCAGCTCCAGACAGTCTAGATCGACTGGCGGCATCCATAAGAGCCTTAATATAAATTTCAAGATGGCCGCCGCGCGCAGTTGAATCCACACGTAAACTAAGATTTGTAATACTGTACAATTTAATTTATATTATACAGTATTCAGTATTATACCAAACGGCTCTAACGCGGAACTAGACTACGTATATTAATGGAAAGAGTGGAGCTGATATTTTTTTTTTTTTTTTTAGGATGGGCAAGAATCTAGTCGGGAAATTTCTTTACCAACCATGCATGTTGGGTCCATATTTTAGAGGAGATCCCTATCCTTGAATTCGAAAGAGATATTGTTCAATTATACGCATTGGGTCACTAGTTTTGACTGTGACGCGTTCTTTCTTCCATTGCGCTAGCTATAACTATCACATTATGTATTAGGCCTGTTCGTAAACCCTGCTCGGTGTACACTTTCTACACACAATCGACCTTATATCCCATGTACATAAGGTTGATTGGGTGCAGAAAGTGTACACCGAGCAAGGTTTACGAACAGGCCTATTATAACTGAATTTTTGTAGTGCAGCGATACTGCTGAATGGTTTTAATTTATCTGTTGATTTATCTTTTTATGTTTTATCGGTTATCGATAGAATGGAATAGGTGACTTGACACTTACTTGTTAGTGAATGGGATCCCCTTTTTGAGTCACCCATTGAGCATTATGTATTAAAATGTATCACTGTGTATTATGTTCTTTTGCTCAATAAACATTTATATTATTACTATTATTATTAATATTTTAATTCATAATATATAAGTCTTTTAATAAACACAGAAGTGTACATACAGAATAATATTAGAACATAATAAACAGATAAACACACATACAAATTAATCACATATAATAGTTACATAATGTTACCACTACAATGAATTCGAGAATAAAATAATTATACCTGAGGAATTATTATTTTTTTATTATTTTATGTGATCGATGCTGACAATTCTGTTTTAGCAATCAAACTCTGAAAATGTTGATAATAATTAATACCCCTTCCTCAAAGTATTCTATAAAATGTCTTTCTCGAGAAGCGATTTTACAACACACGATACTATTAAATTGGTTATTATTATTATATTTTTATTATTAATTTGCAGAATTGCTATTTCATGCAGTAGTATATTTAATATATTTATATATATAGTTGGAGGTATCAGGTGTTCACCGATGGAAAAATTGTCTCCATGAGCCGTTAATTTTTGTTTTTTAATTTCTAAGTAATTATTAATTGTTGCATAATTCGGAAACATCTCCTACCTCCCTCTTCATTTAGGGGTATCTTAATTTTGAATCAAGAACTTCTTTCCACTAACTCTAATGTTGCATAGAGAAGCCATTTCGTGATCTTTTGACATAATTTTATAAATTATAATTAAGTTTGGCGTGGGTGGTGGGACCGCCTATTACAAATCAGCTGACTAGAAACCTCAATCCCAAAATGAGGGGGGGAGGGGGGCTACCCACTCATCCTTGGGCTCAATAAGGCGCTTGCGTGTGACGTCAGATGGGGAGTTTCAACAATTGTCCGCCAGTCGTCGATGGTGGCCTGGTGGAGCTACGCAAAGTATAAGCATAGGAAAATCTATTAAAAAAATTATTTAAAAATATATAAGGAAAAGTTTCTAAATTCTGAGGTGAGCAAAAGTTTGTAAATTTTATTTTAAAAATTTTGTTCACCTCACATTTTTTATTTTGATTTTAAATAATTTATAATGTATTTTTTTAATCTTTTGCCTGCATGCAGAGTTCCCTACCAATACCCCAGAATGGCGACCTGCGCGCGCATGTTTTCACTCAGCCCCTGTAAAGTAGACTGATTGCGTTGCTCATGCAACCGCCTTATTTAGGGGGTAAGGTCTGACCTCCCCCTCTTTCTCCCCTAAATTGACAAAGGAGACGAGCAATTCTCACGCATGCTACAAGATTGATTTACGGTAATTGGATTTGTGACTTAGCCTAACACGATAATGTCTAATTTAATTTCCTGCCTCCATTATTGATCTGATAAAAAGCAGGCGCCTCGCCGCAGCAAAGCAACTGTTGAGCTATAGCACAACCAACCCGTCATTTACTTTTAGCAATTACGTCACAAGACCGCGCGACTGTATAAGCTTACATACAAATACTTGTCAATCCTACGCAAGCTTTTATCTTTAATGTTTGGCTAGCAGGAAGTAACTTTAAGATTATTTTTATAAATATTTTTTATATATTAATTCCGTTGATATAATGTATGCAAAAACTAACCACATCTAATATGATCTAATTATATCACTGATTTATTTCATTTTTGAGACAACACAATTCAAATTAGCTTTTATGAAATTTGTGTTATATACTGTAAAGTTAATTTAAATAGAGGTATTAGAATCATAATGACATAAAATAGAACAGTGAGCTATATTAAGCTGTGACATCTGTTTGGAAATATATATATATATTTTTTCAAGTTGGAAGAGGACGAACGTAAAACATAACAAACACATTAAGTGTTAGTTGTTTGTAAACTTCAGAAACTTGTTGGTATTTATACTATTTATATTTATAGTTTGCTTATGCAATTTGAAGTTTGTGTTGCAGTAGCATTCGTTGTTTTTGTTTTTTCTTAACTGCTCTGAATAGCCGACAGTAATTTGAAGCACTTTCTGAAGAGGCTGTTACACTCCTCTCTTTTTTTTTTTTCTGTACAATAGTAAATCCGTGCAAAATAATAATAACAATTTTAACAAAACATTCACTGCGTTCAGATAATATATATACGGATCACTTGACGACACCTCTTATATAATAAGAATAATCTGTCGTAAATAGGTCCGTTTTAAACAATGTAATGTTTAAACATGTTTATGTTTATGTGTAATGTTATAATGTTAATGTTTGTTTTTTTTTCACAGTGTTTAAACACTGTAATACATACTTATGTGTATGTAGTATTTATACTTTTTTCTGACAGTTTGAAAGCCTCTATTCGGGCTGTACCAAAACTGCATGGTGCAAACCATTTTATTTATTCCCCTAAAATGGCTTGTGATCTTTGCCTGAGCGTTATGGTGAAGCCGGTACGTGATGATTCTAAATGTGTTGCAAGACTTGCTAGAACTTAACTATACTGATGGACATTACTACTTCAGCGTGTGGATCATCTTAACGTAAAAGACACAACTTGAATTACTAAACTCGAATGTTCATAAGTCACGTGACGCGTCGATCGGAATAAAGTTGTCAATTTTCATTATATATATATATATATATGAATGGCATATTTACTTTATTCAGGTCAATATTTTTAATATTTTAAGCAGGCGAACCCTTGACTTGGCTGAATTAGTGAATATTATACAGACGCAGTGGTTCGCCACCAACTTGATTGCTTATAGATTCAAGGATATGAACTTTCAATTCTGATGTATAGCACTGCCTGTTGATGGAATTCGAACTCACAACCTCAAGCCACGGGCTAATACCAGCTAGAGAATAGACACAACATATCGCCCCTAGTCCTCAATAATGAGTTATCTGCTACTACCATATCTCGTGTGCCAGTAATGAGCTATCTGTTATTTCAGGTGAGCACAACAATTAATGAGTTTTATTTTTATTATTATTTTTTTTTGATTAAACCCTAACTGGGTACTGCTACTTACTAATTACTCACAAAGTTTGGAACCCCGAACCTTCCGAAACCCTAACTTGAGCGTTTCGCGGGCTCTTCCGGAACGGGGACGGCCACGACCTTGCAATCCATCCTGACATTTGCCTGCGACTGAGGGAAACGTGGAAACCTCAGCCAGGATGGATGCTACAGCTTTTGTCAATGAACCGGAAGTGCAATGGTCCAAAGTCAGGGGAACCACATATAGTGGAAAAGCGCAATTAACGATTTACCGCTGGGTGAGAAACGTGGTTTTTGTTGAAAATGGTCACCCATCCAACTACTAACTATACACTCGGTGTTGCTTGACTTCGGTGATCTGACGAGACTCGGTCAAGCGCACTGCGCCACACACCCTTGTTTTATTTTATACCTATATATTATTTACAGCTCTTAGTGCGCTTACCTGATAGATCAGCAGGTAGCATTATTCCGGTCGAGGGACGATATATTATATATACAGTATAATATATCATGAATATCTTTTTCTGCATGCTAATATTGTTAGGCTCGATCATGAATAAATGTTCTGTAATATTTTTTTAAAAGTTGGTCTGTTTTTTAAAAAAATATTAAAAAAAATCGATTTGTTTTTATAAAATAAACTAATAATCTTTGCTAATTCTGTCTGTGATAACTTGTATATTATATTTATTATAATAATATTTATTTTATAATAATTTTAATAATAAAGTAAAATATTTTAAGATAATTATATATTGCAAAACATAATATTTATAGTCTTCGAGAGTTGCTAATTCGTCAACATGGGAATATGCTAACATTGAAAAACATTTTTATTCTGGAATTATTAGTTAGTCTGTATAATTATAGTCCAATTTAATGTGCCTGCAGAAATCTAGATTGGATTGGGTCCAATTTTTATTAAATTCGTAAAATATCATTTTTTTTTTAACTTAATAATTAATATATTATAATATAAGAAGTCTACTTTGCAAGCATTTTAATTTATTTTTACTTAAATTTTAAAAATGAAATAAATTATTTTCACCTACATCACACACTGAACCTAATTAACTTTTACAACTGCGTATTTTGTCATTTCAAAGCAGATGACTCCAAAGTATATTATTGTTTTTATGTAACAAAACGTAGTCGTTGAGTCTTCTTTATTTCGTGTAAAACTATTAGACTTTCAGAGGGTGGGATTCACGAAGAGTTAAAAGGAGCGTTTTGAGGAGAGATATTTTAAGAAGAGGTTTTTTTATTAGGTAACAGGTAAGAAAAACGCTTCGTGAATACCACACTGTCAATGTTTATTTGACTTTTTTTTATATCACACAATGCCTTGAGTTGGGGGTGATGATAACTAGAAGAAACAATATGGTACATCTGCGGCTCGATCTTGAAAGTATCAAATAAATAAATAAAAATTATCATTGCGTCCTACATACACCTTGGTAGGTCTTGATCGTGTGTTTCCGTGAATGTTCGGTTCGAGTTTCAGCAGCTTGCGAGGCGAGATTGATTTGATATGATTGAAACACGACCATTCGTCAAATCGGACCCCAGAGTGAAGGTAGTGGTGGCCACTTGCAGTATGATAGCCGCGAGCACGCCACAGCGCCACTATGGAGTGCGCCTCTCCTCCCCTCGTGCCCCTCCTTTGGCGCTGTGAATAGAAAGTGGAAGCAACGTTGCCACATAAAATACACACATACTCGAGATAAATATAATATGATAAACAAAGCAATTGAACCGCGAAGTCACCCTGCTATTACATTGTTTATTATATCATTTAAGCAGATAATAATGTTTGGTTTGCAAATACTTTCAACTTGATTTAAAGTTAAAATGTAACAAGATATTTTTATGAGCTTTTATATGGGTATGGATTTTATTACTAGCTAATATGACGATCGAGTGACGACAGCTATAAGACGGTACTATAATCGTATCATTATAATATATATATGTTTGTATATTATATAAACAATTGATCGTAAAATAAAACATTTCATTAATATCAGAACTAGTTGTTACGGATTTTAATAGTTTTAATTCTTTGTATGCCGTATTATATATACATGATATATATAGACTAAAGTTATATTTATATAAAACAAGGTTTGACCCAAATTTTATTTGTCAATAAGTGTTGCGTGTACGCGTTATTTGCTTTTACAGATTTTCTTCTTTACAGCTTAGAACACGTACAAACTATAACGGAACATACTAAAGTGTTAAACAGGCAATAATTTCGCTACTATGTATTTTTGTAATTTTTTAAGTACTTTTGGTCATTTTGTCAGTTCCACTGTTCCACACGTGATATTATGGTACATGCTAATTTCTTTGTTTGATGCTTTCACACTACATTTTATCATATTATAGTAATTTATTAGGATCGATCCAGAAAAAAAGGGAAAATTTAGATGTTCTGTTAAATAATGAGGGCAGATATAATATACGGTGCAGCCAAAAAAGTCATAATTTTTCTATGGGTGCATCTATCGATCTACATCTACAACATAATATAGATTTTTGGGAGGACGTATACGTGCAACTGAGCATGCTGCATGCAAGTTTGCTTTGTAGGGGCCGCCACTTGATGGCAGCACTGACACTTTCACTTCTTCGTTCTTTGTATACATGCTTGAAACTCTCAGCAACTTCAGAATTGGTTGGTTGGCCCATCCCCTATTCTTCCTGTCGGCTGCTGCTGCGTGCGATCAGTGCTGCACTGCTGGGGACTGGGGAGCAGCTCGTGGCTGGTTGGAGTTTTTCGCGCCGTCGTAGTAGTGGGTCGTTGCTCTGGGCAGGGCCCCGAAGTCGGTCAGTGCGGCGGTGACGACGCTCGTCCTCACACCGATGTGTTGCTGTTTTGGTGCACACTCGCAAGCACCAGATATTACACACGGGGGAGTCTCGGCCGAGTGGTGGCACCGTGTGACCGCTGAAGCAGCCAGCAGCGAGCTGGAGGAGGTAGCCACGAACGCTGGCAACCAGGCGGCAAGCGGGCAGGCAGGCGGCCAGCCAGCGAGAAGCAAAAGCAGGCAGTCAGCGGGCCAGCAAGCAAACTCAAGCAAGCAGCTGAAGAGCTTTTGGGGAAGAGATAGCTGCGATATGAACGTGTGTCACATGCAGTCCCAGTAAAAAGTTGTAAACTTAAATATTTTTTTATTAATTATTTTTATGCCATTCTTACGAAGAACGCGTGTTAAAAATGGAATTGCCAAGGTGTTAACTAATTTAATAGTGAAAAATAGTGTCTTATTTTATACCTGTGAAAATTGGTGTTATATAATAATAGAAGAAATATATTTTTTGTTTTCCACTAACACGTGGAATATTTATGTAATATAAGCAAGTGTTGTTTTTGCAGTGAATTAGCAGTATAATGTCTTTACACTCATCATCTGGTAGTACGAGTTCTGGAGAGAACTGTGGTGTGCAGGACCCCAATAATCCTCAACACCACCACCATCACCGGCGATCTATTCACGAATTAATCCGTCATTTCCGGCGGGCTCACTGGCGGCTCTCGGGGGATGCCGAATCTGATAGCACCAGACGCAGGTCCAGTCTGGATGCACCCTCGAGTAAAGATGCTGCGTTTAGATCTCGCTCCAGGTCGCTCGACGATGGCCATAAGGCCGGTCTGGCCGCGGCATTGGCCAGGGGAAAAGCCGCTTTGCGTCGAACTAACGTCAACTCTATGCATGGGAGTAACCCATCAAGTGGTATCGTGGTCGGAGACTGCGAGAAAACTTATAGAGTGTATGAGTCCATCGTTAAAGAGGGTGAGCCAATATATCTGCCAATAATATGCCATTTTATTACAGTCTTAATGAGACAGATGAATGAATACTGTCAATTAACTTAGTTACGTTCATTCAAATGTATAATTTATGTAGCAGAGAAAATGTACTAGAGAGTTCCACGGCCTCGCATTAATTACGTAAAACATACATGCATGATGTGCTACTGTAGCTCTCATGATGATGACATGTTGTGTTACACAAAATTAGTTGAGTTAGCAAGTTGTTCGAAGAGCATGGCAAACGAAACCGGATATTATGTATTATAATAATTCTATTTTGTCTCATAAATATCATTAGCACTGTAGCAGCAATTTTTAGCACTATTGCACTATTATATTGGTATAAAGATTAATACGTTTTTTTTTTTTTTAAATTAGTTTATATTTTACATCCGATAACTACAAATTATAAATATGCACATGCAGCAGAGGTGATTTGATGTGAAGGTTGATGCATTGATGTTCATTTTAATTATATATTGAAGTGGATATTTATTATAATATGAAAAAAGTATAAATTATAACATGACGATGTACAGTTCTTAAAGTTAAAAATTGGAAATCATACGTTAGATTATAACGCGTGTATTTCAATTTTTAACACTCGTCGCCTTGGAAAATTTCCACTTGCAGCCCTGTTTAAGGGTAAGGGAACACTTCCCAATGTTCAAAATATTCCCACACATGAAAATTATAAAATATATTTTAAAATGTTCTCTACATACCCTATCAGTAGCTAAAATATCAGGTATAAAAATTTTACAAATCGATCTAGTTTTTGAGTTTTGAATTAATCAACTTTTAAAAATTCAAATCTTGAAAACTAGATCGAATTTGTATATCTGATAGTGTAGCTACTGATAGGGTATTATAATATGTAGAGGACAATATTTTTTAAGATATGTTTCATAATTTTCATGTGTGGAAATATTTAGCATTGGGCGTGTTACCTTACCCTTAATAACCATGCACTGTGTTATTCTTACGGGGTATGGTATTCACCAAGTAAGAAGAACACAGTGCATGGTGATTAAGGGTAAGGTAACGCCACCAATGTTAAAAAAAATCCCTCACAAAAATTCTGAAAAAAATTTAAAATGTTCTCCTCTATACCCCCTATCAGTACCTAAAATATCAGGTATACAAATACGATCTAGTTTTTGAGTTATAAATTTTTAAAGTTGACTACTTTAACATGGAGAAATGAAACTCCCATGTTAAATTGGTCAACTTTAAAAATTCATAACTCAAAAACTAGATCGTATTTGTATACCTGATATTTTAGCTACTGATAGGGGGTGTAGAGGAGAACATTTTAAATTTTTTTCATAATTTTTGTGTGAGGGATTTTTTTTTAACATTGGTGGCGTTACCTTACCCTTAACAAGGCCGCAAAAGAAAATTTTCCGAGGCGACGACTGTGAATATCGTTAACCTATTTTTTTTATATAACATCAACATGTCAATGAATCCAGCTGGGGCATCAAAATAGATCAATTATGATGCAGATGCAAAAATATATATATATATTGTCCCTCCAAGTCTACAATCCAAATTATAATCAAACTGCTTTTCAATAAATATTCTAGAAAATGAAGCTTCTGGCTTTACAAATAATATAAATAAATGAACAAAATTACGAAATGATGGATCATTATTGCGGTCAGACTACTTTGTGATCATTCATTACATAATTGATACTATCTTGACATAGGGACACATATATTATGCACGTATAATATATAGTACGCAATTATTTTTCGATTAAAAAGAAACATTTCTTTATTCATTCGCCCAGTGCCAAATGAAATATAATATTTTAATTTCATATTTTATTTGTTGTGCAGTATTTGTACAAGTTTTCTTGTGCAGTACCTTTCAGCCCAAATTTTCCCTAATTACTGACAAATTGTTAAATATGTTGCGTTAATGCATTACTGTATCTTAAATTCGTTTTCAAAAATATGAAACCGTGGCATGGAGTGCCCGTTGTTGCCTTACTCGTAGCTCTTGGTCTCGCACTAACTGTTGGAACTGACAAAACAAAGTTCTTGCATGCACTACTTAAATATCATAAATATTCATGAAATTATTGTTATTAATATAAATGTTAAAGAGTTTAAGTTTCTTGAAAGTCCTTAACATAAATATATGCGCAATATAAACATTCTTAGGCAAGGTCAGTTCTATATATTATATTATTTGATTGTCAATTTTATCCTACTTTAGCCGGTTCGTTAACAAAATAAATGCTTCAGTATCTATTATATAGGCTGAGTACTGTGATTGCACCGTCTTGAAGTGACAGCTGCTTGGTCAGCTCTCACATCCTTATATAAAAGCGGCAATATGCGACGCAGCTCTCGCTGAGAGGCGATGGAGGACAGCAGACGCAAGGCGCACGTGACTATCGCGCGGTAAGCCATGGACGGGCGGAGGACAAACAAACCACTTTCCCCCTCTCCTTTTTTCCCGCGCTCCAATCTAGTATACTTTACGTGGCATTCCTTCTCATATTATATTATTGATTAATAACGCCTAATGATATGGGATATTATTATACACTTGGTTGTTGCAGTTGGGATTTGAAGAACTGTATTGTTCTGACATCTAGTGACATTTCTTTGTACTAATACTAGCGCCTGTTTCATGTAATGTTATGCAAACCGCATTACTGAAGCGCTCAAAGAGTTGCCTACAATTACGGCGTTGTATGTATTCTCGTTACTTTCAAGTAAATTAAAAGACCAGTTTCTACAATTATGTTACAAGTCGTGAATGAAAACATGAGTATTTTTAGCGTTTTCAAGATTACCCAGCTTTCCTTTCTCTCATGAAATAGTCCATGCAACAATACTTTGTAATTATTAGTCTTATTGCTTGAGATTTGCATTCGATGTTTCATGACTTACATTTCACATATTAAATTCAAATACCTTCCTATACTTCGAATGATTGATGTTTAATTTCATAATTTGAAATTCCATTTCCGTATTGTAAAATTCAAGTCTATAGACTCTACGAGAAAAGCGCTCTAGTTCAAATTTATCACTCTCTTGCACTCGACAGTGTTTCCAAGTTTTTTTTTTTTTTTTTTTTTTTTTTTTTTTTTTTAACAATTGACCTCCGTTACCATGCGAGTCAAAGGAAATTTCTGTCAGACGGAATCGAATGAAATAAATTTTAAAAATTCGAGAATGCTCTAAAACCCAATCGCTTATGGTTTGACCAGATTCAAGGGGGCGGTTTCCTCACAATAGCTCCATTTCCGGTTTCCGTCTATAAGGCCATCAATGTTACCGTTCTACCTCAGTTTTCACAAAACTGATAAGACAGATTCGCTTCAAATTTTGTATACCACCCTTGATGGTGAGTTTTAAGTCCCCTGCAAGTCTTGTTGCATTCAGGCGGTATTATACGATTGCAAGATATCAACCTACTGAGATTCATCCTTAATCATTCACAGGTTAACATTGAATAACAGAATTTTATTTATTTATTTATTTTTTTTTTGTTCGGCTTTATTCTCGACAAAATGCTGCATAACATAATTTTGTATAATATTATACATATTATCATGTATACATGATGTCATGGTTGGAGAGGCTTATAAATAGGCCTGGAAGATTTATCGAAAATATGCAGCAATGCAACAACAGTTTTTTTTCCCCCTATAATAAATTTATAATCTGAAACGTATCCCAGTTCGTTACATACACAACTATCGCAATTAATGGTCATAACGCTCTTTCCCACATGTCACAGTAAATAATTTATGACAATTAAAAGAGACTTTAACTGATACTTTTATATGGATTGTGTTGGTTTAAAGTGTTTCAGTGTTTCTTATATTTTGTAAAATGACGTAATCCATGTTGTACATGTGCAGCCAGTGATTGAATAAATGAATAAAATTGAATTGAAATATGGAGCTTTTTATCAAGATTGGGGATATGAACTAACTTGTAAAGGTCTATTATTTTTGTGCAACGATACAGGTTCGAGACAAACAGACTATCTGGCAAAAATGCAAAACCCCATTCGTCTCCATACTAAAATATATTAATATAGAAAGTATAAATAGAACAATGAACTGTATAATACAAAGGTTTTTAATGTGAGTGACGTTGCAATGTAGGTCTGTTAGTAAATACACAATCAGAAATAATCGATTATTATTGATGAACCTTCAGTATATGGAACATAAGGATTATCAACAATAATCGATTATTTCTCATTTACGAACAGACCTAATGTTTATTAACGATTAATTTCAGTTACTGTTGGAGTCAGAGAATATTTCCCTGTCAAGGAATCGAATAAAATAAATTTTAAAAAATCGAGAATGTTTTTAAAACTTAATCGCTTATGCATGGTTTGAGCAAATTCAGTCTTGCAGTTTCCTCACAATAGCTCCATTTCCGGTTTCCGTCCATAAGGCCAATGTTAAACTTCTACCTCAGTTTTCACAAAACTTATAAGACAGATTCGCTTAAAATTTGTATGCCACCTATTGATGGTAATTAAGTTCTAAGACTTCTAAGTCCCCCGCAAGTCTTGTTGCATTCAGGCGCTACGATTGCGAGATCTCAATCTACTGAGATTCATCCTTAAAAGATTCATGAGCATTGAAAATGGTTGAAAATTGCGCGCGGAAGAAGTGTTGTGATAGCCGCGGCAGCACTGAATTAACAGCTGTTTATTTGTTATCTTTGGTCGCTGCACGTATCAAGACGTATTGTGCTCGTGTTTCAGGCGCCATGTTGCGGCGCAGTTCACTCGACCCTGAGCGACGGCGCATGTCTCTGGGCACCACGACCCCACACCGAGCGAGTGACGCCTTCTTGGACCCCGCACATGCCGCCATCCTCTTCCGAGACTCCCGCGGGGTGAGTACATACCAACCCTTTCGCCTAGCTACCTCCACGACTCCGATAACCCCACAATCTTATCTGATGAGATAACAAAGTCTATTAATATAAATTTTGATCGAGGTTTTCCCATGTAACGTTCTGCAGTATGTAGTGATGGTATTTGCGTGGTCATTCCAACCTTACGCTTGAAAACAATCTTTTTGTTGTTCGGAAGTGAATGCTTAGGAAATGGACTGTAAAATTTTCTCTTTCTTATGTACAGTTTATAACTGTAATAATATCCACTGAACAGATAATATCGGACAACTTTGTGTGAGACTTTTCATAAAAAATAATTTTGCGATGCCATTGGATTCTTATCTCTGTCGATAAGGCGGTGATTTGCTCATTACAAGAAAGTGCGTAATAGTGGAATGTAAGACTACATACGTATTCGTACTGTATGAAAACTATAGTACTTTTGCAGAGTAAGAGTTACAGAGATATGAATGCCGTAAAAAAGATATGAACAAATCATAGACTTATCATTAAAGGACTAAAAGTCCATGAAAAAAAAAAAAAAAACATCCATAATTCTTGAATGCTGTTAAATATTATATTAAATTTGTAACTATCCAGTACTAATATTTATTTTGTAAATTAGACTGTTCCCTTAAGCTTAAAGGAGGGGAACCGCTTCAGCTTTTATATTTTTAATGTTTTATAAATAATGCCAAACTTACTTGTGCACCAAAAAAATAGTCACCACCCTCCTCCTTCTACCAGTACAGCAGTTGACATTTAAAAAGCGCGCCGAAGAAAATTGGGGCATATGACGTCAAGATCAACGATTGGTTGCGCTTGACCTATCATGGCGCTTTACGTCATAAGCCCCAATTTTCTTTGGCGCACTTTTTGAAAATCAACTGCTGAAATGGTGGAAGGAGGAGGGTGGTGACTATTTTTTTGGTGCACAAGTAAGTTTGACATTATTTATAAAACATTAAAAATATAAAAGCTGAAGCGGTTCCCCTCCTTTAAGATATTATAGTTTAAAATATTATCATCAATTTCTTATATCATCATGACCATTCAGTAACCTAACCCGGCATTAATAATTTCTAAGATATACCGAATCAATGTTTTTTTTTTTAAAAAAAAAAAACAAAAAAAATCCCTCACATGAAAATTAAGACAAAAAATTATAATGTTCTCCTCTACATCCCCTCTCAGTAGCTAAAATATCAAGCATGCAAATTCGAGCTAGTTTTTGAGTTATGAATTTTTAAAGTTGACTAATTTAACATGGAAGTTCCATTTCTCCTTACTTTAAAAATTCATAACTCAAAAACTAGCTTGATTTTGTATACCTTACATTTTAGCTACTGATAGGGGTTGTAGAGGAGAACATTTTAATTTTAATTTTTTTTTTTTTTTTTTTTTTTTGTAATTTTCATGTAAGGGATTTTTTTTTTTTAACATTCGGTGTGTGTAAATATGATACAAAATCACCCGTTTTTCGTTCTGCCTTGTTGGTTGGATATTTTGGCCGCTTCTCTGTTCGATGCACGGTTCAACTTGAATTGTCGTGGGGTCTCTTTGCAGTCGTGTTCAAGTTCACGCACGACAGTTGCATGCGCGTACTAGCTGCGTTATTTATATAATTATAATATGTAACTAATGTTAAGTGGATTAATTTTACACCTGTCGAAACATTAACCTGCACTGTTTGTGGATTTGCAATAAGCCCTTGGAGTTATAGTGGACTTCCTGTGTTGCTATACTGTTTTGGTGCATTCTCTATTGACAATTACTCGTCTTGAAGCAAACAGCTGAGCGCTGTAACTAAAAAGTCAGCCAAGGGCTCGAAAATCACTTTTACTGGCGAGCATCGTATGACGTCACCTTTGAATGTATTTTATTTTGAAACGATCATGTATTGAGCTGAAATTTCAACGCTTGTAATATTTGTGACTGTACAAAACCTGCAAATTAAGTTTAGGGCAAAGGGAATAGATAATTGATACTCGGTGCTGTTTTCTTTATCAAATAATAACATTATAGTATTTACACGAGCTAGGATTCATTATGTATAATTGATTGCATGCATGCACTATCAGGCGCGGATCCAGGGGGGTAGCTGGGGGGGGGGGGGGCTGCAGCCCCTCCAAAATTTTGGATTTAACATGGGCACTATAGGCATTTCCCCACTCCGAATTGTTTTTTTTTTTTAACATTGGCCTTATGGAGACAGCCCCTCCCGAAATTTGGTTCTGGATCCGCGCCTGTGCACTATATAGTAAGCTATATTATTAAATTATTTTTATAATTCAAATTCAAATATTTATTGATCTCACTTACAAGACAAGTCAGCACAACATACAAAATGCAATAATTATATCATTAAATTATTATTTTATAGTATATACTCTTATAAAAGTCGTCAATTTCATACACATTTTTATCAAATAAAAAGTTTTTTAGTCTCTTCTTAAGTTCTTAAATGTCATAACACGAACAATCGATTGTTGTAGTCCCATTTGATTAACATGTAAACCTTAGCAACCTCATAATGATTCTGAATTTTTTTTGAGAGACAGTTCTTGGCACCAAAAAAATATGGAAAAAATTTCAAAAGAATCGGACGATTCAATTTTTTTAAATTAATTTCTTAGTTTGGGTCTCCATGGGAAAGCCCTATACTGAAAATTTAAAAAATTCATTTAAAAAATTGGATCGTCCGATTGTTTTGAATTTTTTTCCACATTTTTTTGGTGCCAAGAACTGTCTGTAAAAAAAAAAAAAAAATCAGAATCATTATGAGGTTGCTAAGGTTTACATGTTAATCAAATGGGACTATCAACAATCGATTGTTCGTGTTATCTTACCCTGAAGGTGGATTCATATGGTGATTTTTATTATGCGACGCGACGCAAATAATGCGCACTTTCTGTGACATCTATTGGCGGCCATATTTGGCGGTTTAAAAAAAAGAGCATCGTAATTAAACGCGATATTCGCCGCCGCAACCGCGAATTCGCTCGCGGCATAGGATTTCAGCTTTGAATAAAAATCGAGTCGCATCGCCGTTGTCGCCATCTTAATCCGCCTTTACTCCAATATAACTAAAAAAAAATCAACAACTTCGTTGAAGTTCGCAACAGGGTTATACTTCATAAGAATCTATCCCCCCATAGTTCTGATTCGCCAATCGCCGGGCAATCGCCACTGCATTGTGAGTGACGTATGCTGGCTGTTTCGCTCGGATCTCCCTTGTTATACTGTCTCAAGCCGCAGCTAGATGGCTCCAGTGATCTATAAAAGGTGGTGTGGGTGCGGCAGCGGGCTGCTGGAGGGTCGGCTCAGCCCGCTCAGTGCTCAGTGTAGAATTTGCGTGCATCTCAACAAGTATCTGTCTGGTGGTGCAGCGGCCATACGCGCATTCAAACGAGTAGTGTTACTAGTGTTGAAGAAAGACAAAGTATCTTCTGTATAATATTAATTAAATGAATTAAATCTTGTTCAATTGATATCGTCACTAATATAAGTTAATAATTGTCATGTTTTTAGTCACAGCTTTTCATTCATTACTAATTTGTAAATCCAAAGCTGATAAAAATCTTGAGAATTTTGAACGTAATGAGAGCCCTGTTGATTTTACGAAAAGAAATAAAATTGTTAAATGGGACACCCGCATTTTGCGTAATTTTGGCTGGAAAAGGATCAACAGAAGGTCCTCACGGAGGATCCGTACATCGTATCGCGAGCGTCCGCGTTTCGGCTGGTCACAATATTCACTCGATGCTCAGCCTCTTCGTCCCGTGGGTGACATAAACATTACGCCCGTCACGGCACCGCATCACAAGCGAATAGTGTGGGCTGACGTGGAGCCAGAGCAGCCCAATCATTCCCAAATCTTAACCCATTATAAGTTCTGGGAGTTGAAGCACAAGTTGGTAAGTCGAGAAGCAATACCGTATCTAAAATCACGAGTGCTGGCAGTTATAAATTTAAAATTCCTTTTAATTCTAATTGGTATATAGTGGAACTGAGGGATTATTAATTTAATTCACCTTCATACCGTCTCTTTAATGCTCCGATTTTGTGTGCAAATGTCAGTGCATGCTACATAAGTTTATTGTGGGATGGTATAATACGATACAATGGTCAGCATCCATGATGACATCACCAATCCTTTGTCCTCCCATTTACTTACAAAAAAAGATTGGGCGCACGTAAGATCCTATACGGAGCAATTTTTCGATCGCTTATTGTTAATCCTCTAAATAAGTTATGTTTGCAAATTTAAAATTACGTATTGGCACTAACCTTTTACGTTTGCTGCTATAAAAACTTTATTATTTGCCTTGGGTAAGTTTAATTAAAGAGCATCTAAAGAATTTCGCGGTAGTAGTGTTTTGACTTCGAGCCGAAAAAACGTGCGCACAAGGGTTGCGCGCCGATGCGCGGTGGTTGTAGCAGGAGTCAAAATTAGCAAACGAACATGGCGACTATATAATTTTTCTGATGGATACTTACCATTGTTGTATTTTTAATTATTTATGTTAATTCAGAAATAAAACATTCATATTGTTCTATTTCTTGCATCATTTATCATAACACCGGCTTAAGCATTATTTGTCTTGCCGACGTCCATCGACATGTCAAGACTAGTACCGACTATGTACCTATGTAGTCTAGTACTATGCCGACGGCTGCAGGCTGCATACCAGCCGCCGGCTTGCCTCGTCAAAGTGACAGCGCTGACCATATTATACTATAGTAAGATTCGTTAGTGCCTTGCATTAGATTTTAGATCTCCTCTCTCAAATCGGAACTACAAATTTGTCGGACTCGTTTTGTTAAAATTTTATGGCGTGTGTATGAAAATAAAAATAATTTTTGAAGTTTTGGCAATTTAAAAAAAAATATGTAATCTGTATATATTATATTTGTCGCCATACAGCGTAAATACACCATTTTGAACCTGCAAAAAGTCGAGTTCAAAAAATTACTAACGTGGGCACGTATTGGCATTAACTCGGGTATTCTTGAATACCGGCTTTACACGGTAATATAATATAATTTTTCTATTTATTTTGAAATGTTATTTTTTCTTGCATGAATTTTTCTATAATTTCTCTTGCAATGCAATAAAATAATAATTATTTCACAATTTCTTGACGACAAATTCTAAGTTTAATAGTTTTTATTTTATTTAAACTTCATGCATGCAAATAAGATTCCACA